>JALIGW010000001.1:215607470-215969970 GCA_023053685.1 Diadophis punctatus similis | reverse complement strand
CAGTCTCCACACAAGATTGATAGAGAGATCCGTGCCAGCCACCCTGGAGGAATGGACTGTTACTCAATTAGTAAACTCAGACGAGAGATGTAATTTTCTTGTCATTAGCCCACACTTTAAATTGTAATTGGTGCCAGCCTGAGCTGTTTTTAATATGTAATGCACTTTGCATGTATCTTCTATAATGAGAAGAGTGATTAAGAAAGTTAGAACAAATATTTCTCATGAAGTATGTAGGCTTTTTTTTTTCCAAATTAACTTTCTGAAACAGTTTCAAAAACATTCTGAACCTCCTGGCCCTGTGCATAAGAATGAAACAGCGTTAGTTTAGCAATACTCTCTCTCTCTCTCTCTCTCTCTCTCTCTCTCTCTCTCTCTCTCTCTCTCTCTCTCTCTCTCTCTCTCTCTCTCTCTCTCTGCATCACCAATGAATGAAGTATTTTGATTTCTATTGTTCAATTATGGCGCTTCAAAAATGAAAGGTAGCTAAAATTAGGAACTGGATGGCGTATTGTGCACAGAGAACTATAGAATTAGATTATTATGGTGTGAAGAATTAGTTAATTAGACATTGGCACATCCCATGGCTCAGGAAAAGAAAATCACATTTGTTTTGTCCTTTCCTTATTAATTAGTGCTGCTGCAGAGCTCTGATGAGCTAAAGCTGCAAACCTAGGCCATAATAAATTAAGGGGCCATTGCAAACTTCATGGATATTAAATCCATGGGGATTTTCTGGCATGACATCCAATCTCCACTGATGGTTGAAAAGACTGATGGGCAGTCTCTGCTATGGCCTGGACAATTAACAAACTTCACATGAAGTTGGGAAGCCACCAAAAAAAAAACCAATTTCAGTTCTACCTTGGTTTACTGTACCATCTCCTGCTCGTTTTGGGACCAGGCCAATGGTCTCCACATTGTGAGGTTTGTGGGAGCCACATTTGGGACCTTCTGTTGCAAATCTCATGTCACTTCTGCCCCCAAGACTTTGGCTCCCAAACACACAAAATTCCCCTACGCTTTGCCCAAAAAGTATAAGCAAGTATGTATACATATTCCATGGGAAGGAGGATACTCTCAGACCAGCCATATGAATGCCCCACAGATTTGGTACCAAGTTCCAAGATAATGGTGGGCCACATTACCCTCTGTCAGAGACAGAGTTAGCAGCCCCTTTTGGATCTCATCAACAAGTATCTGTGGAAGGAATTTATATTCATCTTTACTTGCACCTATTTGTCAAAAAGAAATTAGGCAAATTGATATTATGCAATGAGTACCGCCAGCTAAACATGATTATAGTCAGGAATTGCTACTCCCTGTTGTTAATCCCAGAATGTTTGAACTGCTTACAGAATGCTTGAGTGCACAACAAGCTCAACTTGAGAAGAGAAGAGTATAACCTAAATGGAAGACCATGTTCTACATCTGTATGGCCATTTTGAGGTCGAAGAGGGTCAAAGAAGCCAACAAAAACTGTGTTGATTGACATTGCCAGACTGAAGCTTCCTTGGCATCAGGAGACTTGGTATGGATGTCTAGAAAGCAGCTGCAATACAACAGCTACAGAAAACACTAGACCACTAGTTTCTAGGTCCATTTCATGAGAAGCTGTAGTCAACTTGGTGGTACACCAAATCAAGCTTCCATCTAGCATCAAAGTACACCTCATATTTCACCATTCCTTACTGGTCCCTGCTGCTCCTGTGATCCTGCCCCATGCACCACTATGCCTGCTTCACTTTGCCCAGAGTCACAAAGATGATATTTGATTAAAGGGGTACTGGACCAAAAACAAAAAATGCACACGGGAAGACGCAGCTCATGGACACGCTCTGCAATTAGTGCAATATTTTAATCACAGCTAACTCCAGAAGCTGAATTTTTTGGTCATGTGGCAACTGAATATCATCATGTTAATAACATCTCACACTCTGCCATTGAATGACTTCCCTTTGCAGTTTCTCATAGATATTAAACAGAAGTGGAAAGGGAATCAAACCTGAGGCTCTGCACATTTAAAAAAAAACTCTGTAGGTAAAATTCTCCTGCTCTCCCTCATATATTACAAGTGGACCTGATCCCAGAGGAAGGGGGAGAACAGCATAATACGATGTCCTCAGCCTCTCAATTTGCGGTTGAGAAGAAGCCCCCAACTCCCCTTAAAACTACAAGATGCTCTCTTGGGCAGTAAAAAAAATGCTACATGTCTATATCTCAGGTCAAAATTCTCTGAACGACTCTAATATTATGATTTTATCAGTTTGTATCCCCTCCCAAATAAGTCTTTAACATTTCTGACATCCCCACCACAAATGTCACATGTACTGATGCAAGACATGGCAATATCCAGATGTGCCGGTTTATGTAACCATTGCTTCTTTTATTAAGTAACAGATGTTTATGCTTTCAGAGTATGCTCTGAATATACCTAGAGTAGTTACTCTGGGCATGTTCGGACACTTAACACACTTTGTATTCTGAGATGTGCTTTGCACACATCAGCAGTCATTATGGGGTGTCTTTGCTTTCTTGCATATCTGCAGTTAAACCTTTTACATTTGGGAGTGCAATACTTTTAATCAGCTTTTATTTTTCTTCAGAAAAGTTCAAAATAGGCATTGCTTGATATGTTTTTTTTAATTGCTTGCTGGAGGGATGGAAGGATACAGGTGTGTGTGTATGTGTTTGTCTGTGTGCTTCCAATTAAACTTTGCAAAAAAAAATATGTATACCTATTTAAGCTTGGGAAAAGACAGAAAAACAGGATGTAGGTTGAAACATTTTTATTTCCTTCATTTAAGGTGGGGATTTCATGAACTCAACCAAAGCAAAACTTTAATTGTTTCAAATGCAATCAAAATAGGGCTTACATTAAAATATAGGTTTTCAATAGAGTCAAGTTTTGGAATTGCAGAGGTCAGTGCAATCAAGTGAAGGGTTGTGTCAATTTTAAATTTGAGGCTGGCAAGCCACATTTCCTGATAGGATTAGGTATCATGTCATATATGGCAAATTTTGATTGTTTATTTTGATGATATCACTAATTAAAACAACTAAAACACCCCTTTATAAGTTAGTGTTCACTGTAGCTACTTATAGTGCTGAATCACTGGAATATATATATAGATGAATGAGCTCTGAGCTCTACAAAAATGTGTTTTTTTCTATGTATTCGCCCTGTTGTTGGCTATAATGAGACCCCCAATGAAGGAAGGCAGTACCAAATTCAAAAAGCAATCGCTGTTATTTCTTCTTCTCGAAAAAAATTTACACCCAAAATAAAGCCTAAATAAAATTAGATGACAGGTGGGTGAAATTGTTGGGAAATCATTTGGATCAGTTAAACACAACCATTTTTTAAAAAATAACACAACCATATTTGAAGGACTTGGATTTGAAACAAATTACACTCAATTTATACGTGTTTTTATTAAGTTAAGTGACTTGGACAGTTCTGCTGACATGTGCATATTTGAATAATTTGTTGTACCTCAAAGGTTTCCAGTGCCATTCCTAGACTAAATGAAGCTTTTGTTGTTTTGTAGCCAAGGTGTGATACAC
The DNA here is from genome assembly GCA_023053685.1 of Diadophis punctatus similis. Taxonomy (NCBI): domain Eukaryota; kingdom Metazoa; phylum Chordata; class Lepidosauria; order Squamata; family Dipsadidae; genus Diadophis; species Diadophis punctatus. Next base: position 215,966,403 of record JALIGW010000001.1, on the reverse strand, counting down.
ATTTTAAATAAAGTAAAATTGCTTTTTGGAGTCTGAATTCAGTGTCCCAGGTGTCTGGGTGGGAAATCTTTCCAAATTTGAAGGGAACTTGGTTTTTATTGCTGTCAGTCACTGCTTCTGGCAGGTAGGTTACTGTGTCACAAGAAATGGTTACATTCAGATACAGTGTTGGGATAACAATGGTCTTTTTCAGACTGTGGACCTTAAGTCTCTCATGTGAAGTGGAGCAAAAAAACTGGACAAAACAAAATACTGAAGAATAAACGGTGAGGTACAAAGTAGATGTTCTACTGGGCCTTTTCTAAAGCTCCTTTCTGTAAATCAGTAAAATCCAAGGCTAAAGGAAAGAGAGAGCCAAGCAAACAGCCAAATTCATAGAGCAAGGACACCACAGTTCAACCCTGGGCTACAAATATTCTCTTCAATTGGAGGGGCATGTTCAGAGATGAAAAGATAAGGCAGAGAGCTAAATTGCAGAGGCTGTTATATGGTAGAGAGAAAGCAATATTTTTCCACAACCACTGATGGAACAGGAAGAAGTGGTCGGTTCTAATCACTGCAGAGGAAGTATGGATGGGATAGCAGAAAAAATAAGAAGGAACCCAGATTGGCATGGTGATTAAGGCATCAAGTTAATACCAGAAGACCATGAGTTCTAGCCTTGCTTTGGGCACAAAGCCACCTGGGTCACCTTGGACCAGCTCCTTTCTCTCAGCCCCAGGAAGCAAGCAAGGGCAAACCACTCCTGAAAAACCTTGCCAAGAAAACTGCAGGGACTTGTCCAGGCAGTTGCCAGAACTCAACACTAAAGGTACACACACACACACACACACACACACACACACACACACACACACTGAGAAGAGTTTATGAATGGCCCAATATAGCTTGGAAATTGATAGATGGCCTCTGACTTGAAGTCTTCAAAATGGGTTTTAAGTGGCTTTATAAAATTTGTTGCACACTCTTGTTACAGATGTTAAATGCTGATGGGACTGGAGCTGAGATCAGTTCCTGGTTTGGTTCAAAATAAATTGCCATCCAAGAACGTTTTATTTACCTATCAGAAATTGGCCCCTGAATCTTCATCAAGTCACTGCTACTTACACCATAATAGAAAAACAACAACAACAACTACAGCAACAACAAAATCCGCTGCAATATCAACAGATCTATATAAAGAAACCTCAACAGATAATGTCGAAAAAAGCACTCTGTACAATAAATAGCATTACATGTTTTTTTTAAAAATAGATCTGTTCAAAATAGTGAAGAGGGTCCCAGTGTGTTTTTCAACCCTGCTCCCCTGCTTCTTTGTCTCTTTCCTGTCTGCAGTTGAATCAATTGGCTGGAGCAGATCCTTGTCTCCTTTCAACGCATAAGAGGACACAGTTGAAAACTTCTAAATTCTACAGCTCCATTCTAGAGTGTAACTCATGACTGCTCTCCAGGCTCTTTTTCCTTCTCATAGTCTGACTCAAAGCCCTGAATCCCACGCAGTTCCCGGCAAGGGGAGCCTGCTGGGTAAGGGCTTGAACTTTAATCATACCTGTCCCAGGAACAAAGTGTAATCATGTTTTAGATGAGCTGGAACAAATGATTTGCTCAGGGTAATAACCTGCTTGTGTTGTACTCCAATCTTCTACTCTTTGATTGTTGTTGGACTGGGTCTAGCAACTGGAGACTTGGCAACATTTTAACTGGCTGTGGATGAATATCTCACAAGGCAGAAGGTGTGCTGTTTTAGTTCAGAAAACTCATAGTAGATACTAGTACTAATATGCTTCATTGAGATAAGAGGGAACAATAACTAGAATGATTTGGATTCCTGGTTCTTTCTTGAAAGCAGGTTTGGTCAGCCAATCAGTTAATATCATTCACATTAACTTCACTGATAGTTTTGGTACCTTGTTAAGCAAGTGTCTCCATTTTATTGATGGACAAGTCTTAGATATTTTTTTTAACAATTACAGCTATATTTCATTTTCTTCTGCGCATGCAAGACCACTGATAAAGGGCTTCCATGTTCTTCACCTCTGATAACTTCCTTTGGTTATCTTTACATTAACACCCCAGTGATGTAAGCTTTCATTAGATTGAATGAGTTAATTCTCCTGATCTAGAGTGTGATTTATACAATCCAGCATATTATAATTCTAATTACTAGACAAGAGATATACATTTTCTGCTTATGGCCTTTGGGGGGAAATGTGCATTTATCATATAAGCATTAGACACTCTTTAAAACCAATAGAAAATCTGACACTGAAAATCTGACATGTAATTTGCCACTGTTGCTTGCAATTCAGATAATGATTACATTTTAGCTAAAGTTCACAGCTTAAATTACTTTTTTTTGCACATTTGCTCATGTGCTTATTTCTCTTCCACTGAAAATTTAAAGTACTTCATCTTTGTGAGATTGTACCCAAAACTGATTTGGAGTACACCAATTTCTCCTGATATAACATATAACATGAATTAGATATGTATTTTTGTTAAACACAGGCAATTCTGCCTGCTCTTTCCCTTATTCCTACTCAGAATAGCTGAAAGAAGTTTGTTGTGGTGCATGCTGAAACTAAACAATTTTCAATGTCTTATTATTAGGAAAAATATGATTGGGGGAAAAAGTCAGTTGAATGCTGTTGTAAGATTTTTATTCCTAATATTATCTGTCAACCTTACTTTCAAGTTATATTGCTATGTGTAGAAATAAAGGGCCCATTAACTACTCTTTTAGCAGATGGAATCTATGTTTTCTTTCCAAGAATTAAAAGGAGGAGTTTAGAACTGAGTTTCTTGATATGTTAGTCACATTTGTCAAATGATATACCATCAATGGATGGTGATAGTGAAAGGGGAGAACATTGGCACAGCTAAATATGTGTTGAAGGGTATCATGGAGGGAAAATGCTGCCAATGCCTGTTTGTGGCATGGTTAGGTGCAAGAGGGCAAATAGTTGTGACAATTACAGACTAGCATCAAGGAGAATGCCTGAACCAGCTAGCAGTGAAAAATAACAGGAAGTTAACAAGGATGGTAAATGGCGTAATTTGTACTGGATAAAGATCTAACTGGTACTCAGTGCACCATGGGGAAATAGTGCAGAGGTATTGTTATGTATTGAATATATATAGTTGTGTTAAGCCCAGCTAAAGTGAAACTGACCTTTAGATGACCCTAACTGTTAACTTCAACTGTTTTGGAGGGAAACTTAGAACATTCATATTTGGGCGGGCTCTTTCTAGTATTATGATTGGTTAAGGCCCTGTGGGCCCAGAGTATAAATTACAGGGATTTGCCTGTTGTTCCTCAGTTCAATTTGAGTCAATAAATGCTGTTGTATCTATGCTGGTCTGTTCTTGCCTATTGAAGCCCACTACACAATAGGTATAAACAGCATAGATACCAATACAGGAGAATAGTTGTAGTTCAAGGAATGAAATGAGGGGTCCTTGGTGCTCTCTGAGCTTAGTTATATTCTTGCAGACATTTCATTACCTAAACTAGGTAACATCATCAGTGCTGGTAGTTGTAGTGTTACTAGCATTGATGATGTTGCCTAGTTTGGGTAATGAAACATCTGCAAGAAAACAACCAAGCTCAGAGAGCACCAAGGACCCCTCAACAGCATAGATGATTAGCATTAGCAGAGTATATAAGGTGAAGGTGAAGTAAATGATCTTAGTACTTAGTACTTGGATTATAATTTTAGAATAGCTTATAGTTAGTATAGTTAGAACATGTATAATTGACAGACTGGATTTTATCATAGATTTTAGTTGTTATTTATTATTTTATACTAGAGTTTTTAATTGTATATTTACAGAGTGTTTTTATTTGTTCTGGTCTCTGGTCTATGACTGTAATAAACTGAATTGAATTGATAGTACTGCTTGCTGATATTTGTATCAAGGCAGTCTTTAGAATTAGGCTCAATGTACAAAGACTTTCTACATCATTAGCCTACAATATACAAAGTAACTTGGGCTTCTGTACATATATAAACTGCCTGGATTATAGCTATGGGTATTATGGACTCTTGGGAGTATAAGGACTGCTGGTACGGGAGAACTTCTCTGAAGTTGTTTGCAGACACAATAGCGTCTTCCATCTCTGCTAAACACACAAAGGCATGTGCTCCACTTGGAGGAATAAGTAAATATTGACTTTCACTCTTATCTACTAAATTAAGAACCGATAAGAAATGAAATGTCCAAGGTGTAAACAGAAATATTCCAGTCTAGCACTGAGCCACTATTACAAAGATTGGTCCATGTTTAACGGTTTCTTATTCCTCTGTCTTAGAAATCTACTGTTTATACTCCCCATAATTCTTTCAGAATGTGGCCTTCATATGTCTGGTTTTTAATCATTGCTAGAGTACCCAGGAACAACTATGCACATGGCAAAACAAAACGGAAATCCATATTTTAATTAGGAATTAAAGTCTGGGTGTTTTATGATCTTATCATTCCGTAACTTCCTTTTTAGTTTTAACAAAGCAGTCCTAAGGCTATCTATTCAGAAGAAAGATCCATTGATTTAGTCAGTACTACTCATATACAGTAAGTATGAATGGTATTGTTGCATTAGAAAGGCCATGAAGTAAAATTGGGAAATTACAAAACCTTCAGATCTTCTTGGGAAGTGAATTTCCTCTAGCAATCTGTCAATAGCATCATCTGGGACTTTCCATGGTGCCGGGCCCCAGCTTGTTCCAATGACAAAGTTTTGTATAAACATGGAGGAAGATGAGATCTGGTTCAATAGAAAGTATAATGATGCAACTGACTGGTTTGTATGTATGTATATTTGTATGTGAATTTGTTTCCCATGATGCCAGATCAGATATTGCCCTTATAGTCTGAACAAGCAAAGCAAATTCCAAAACTCTATCCAGATATCCTCCTCAATTCTGTCTTCCTAAAACAACCGAATTTTCTCAGTCGAATCAATAAGACAACAGCAATATTTTAAGTTGATGTTATTTCTTTATTTCTTTATTAGGCTTTATATACCCTTCTGAGAGCTTTCATGGACTTCTCCTTTCCTTTTATTCTAATTGCAACAACCCTGTGAGATAAATTGTACTGTCCCTAGTCTTTCAAAGTAAATCAGATCAGGAAACAGATATGAGAAGAAATACTACAGTTCTATTTTATTACTATAGGTTATAATAGCAGAGACTTGGAAGCATGACAGAACTTCTCTTTCTCTTATGCTTATACCAGAGATAGGCAAGGCAACACATTTTGAGTCTCTTTGTATATTTATTGTTTTTGCAGGATAATATAATGTTTTACTAATATTTGCTGCACCCCTCAGAGGCAATAAGAGAGTTACTTGACCCAAAAAGTCACTCACTAAGTTTTCATAGTTGAAGGTGGATTTGGACCTGGGTTTTCCTTATCTCAGTGATGGCGAACCTTTTTTTCCTCAGGTGCCGAAAGCGCGTGCACACGCACTATCGCACACGCGCGAGTGCCCACACCCATAATTCAATGTCTGGGGAGGGTGAAAACGGCTTCCCCTGCCCCCCTCAGAGGCCCTCTGGAGGCCGGAAAGGGCCCGTTTCCTGACTTCTGGTGGGCCCAAAAGGCCCACTTTTCGCCCTCCCCAGGCTCCAGAGGCTTCCCTAGAGCCTGGGGAGAACGAAAATGCCCTCCCCCACCCCCTGGAGGCCCTCCGGAAGCCGAAAACACCCTCCCAGAGCCTCCGCATGAGCCGAAAATCAGCTGGCCAGCGTGCACATGCGCACTGAAGCTAAGCTAGGGCAACGGCTCGCGTGCCAGCAGATATGGCTCCGCGTGCCACCTGTGGCACGCGTGCCATAGGTTTGCCATCACTGCCTTATCTTAACTACTACACAACAATGGAAATATAGATGGGCATAAAATATGAATGAATAAGATATGTTATTACCAGATTATTAACTTTAAAGCACTGTATTGGCAAATTTAAATAGTGAAATATATTTTGCTATCATTATTCTCAATTTATGGTATCCATTAAATTCCAATTACCAACCAGGGTAGAGAATGCAATCTTCCTCTTTTCCACTTTCTATATTTTTACACACATACCCCGCTCCTCCCCCTGATCTTTACTAAGATTTTAGAGTAATATCCCCATTGGCTTGCTCTGCTGTCCTCCATTACTTTTTCTTATTGAATTGTTTTCAAAAATATTTTAGTAGTTCCCTTTTAAGAAACTTCAGCCCATTTTAATCTGCTTTTCCCATTAGCTTCCTCTTTCCATGGGATTCTCCTTAGAATTGCTCTGAGTTTGTTAAAAAATATGGTTTTTTTAAGACCCAAAGTGAAAGATACTCTGAACATACAATATTAGTTTCTCCCCCATGTCTATGGCTTCTGTTTCCTTTGAACATATTGTAGGCTTCAAGTGTTACATTTCAATCATGGAAACCATCTTGTCCCATCCCATCTGTAATGTTTATTAAATTAATGTTTGCTTTTCTGTATTGGAACTTCAGACTCATTTATTTCTCATGTTCTGGACACATAGGGAAAGGCCGTGGGCTTTATAAGCCAATGTTCTTACAGATATTTCATTTAGCGTTTTGATAAACCCCAGTATAACAATGTTCCCACATCCTTCTTCCATATACAAAATTTTATCTGAGCTCCTTTCTTCAGGATTTTCATCACTAACTGTTACCAGATTCAGTTTCCAATGCATAGAATCAGGCTTGCAATGCTTCGGTTTGACCAGTTCTTGTGAAAGGCAGCTAGTCTCATGTGAGCTGTCCATCATCCAATTCATTCAAATCATGGTCCCAGAAACCCAAACTCTCTCAACGCGACTTGCATAGCCAATCAGTCAGATTCAGCATTCTTCTTTCCCTTTGCAGACCTCTTCCGCGGACTGGAAGAATGGATGAGAGTATCATGTAAGCCCTCGGGATCTTGAACTTACATCCTAAAGTTTCGAAGTCTTTGGGGATGTAGTTGGATCTGTTCTTTGCAGTATCATTTTTCTCCACACGGATGCGCAGGAAGGGATAATTGTCATTGGATTTATAAATCTTGGAATAAGTCTTGTCAGTGGATTGATTAGTCTTACATGCTGCTCTGTCATCTCTTATCCTTGCTCGGGGCACACAACGCACTTCATATTTGTTTCAATTCCTCATAGTAGTGAGTCATCCGCTATTGCAAATTTTCTCTTTGTTTTCTGGCAGGGCACAGTTGCACCTCTTCCCTTTGGGGGATTCAATATTATTTCTCTTATTTCACTATGTATTTTTTTTATCCCCCAAAGTCTCTTTCCTTTTCAGACTCCAAAATATGACTGTTAACTTAGAAGAAAGCGTTGTTCACGACTCCTCTTTAAACTCACCCATCAGACTTTACTAACAAGCCTCTCTTTTCTTTTCCTGCTCCATCACTGTTTCTAAGTAATTTAGCTAGAGAAACCATGTTAGCAGGGGTGAAATGCTACCGGTTCGGCCCGGTTCGGCCATACTGATAGCAGCGGCCGCCAGTGGTTCGGAGAACTGGTAGCGGCGGCAGTATGAGGCTCCACCCACCTGCCCGGATGCCGCCATTTTCTTTTTTAACCCTCTGCGCATGCGCAAAGCATTCTGCACATGTGCAGAGGGTTAAAAATCATGCGCACGAGCGGAGCAGGGGTGAAAAAGCACACGAAGTGAGCACTTCCGAACCGGTAGGAAAGATTTCACCACTGCATGTTAGGATCCTCATTCCAGAGTTTTACCACTGAAAAAAAAAGGGCCTTTGGATTAAATTTAATCTCAAGGACCATGTGCTGCTTGAATGTTATCCCACATCACTATGAGTTCTATAGAGATTCAGGCAGATATTATCCATTAATGAGAATTGAGTCATGAAAAGGAATCCCAGGATTTTAGTTTTTTGGTTTTATCATTTGTTTCTAAATGGCTCTCTCCACGGCAATTCATGCTGAGCATGGTGACAGGTCTGAAGGATTTGATTTGTTAGTTACAGAAATAACCTTTCACCAGAGAAAGTTGTAAGTCATTGCTTCATCTCCACTAACATTTCTTTGTCCGCTAAGCTCAGCAAATCAGATTTTTTGCAAAACAATGTTGAATCATTGGTTTGAAGATGGTGAGCAACAATTGCAAAAAAGAGTTAAGAGTTTTGAACAAGCAAGGAGCAATCTCTAGACAGCTAGTCCTTGACTTACAACCATTCATTTAATGACCGTTCAAAGTTACAATGGCACTGAAAAAATTGACTTATGACCACCTTCGGGACCGCATCCTGCCGCATACCTCCCTACGACCGGTTAGGTCCCACAGAGTTGGTCTCCTCCAGGTCCCATCGACCAAGCAATGCCGGTTGGCGGGACCGAGGGGGAGAGCCTTCTCTGTGGGAGCCCCCTCCCTTTGGAACCAACTCCCTCCAGAGATCAGGACTATCCCCACCCTGCTGGCCTTCCGTAAAGCAATAAAAACTTGGCTCTTCCGGCAGGCGGGGTATGAATGAAAGTTCTTTTAAAATATTGATAGTATTTTAACATGTTTTTTTTAAAAAATGGCTTTTATTGATTATATGTTTCTATACCTGTTGTTAGCCGCCCAGAGTCCTCCGGGAGTTGGGCGGCATAGAAATTTTAATAAATAAATAAATAAATAAATAAATAAATAAATAAATAAATAAATAAATAAATAAATAAATAAATAAATAAATAAATAAATAAATAAATACATAAATAAATACATAAATACATAAATAAATACATAAATACATAAATAAATACATAAATAAATAAATAAAATTTCTTACTTAATGACCATTGCAACATCCCCATGATCATGTGATCAAAATTCAGAGACTTGGCAACTGGTTCATATTCATGATGGTCGCAGTGTCCTGGGGTCACGTGATCCCCCTTTTGTGACCTTCTGACAAGCAAAGTTAATGGGGAAGCCAGATTCACTTAACAACTGCAGTGATTCACTTAACAATGATGGCAAGAAAGGCTGTAAAATTGGGCGAAACTCACTTAACCAATGTCTCACTTAGCAACAGAAATTTTGGGATCCATTATGGTCACAAGTCAAAGGACTATATGTAGTGGTAAACACCATCTTTCCAAAGAAAATTAAATCTTAATTGTGTCAAGGGATGAAATGTTTTCATTAAGCATGCTGCGGAATTAAAAAAAAAGATAAAGTATTAAAAAAGACTTTGGACCATATAGAATAACCTACAGAAAACAGTCGCCCTAATGAAATATTACATTTCCACCAGATAGAAGAAAATTACAATTCTTGTGCAAAGAACAAAAACCATCGCATTATAATCCTGCATGTGTATCACACATTTCTATTCAGGGATTATACTTGTTTAATAATTATTAGCAATGGCAAAATACCAAAGCCGGGGAGAAGTTACCTTCCTTCTATGGACTAAAATCCCCTTCTGAGTAACTAGTTGATATAACAGATTTACCTCTGTGGAGCAATTGGCACCCCTCAGTTTAATATCCACTTAAGAAGCATAATTCAATTTAAAAAATATCCACAGCTAAAAAAAAAATCCCAGGGAAGAACTTTGTTAGAGTATTGCATTACTAGAAATCCTACAGTTTTTTGTCTTTATGGTATGGTCATTTTATACAGGCTGTATAAATCAGTGTGATGACAAATGGCAGCAGATATATATATATACATTATATCGAAAACATCCTGGTCATCTGGATTTTTGCGACACAGATGACAGACCTACACAGAAGACCAACAACCATCCCATGCCTTACTTTTCAGTGGGTCAAAGTCACCTTTAGTTTTTTTCTGCAATTCAACATGGAGGACATGGCTCTTGGGTCTGTCAAAACTTCAGAGAAGTTGAACTTTCAATTAGGAAGTATTTTCCCCTTCCATTTGCAATTTTGTACCTTTTATTTAGCAAAACAATTTCTTCCTTTGTAACTTAGCTGTGATTTCAGAGCTAAACTTTTATCAAAATTAACTCAAATTTACAATGCCAATCAGTAATAATGGGACTTTAAAAACAATAGGGGGATCTAATCTATTTTGAAAAAAATGTTTTTATAATCAGAAATCTCTGTATCATATAAAGCAGAGATGGGCAACCAAATTTTGACTCCTCAGAGTATCCCAAAATCGCTGTGCCATAATTCAGCAAGTGTAGCAATAGAGTTTTGAATTTTTAGGAACAAATTAAATATCTATGTTTATGTATCAGTTCCTACTTTTGATGGTTGAATGAACCATCCAGAAACCATTCAGTTTGCCCTCACAATAATATTATTTTGTCAGTAGGAGACTCCCAATTCTACATCCATGGAAGGTAGATTAATTATTTTTTAAAGTGTGGTTCTGACCAGATTCTTCCATTGTTGACATCAGAATACTGGTTCAAAAGAATCTGTATGTTTGGCTAATAATGAAAAATAAACAAGAAGCTGCACCAATTTATGGAAGAAATAAGGGAAAATATTTTTAAAAAATGTCAATCAATTTTATTAAGAGTACTATATTTACAGTATCTGAAAAAAGATCTGGTTCCAAATGAGCTACTTCTAAAAAAGAAAGATTGTCTTACTATGGCTAAGAATATATTTTGTTTCATTATTATTTTTGGTATAGTTTTCCCATCCTAAACTTATGGTTGCCTTTCTTTCAGGTAAATATAGTAAGAGGAAAAATTAGCCTCTTCTACCTGATGGAGTTACAAGCTGCAAGACGTTTATAAAACGTTTCTAACCTCAAAACGTATTTGCTAATTTGCAAAGGGAAAACCGGTTTTTGGCAGAACCTTTGAATGTTTTCCTGCTCCAACTTACGAGGAAATATGTCTCTGTGATGTTGCAGTGGACAAAATGGTTACAGCGTACCAGACATCAGATATTCACGGCACCCACACTCCCAAATAGCATGCAATTGAGAATTGACGTGTGTTCCTATCAATGTTTGCAGTTCAGTCAGTCTTCTTCATAGGGCTGTATCAAAGAGCTTTGAGCTGTCTTATTTTCACTTGTTCTTCTACTATCAGGAAGTTATGGCTATATTGCTCTCATGCTGAGTCTGCCCAGTGAAGGAATTTACTATGATACGAGACATAACATATGAAAAGTTCACCTTTCAGATAAGATGTATCCGCTTCTTGATAGGCTTCTGATCTTTGCTCACAATAGTCCTTGGAATAGTTCTGTGCAATATCTTGAAAGTTAAATTGTTCAGAAAACTAACAGTGTGAATGCTCTGCGGTGGCAACGTATTTACCAGCTATTTTCACACAGCATATTTAACTAGGTTAAGTAAAGACCTTTTGGCTGAAAAGTTGGTGATGCCAAATATGCTAAAAATCAGTTAGGTCAACCTTCGTTCGGTTTTCATTTCAATTAACCCAGATGATGGATTATTTCAGTAATCAGATGATATAACCTGAATACAGCCACTGTGTTCTCATAAAAAGGCCTAAAATATAAAGAACTATTTTTAATTTACAGAAACTATCTACAGGTAGCAATAGCACTTAGACTTATATACCGCTTTACAGTGCTTTACAGCCCTCTCTAAGTGGTTTACAGAGTCAGCATATCAATTTTGGGTCCTCATTTTACCCACCACGGAAGGATGGAAGGCTGAGTCAACCTTGAGCCTGATGAGATTTGAACTGCCAAATTGCAGGCAGCCGGCAGTCAGCAGAAGTAGCCTGCAGTACTGCACTCTAAGCACTGCGTGGCTCAGTGGTTAGAGTGTAGTAGTATGTGGTACCCTCTAGATAATTTGGACTACAATTACCACAATTGCCTCTCATATGTTGGCTGCAACTGCTGCAAAATATCTGAAGGCCCCAGGTTGCCAAGATCCTGTCTTAAATGATTGGATTCCATGCTTATACTTAATTGCATTTATTGAGGGATTTTGCCAGCAAGATATGCACAAGTTTCCAACTTTAATTTGAAACTAAGCCTTTTAGTAGTGATACTTATGCTGTAGAAATCTTTTAGGTAGGCTTGCCAAACATGCTCCCTATGAGTTTTGTGCAGTGTTCCAATATTTAAGGGGCTGCCACAAAGAACAGGTGATCAACCTATTCTCCAAAGCACCAGAAGGCAGAACAAGAAGCATTGGATGGAAACTAATCAAGGAGACAACCAATCTTGAACTAAGGAGAAATTTCCTGATAGTTAGAACAATTAATCAGTGGAATGAGTTGCTTCCAGATATTGGGACTGCTCCAACACTGGAGTTTTTTAAGGAGAGATTGGACAATCATTTGTCTGAAATGGTATAGGGCAGTGTTTTCCAACCTTGGCAAGTTGAAGATGTCTAGACTTCAACTCCCAGAATTCCCCAGCCAGCGAAGGCCAAGGTTGGGAAACTCTGGTATAGGGCTTCCTACCTGAGCAGCGAATTGGACTAGAAGACCTCCAATGTTCCTTCCAACTATGTTATTCTGTTATTCTAAGTTTCAAAATCCCCCCCACCTATTTTAGGATGGCCTTTGAAGATTTGTCCTAATATTTTGTAGCTTAGTTCTTTTAGTAAACATCTAGTTATCCTGCATTAAATAATAATTAAATAATGCATAACTCTATATTCTTGATGATAACTGCTCCAATTGCTTTTGTAACTAAGGAGCTTGTTTTTATACACTAAAGAAATGTCGGTTCCTTCTGTTAGTAGTTGAAAAAGCTACAGTCCAGGGAAAAACCCTTCAGAGATCCAGGGATCCCTCTCTGGGTGTATTGTCAGTTGGCCATTTTTTCACTGGAAGTCCATATGGTTGTGTTTTTAAGAAACACCAAGTATCAAGCATATACCCAAAGAATTTCACTTATCCTGTTATGTTTCGTAAGACTCCTCTGATTATTTATGTCTATGGAGATTCTCAGTCATCCAGGTCATGGTTGTCCCAAAGATGCTTTTTCAAGAGGCAACTGGACTTTCGATGAGAAGCAAAATGAAAAACCAGAAAGTCCAGTTGCCTCTTGAAAAAGCACTCTAATTATTTACTCTCTTTGTGAATGTAGCTAAATATGGATATTTGGGCTTGTACATACTGTATGAGAGGTCAAGTTCATTGCCTGGATGCTGTTAGTAATAAGAGAACCAATATTCTTAGATGGATTATTCCATAATTGTTTAGCTGAAAAGAAAAAAAAAACCACAAGTTGCATCTTAGATTAAATATTTAGCTATTCAATAAATGCAGAATTTTCTAAATATATACTTCCACCTAGCTTCCTATTTATTATAGTGCAGGTAGATAGCATTTGATGAAAAATGATTCTTTTGTTCTATTTAAGGCAGGGAAACCGGAAAATAACTGCCCACAAGTAGAGCAGTACAGTTACTGATTTTTATAGTTCAGAGGAGAGCACAGTTATAACTGCACTATAATTAAAGCCCTATTAGACCTATGCATTTTACATCTTAAACAGCAACCATTTAGCTACATAGTTGTCTAACTCAGGGGTCTCCAACCTTGGCAACTTTAAGACTTGTGGACTTCAACTCCCAGAATTCTGGGAATTGAAGTCCACAAGTCTTAAAGTTGCCAAGGTTGGAGACCCCAGGTCTAACTCAAGTTGAATTAAAGTTGAAAAAATGAAAGAATTCATGTCAAAACGAAGTTCTTTTTTTTTTAAAAAAGCATATCTGATAAGATGATTGAAATCTCTATTGTGAAGAAAAAGTCTTTTTTTTAAAAAAAAACTAAAACAGAGAGGTGATGCTATGATTGCATGTCAATTTGAGTGGTGGTGAATTTTAATGAACCTGGAGGAAGAAGAGTGGTGGATCTGTCCTCAGTCTGGGACATTTATGTGTTGGCTTTAATGTTATGTATGTTTCAGTGGTGGGTTGCTGCTGGTTCGGACTGGTTCGCCCATACCGGTGGCAGAAATTTGTCCCAGCTTGCCAAACCGGTAGCAATGGCCGGCTAGCCATGCTTCCGAACCGGTCCTCCGGTTGCCGCTCCTTGAAAGTGGCTTGCAAAAAACCCTCTGCATATGTGCAGAGGGTCATTTCCGCAACATGATGCAAAACGCGCACTTCCGACGTGAAGGAAAGTGGAACCCTGGTATGTTTGCTATATTTGGTGTTGGTCGTTACCTTTAAAGCCCTACATGGCTCAGGGCCAGGTTACCTGCGGGACCGCATCCTACCACATACCTCCCTAAGACCGGTTAGGTCCCACAGAGAGGGCCTCCTCCGGGTCCCATCGGCCAAACAATGTCGATTGGCGGGGCCACGGGGGAGGGCCTTCTCTGTGGGAACCCCGTCCCTCTGGAACCAACTTCCACCAGAGATCCGGACCATCCCCACCTGCTGGCCTTCCGTAAAGCCTTAAAAACATGGCTCTTCCGGCAGATGGGGTGAATAGGATAATCAGATTCCCCCCTGAATGTTGCGTTTATAATGTTTTTTCTTTAATTATATTTTTAATTTAAATTATGATCATTGTTTTTAAATGTACGTTTCTTATTCATGTTGTACGCCGCCCTGAGTCCCACGGGATTGGGCGGCCTATAAGAGCGTCTAAATAAATAAATAAATAAATAAATAAATAAATAAATAAATATTTTGTTTTTGTATATTGTTAGTTAATTTTTGCTTGTATGTCATGAACCCACAACCACAGAGTGATGCCACTCTTTTATATCATGCAACATCACTTTGACTAAGATGATAAAGGAAGAAACAGTTGTGCCATGAAGAGGACAATTTGCCCTCTTTGTTGAAGACAATATCTTGACCTGAACTCCAGAATTATATATTCATGGGAAACATTTTTTTTTGGGTATTTTGGATTATTTGCAGCTTATGAATAGCATGACAGCTACAATCTATATACTTGACTCTTCTTCCTCCAAGGTCATTAAAAAGGGACAGAGTCTATCAATCAGGGGCAGAAATCAATGTGGGGTTGTGGGTGCTCTCTGAGCTTGCTTGTTTTCTTGCAGACATTTCATTACCCAAACTAGGTAACATCATCAGGTAGTCCTCAACTTACAACAGTTGATTTAGTGACCATTCAAAGTTACAACGGCACTGAAAAAAGTGACTTATGACCCTTTTTCACACTTGTGACTATTTGTAGCCTCCCCATGGTCATGTGATTTACATTTGGATGCTTGCCAACTGACTCATATTTGCAGTGTCCTGGGGTCACATGTGATCCCCTTTTATGATCTTCTGACAAGCAAAGTCAATGGGGAATACAGATTCACTTAACAACCGTGTTACTCATTTAACAACTGCAGTCATTCACTTAACAAATGTGGCAAGAACAGGCAAAACTCACTTAACACATTTCTCACTTAGCAACATAAATTCTGAATTCAAATTGTGATCGTAAATTGAGGATTGGCTGTAATCCATGCTGTGTGCCGATAATGCTCAGCTTACTATCCAATTCCATTGAAGCAGTCATATCCTTCAACATGATCAAAGTTTGATCATGGGCAGATTCATCCAAGAGAGCTCCTTTGATCCACAGCTGTCACTGGATCCACATTTTCACAATCGTGTTTAGTGTAGCAAGTACTTGAGCTGTAGGAGTTGGTAACTATTATCCATGCCTTGATTACAATCTATTTGGACTATGGAAAGTCATGCCTTCGGTATGGGCTATCCTTCAAAAGTGTCTAGAAATTCCAATTGATGCCAAAATGCAACAGCTTAACTGCTACCTGGTGCAAAATTCTCGGATCATACATATAGTATCTGTATTGAAAAATCTGCATTGGTTATTGGTCTGCATTTATTTATTGGTCACAATGTAAGTTGTTGGTGTTATCCTTTATAGATCTAAAGAGCTTAGATTTAGGAGCCCTGGTGGTGCAGTGGTTAGAATGCAGTATCGCAGGCAAAACTCTGCCCACTGCCAGGGGTTCAATTCTGACTGGCTCAAGGTTGACTCAGCCTTCCATCCTTCCAAGGTTGGTAAAATGAGGACCCAGATTGGGGGAAAGATGCTGACTCTGTAAACCATTAGAAAGCGCTGTAAAGCACTGTGAAGTAGTATATAAGTCTAAGTGCTATTGCTATTAGATTTTGAGTATCTAGGAAACTTTCTCTCTTATTATGATCTTGTCTGGTTGTTAAGATTGGTAGGAAAGTCCCTCTTGAAGGTACCCCACCAGTAAGAGGCTTATATAAACTTTTGCCAGTCTCATTTGAAATAATGCGTTTACCTACGTATTTATGCTTTAAGTTGTAATAGAACTGGAATGGCTTTAGGGGGGTGCACTAAGATAGTTAGAGCAATGGAGAACGACTTTTGGGAAGAAGAGATACAAAAAGTGGGTATCTTTGCCGTAAAGAAGCAAAAACTGATACTTAACAAGAAAAATAAGTCCAGTTGCCATGACTCAAACTTCAGGCAAAGACTGATACTGTTTTTCAAAGTTTTGGCATGTAGAAGGGTGCAGAGATTTATAGCTTGCTGCCCCAGAAGGCAAGGTAGAGTTTGCTTAAATATTAAGCAAAATGTCTGAACATTCAAAAATAGAATGAAATAATACCCAGGAGAATGGGTATTTGCTGGAGGTTTTTAAGCAAAGACTGAAAAACCATCTGTTAGGTGTGCTCAACTCCTGGATTTCCTGTGGCGAATAGGAGGTTAGATGACCTATAAATACACCCCCAGCTGTATTATTCTATGAATCACATGTTATTTGGACCCAGTCTAACTCGTGAGTGATAAAATGAATTCTAACTAGTGGGAGTTTCTAATTCAGGGATTGTTTTACTTGGTTTCCATTCACTTTTCAATTTTATCACTCTCCGTCTATTTCCCCCCCCCCTCTCTTCTTAAATGCCCTCAGGCTGTGTGCACTACCATGAGCTGTTCTGATTGAGCAAAGGAGAAATTATTTAGGCAAATGTAGTTGCTTAATTTTTTAGCATCCTCTCTTTCCTTCTCCTTTTCTCTTTCATTTCAGGATTTTATTCTCCACATCTAATGAAGTATGCTTCAATCCTGTAATTATTAGTCAAACAATTAAATCTGACCTCTCAGAGAGAAACTTTTTTGGTTAGCTCAGCCACTAACACAGTGAATATTTCACAACCATTTTAAGGCCATATTTTAATTACTTCACTTTATTATCAAGTTCAAATTGCTTTATGGAGACTAAAACATATAAAGAATGGTTGCTGGACTTATGTGTAATTTAATGAAAAGAAGGACTAGGGGTGACAGGATAGCAGTGTTACAGTATCTAAGCAATTGCCACAAAGAAGAGGGGGTCAATCTATTCTCCAAAGTACCAGAAGGCAGAACAAGAAGCAATGGATGGAAACTAATCAAGGCAAGAAGCAACCTAAAACTAACGAGAAATTTCCTGATAGTTAGAACAATTAATCAGTGGAACAACTTGCCAAGTTTTTAAGAAGAGATTGGACAACCATTTGTCTGAAATGGTATAGGGTTTCCTGCCTGAGCAGGGGGTTGGATTAGAAGACCTCTAAGGTCCCTTCCATCTCTATTATTCTGTTATTCTTCCATCTCTGTTGTTCTTGTGTACCCTCAATAATGTTTGTTCTGGCCATAAAGCTTATTTATTACAGTAATTGGTATTCTTTAAAAATGGGTGTTTGTCAAAACTGGATGTTTGTTCTGTGTTCCTGTTTTCTATGGAAGTGCAACCAAATGTCTCTTTCCCCTTGAATTTGGCTGATAGTCAGAACTTCATTAGGACAATTTTCTTCATGGAAGGAAGTCCCATTGAAATCAGTGCTTCCGGGTAAATAGTAAAGCTGTCAGCTTCGTAAAATGTCAGATTTGTTTGTTTAAATAAATTAGCATGATATTAAAGTCCAAATGTGGTGGTAGTAATGGTTTTCAGAATACTGAATGGACAGCATAGGTCTTTAACATTTCTGTTTTCATCAGTTTGAAAATCTAGAATGTAAATCGTTCTCTTCTTTGGGAAAAATAATAAAACATAAGCAGAAACTATGCCAATAATACAATAAAAGACTCCAATTGGGAGATATATAAGATATACAGTATTAATAATGACTGAAAGGTTATTTGTCTGCAATGCCAGCTTTTGAAATGTGAATTAGTTGCTGGTCTGAAAATTCAGATAAATGGTAAATTCACCATTTTGCTTCATGTTCACCAAATGCAGTATGTCGATACAAATTGCACAACAGTTTTGTACAAACTACTATACTTTTGTTCCTCTTGTTAATTGCAGAAGCAAATATTAATCCGCCATTACATTTTTAGTTTAGCGATGAATCAAACCCTACATATTTAAATGACTTAAAATCTAGTGTCATCCTACTCACAGTCACTCATGCCCTTGTCACCTCTCGATTGGATTACTGCAATGCGCTCTACATGGGGCTGCCCTTGAAGAGTATTCGGAGACTTCAACTGGTGCAAAATGCAGCTGCGCGTGCTGTGGTGGGTGTTTCAAGGTACACCCACGTAACACCTATACTCCGCCAGCTGCATTGGCTGCCCATTGGTCTCAGGGTACAATTCAAGGTGCTGATCATCATCTTTAAAGCCCTATATGGCTTAGGACCAGGCTATCTCCGGGACCGCATTCTGCCTCATTCTTCCTTTCAACCGGTTAGGTCCCACAGAGTGGGTCTCCTCCAGGTCCCGTCAGCCAAACAGTGCCGACTGGTGGGGCCTAGGGGGAGGGCCTTCTCTGTAGGGGCTCCTGCTCTCTGGAACCAACTTCCCCCAGAGATCCGAATCATCCCCACCTTGCTGGCCTTCCGAAAGGCCATTAAGACATGGCTCTTCCTGCAGGCGGGGTGAGTTTTGAGACGATTTATATCTGATGTCTCCCCCATGTATGTATGGTGTGTATATATATATATATATATATATATATATATATATATATATATATATATATATATATATATATATATATATATATATATATATTAACTGTTTTAAATTGTCTTTTTAGAATTTGTTTGGAGTTTTTTACAAAATGTTGTATGCCGCCCTGAGTCCTGAGGGAGTAGGGCAGCATAGAAAAACTGCCAAATAAAATAAAAAAATAAATAAATCCTAGGAAAGCTCCTGGCGATCAGAAGTTGAAGTCTAGAATAGCTTTCTGATGTGGCTGAATATGATCTCCAGACTAAAATCCACTCAAACTCATCTGAATTCAAATTATGCCAGAGTAAGGTTTTGGGATTTTTTTTTTTAAATGGAGTAAACCCATGAAGAGTATAGGTAGTCCTTGACTTACGACCATAATGGAGCCCAAAATTTCTGTTGTTAAGTGAGACATTTGTTAAGTAAGTTTTGCCCCATTTTATGACCCTTCTTGGCACAGTTGTTAAGTGAATCACTGCAGTTGATAAGTTAGTTACCCAGTTGTTCAGTGAATCTGGTTTCCCCATTGACTTTGCTCATCAGAAGTTTCAAAAGGTGATCACGTGACCTTGGGACACAGCAACGGTCATAAATATGAGTCCGTTGCCAAGTCTCTGAATTTTGATCCCATCACCATGGGGATTTTGCAATGGTCATAAGTGTGAAAAACGGTCACAAGTCACTATTTTCAGTACCGTTGTAACTTTGAACAGTCACTAAATGAACGGGTGCATGGCAAGGACTACCTGCCTTCAGTACTTTATTATGCACCATAATCAGGGGTCCCCAAACTTGGCAACTTTAAGACTTGTGGACTTCAACTCCCAGAATTCTGCAGCCAGCTATGCTGGCTGGAGAATTCTGGGAGTTTATTTATTTATTTATTTGGGAATTCTTCTATGCCGCCCTACTCCCTAAGGACTCTGGGCGGCGTACAGCATTTTAAAGAACACCAAACAATAAAATCATTAAAAACAATTTTAAAAAAGTTAAAAAGAAAAACATACAACGCCATGCATACGTGGGGGAGACCTCAGATGTAAAATTGTCTCAGAACCCTGCCTGCAGGAAGAGCCATGTCTTAATGGCTTTTCGGAAGGCCAGCAAGGTGGGGATAATTCGGATCTCTGGGCGAAGTTGGTTCCAGAGAACAGGGGCCCCTACAGAGAAGGGCCTCCCACTAGGCCCCGCCAGTCGGCATTGTTTGGCTGACGGGACCTGACCGGTCGAAGGGAAGTATGAGGTAGGATGCGGTCCTGGAGATAGCCTGGTCCTAAGCCATGTAGGGCTTTAAAGATGATGATCAGCACCTTGAATTGTACCTGGAGACCAATGGGCAGCCAATGCAACTGGTGGAGTATGGGTGTTACGTGGGTGTATCTTGAGACACCCACCACAGCACGCGCAGCTGCATTTTGCACCAGTTGAAGTCTCCGAATACTCTTCACGGGTAGCCCAACCCTTGTGGAGTTGAAGTCCACAAGTCTTAAAGTTGCCAAGTTTGAAGACCTCCACCATAAATGATATTTGAATGTATTTTGGCATTTAATCTCAAACAGGGAAATGGATATGGACTAAATCAGTGGCCTCCAACTTTTGGGCACCAGGGACCGGTTTCTTGAAGAAAGGTTATTCTGGGGACCGGAGGGGGTGTGATTTTGCATGCTGCCTACATCCTGGGGATGGGGCTTCGCTTATTTGCATCACCCGGTTGCTGGCATGCCACTGGTGTGAGTCCATGGACTTGGGGTTGGGGACCTCTGGACTAGATTGTTTTATTTTAGCTTCTGTACTATTAGCAGTTTACTAATTATGACTTCATGGAAGATGGTAAAGAAAATTTAAAATAAGATGGTGTAGATCAGGGGTGTCAAACTTGATATCATTGAGGGCCACATCAGGGTTGTGTTTGACCACGGGAGGCTGGAGGTGGGCATGGCCAGCTCAGCATCACTTGTGCCGGGGACATCTGTGGTGGACCGAGCGCTCTGCCAGAGAAAACAGGTTCCCGAGCTCTATTTTCGGCTGTGACGGTCTCTTGCAACCCTCTGCCAGTGAAAACAGAGCTTGGGAAGGCTGCAGCCCTCCCAAGCTCCATTTTCACTGGCAGAGGCACCATGGGCCAGTCCTTCGCTGTTTCCAAAGCAGCCCCGTGGGCCAGATTTAAGCACCCCACGGGCTGGATCCGGCCTCCGGGCCTTGTGTTTGACACTCCAGTTATAGATTATAAATCTCTAGTATAAAAATCAATCTTGTATACATGTATACATACATATCTCTCTCTGTGTGTGCACATGTATGTTATGTATATGTATTCCTTTGCATTTGTGATCATTTTGGTGTTCCTTTGCTGTACAAAAATATTTGCTGTGATTTAATTTTAAGGTGACATATTATGACATAGACACCTATGCTTGTTTTACCTGGGAAATGCAGCTTTGATTAAACTTTTTGTCATATGATAATTTGACAATGATAATTAGGTAGCTGGTTATATAACAGTTTTTGAGGTTATTTTTGAGATGCATGAATTTGCTTAAGGAAGATTCTTTTCTAACCGAGTTCAGGTTCCTGGGTCATGAGCTTAAAACTCCTGGCAACTTCAACGATTACTTTATTGTGCTTATATCAGCCTTATGCTATTTAAAAAAATAATAATAATAGAGGTTTGCTGCTAATGCATTTATCACAGGTGGTTTTTTAAAAAAAACCCTGATTTGAGGTTTTTAAAACCTACCCAAAAATAGTTGAATAAAACCCCATAAATTATGCATTCACAAATTAGAAAACTTTGTTTAAAGGGAGCCAAGTGGAATTTATAACTTGTTTGTAAACTACCCAGAGTTACATTTATTTATTTATTTATTTATTAGTTGCATTTGTATGCCGCCCACTCCACAGAGACTCCCATTGTTGTGGGCGGCTCACAACAATAAAAATTCACATGCAACAAAAAATATTAAAAAAAAACATTAAAAACAGTAGATATTAAAACGTTTAAAAACATTAAAAACCACAATTTAAAAACCCATACAATAAATCATTCATGGGGCCAAAAGTAATCGATGTTGTATTAAAATCATTGGCCCCAGGCCTGTTGACAAAGCCATGTTTTTACTGCTTTTCTGAAGGCTGGCAGGGTGGGAATAATGCGGATCTCGGAGGGTAATGTGTTCCAGAGAGCCGGTGCTGCCACAGAGAAGGCCCTCGTTCCTGGGCCCGCCAGCCGACATTGTTTGGCTGATGGGACCACCAGCAGACCAACTCTGTGGGCTCTAATCGGTCTTAGGGAGGTATGTTGGAGAAGGTGGTCTCGGAGGTAAACTGGTCCTAAGCCATGTAGGGCTTTAAAGGTAATCACCAACACCTTGAATTGCGCTCGGAGACCTATAGGCAGCCAGTGCAGTTCGCGAAGGATGGGTGTCACATGGGTGTATCTAGGGACACCCATCACCACACGCGCCGCCGCATTCTGCACTAGCTGCAGTCTCCAAACGTTCTTTAAGGGTAGCCCCATGTAGAGTGCGTTGCAATAGTCAAGATAGGTGAGATGGGTGGTGTAATAAATAAATAAATAAATAAATAAATAAATAAATAAATAAATAAATAAATAAATAAATAAATAAATAAATAAATAAATACAGAAAGAAAGAAAGAAAGAAAGAAAGAAAGAAAGAAAGAAAGAAAGAAAGAAAGAAAGAAAGACAGACAGACAGACAGACAGTTGAAAACTAGAAGCCTAAAGTTTTAGTCTATTTCTATGCATCTCAATATTGCCTGATTCCAAACATACATATTTAACTATCCACTTGAACTAGTTTTCTGAAACTCTTTTGCCTCCTATGGATAAAAAGCCCTTCTTGGCTGTAATTCAGGGACACAGACCAACCAAAAACCCAAATTGATCTTAGACCAGAGCTTGTTCAAAGGACAACCAGACAAGGTGGTGAATTTCTCTATTGCTTGTCTGTGGTTTGTTTCTTTTCCCTAGGAACTTCATTTATTATTCACTCTCAAAGTGCTTGGCGCTTGTAGCTAACAAGCCTTTCAGGCAGGAGTTCAAAGTGTTAAAATGGGGAAATTAAGGACTCAATGAAGCACTTCAGTGAGATCTATTCCATCTTTCAGATCACTTTCTGCAAGTGAAAAGGTCTGGCTAAAGGACAGGAACCAAAGCAGCCACTTCCAGCCACTAAACATACCTATGCACGCTCCTGCTGCCATTTTAATATTCCTATGCATATACAGGTAGTCCTGGGCTTACAACAGTTCACTTAGTGACTGTTTGAAGCACTGAAAAAAGTGACTTATGACTGATTTTCACACTTACAACCATGGCAGCATCCTCACCGTCATGTGCTCAACATTCAGACACAGGACGGCTGACTCATATTTATGAAGGTGTCCCGGGATAATATGATCACCCTTTGTGACCTCCCGACAAGCAAGATCAATGGGGAAGCTCGATCCACTTAACAGCCGTGTTACCAACTTCACAATTGCAAGGATTCACTTAACAACTGCAGCAAAAAAGGTCGTAAAATGGAGTGAAACCCACTTAACAACTGTCTCACTTAGCAACAGAAATTTTGGCCTCAGTTGTGGTCGTAAGTCGAGGACTACCTGTATTGCCAATTGTATTAAAGGCAGCCCAAAACCCTGAAGGAAGTAAAAGAGGCACAGGACCGACAAAGGTGGTTAACAAGGAGGGGTGAAATTCAGAAGGTTCTGGAGAACCGGTAGCGGAAATTTTGAGTAGTTCGGAGAATTGGCAAATACCATTTCTGGCTGGCCCCAGAGTGGGGTGGGAATGGGGATTTTGCAATATCCTTCCCCCAGGAGTGGGGTGGGAATGGAGATTTTGCAGTATCCTTCCCCTGCTACGCCCACCAAGCCACACCCACCAAACCGGTAGGGAAAAATTTTGAATTTCACCCCTGCTAACAAGGGTGCCTAATGTTGTGTCCATTCCATGCCTAAGTCTGAGCCCTGAATGAAAAGGGCTTTTTTTGGTGCAGAAGAGCTATGCCAAGTGGTAATATGGTAATATCTGCAACTGAGTATTCTAAACAAGGCAGCCAACACAATAAGGGAGAGGAAGTAATGTTTCACTTCACTTACAGCTAAGTAAAGGTATGACTCAAACCTCAGCTTTTAGCCATACTCAGTGGGGGTTGTTTTTCTCCTCCACATCTCTGCCGGTGTCTCGCTGAGAAGCTGAAATTTTGAACTCGGTTATGTTGAGAACTAGTGAAGTCTAGTGAAGAGAAGGACCAAAGAAGACATGATAGCAGTGTTCCAATATTTGAGGGGTTGCCACAGAGAGGAGGGGGTCAAACTATTTTCCAAGGCACCCGAAGGCCAGACAAGGAATAATGGATGGAAACTGATCAAGGAGCGATTCATTCAACCTAGAAATAAGGAGAAATTTTCTGACAGTGAGAACAATCAACCAATGGAACAGCTTGCTTTCGGAAGTTGTGGGAGCTTCATCACTGGAAGCTTCCAAGAAGAGATTGGACTGCCATTTGTCAGAAATGGTGTAGGGTCTCCTGCTTGTGGGGGGGGGGCTGGACTAGACTACAAGGTCCCTTCCAACTCTGTTAATCTGTTAAAATCTGTTAAACTACCTGCACCTAAGTAATTGTGTGAAAAATGTGTTCTAGGGTGAATATTGTGGAGACACAACAGATACCACAGATACAGAAGAGACCTGGTGATATTGCCACAACCTTGCTGATCCCAGTTAAAGCCTCATCCCAGAAAAACATTTCATTCAGGCCGTGGTAATATGTGATTCCAATAGGCGCTTTAAGTAGTTCCCTTCCAATGTTATGTCCACATGCTCTCCCAACCCACACAATTGCTGTCCAATTTATAACTATTCCTTTTTAACAGTCTTATTTATTTTCTTTATAAGTAAGAGAAATTATGAATAGGAGATAAAGAAACGGTAGGGAGAGAGGACCTGGTGATTTCCGCTAATTTTTTTTATTTTGAGAATTTTTATTTTGTTTTTTTTTACAACAATATGCAGGTAGTCCTCAATTTACAACCTTTCATCTGTTTCCCTCCCCCCCAACCCCCCCAACCCCCTCCCCCCCACAACCTCCCAGAGCAAATACAGGGTATAAACATTTAGCAACCATATACTAGAATAAACTAATTAACTTTGACTTCATCCCTCTCTTGTACTTTAACTCCCCTTATATAAAGGTAAATTTAGATAAGTTGTAACATTCCTTGCTCATTCATTCGTAAGCTATCTGGAATTGATTTCCGCTATTGTGGTATATTGAAAATGGAAAAGGCCTCAATTAATGGCAAGTTGAACGATCACCTTGTAAACTGCTACCTTTGTAATTCTTACACAGGGAAGGGAGGAATTTTTGAGATGAAATCATCAACTTCATTCTTTTTTGAAAGCCATGAATCACTGGACTAAAAATAATTTACAGAAGTGCTGGAATTAATTATTAAAGATTACATTGAGGATTCACAGCTATGACTTGTAGGAGTGTAGATGCACAAAGGTGGCATGCTTTCTTTCCTCCGCTACTGAAATAAAACATTTATTTTTGGTTATCGTGTCCTTTTTTTCTCTCTCTTGAAGGTTTGGTTTTTACTCTTAGATTTATAGACTGCCTTTTTGGTTCCGTACCTCAGGAATTATATCGGAACAATATAACCTTTTATTTTTCACCACAATAACAAACCTATAAGTAGATTGACTTAAACCTCTCCCCTCAATTGCAAATGCAGGTAGTCCTTGACATTATTCATTTCATGACAAAGTTACAATGGCATTGAAAAAAGTAACTTATGCCTGGTTCCCCTAAGTATTATTTTGCTAGCATTGAAGTTAAGGATGTTGCCTGATAATCTGTACAATCTATTAAGTCTCTATTCTTTGATATTGGCATGTAGAGTGACATCTTTCCAGTCTGTTGGCCACTGTGTCATTCTCCTTATTTGCAAGTGTAGTTTGTTTAGAACTTCAGCAATTCTTCTGTTGCTCGTCATATTTCTGTAGATATTCCTGCAGCCTTCTGGCTTGTTAATGACCAGAAAATTGATCTAACTTCAGCTTATACTGCTAGAGGTATCTTTGATGTTTACATACATATTATATAGAATTTCAATGTACTCCTTCCATCTCTTTGAATCAATTGCAATCTGTCATTGGTATCCTTTAGCATACCAGTTTGAGGTTGGAAACTCTTTTAAGTTCAGAGACTTTGTTTTGAAAACTGTTTTGCTTTGGTTTACCTGTTTCCATCTTTGATGTCTTTACATACTTTGCTCCTTGTTACTTCAAGCAGCTTTTTATTAAGTTCCTATCCTAGCTTTTTGTCTTTCTTGGCTTTGGCTTTTCTTTTCTTTTCTTGGCAATTCTCATCCTGACATCCAGTTTGTTTTTCTTCTGTTTCTTGCGCTTTGACAGTGTCTTTTTACATTCAACCTCAACCATTTATTTGATTTCATTCCACGGTTCTTATGGTTCCGTATGAAAGAATGAAAGACTTTAAAGCAATTCCTGATGTTCTCCTTGGAAATAGTTGGTGTGCGGTCAAGATCATATTATGGAAACTGGTTGGCTTTGTTCTCCCACTTTAACTTGACTTGGAAGTTGCTTATTGCTAATCTGTTTCACAAACAGTCCCGGGCTGTATCTTTGCTATTGTAGAAGAGCTATTCCACCTTTTTAAAAAAAATCAATAATATAATCAATTTAATTTCTCTGTGTTCCATCTGGTAGGCAATATTGCTCTTGAGCAGCCTCCCTCTGTTGGACAATCCCAGATTTTCCTCCTTTTACTAAGGAGTTTTAGAAGATGGAACAGCAGAACCTGCAGAGATGTGGAGGAGAAAAACAACCCCCACTGCATATGGCTAAAAGCTGAAGTTTGAGTCATACCTTTACTTAGCTATGTGAAGTGAAACATTACGTCCTCTCCCTTTTTGTGTTGGCTGCCTTGTTTAGAATGATCAGTGGCAGATAGAGCTCCCACCTGGCCATATTACCACTTGGCATAACTCTTCTGCTCCCAAAAAAATCCAAGCGGGCTCAGACTTGAAATGGACACATTAGACAGTCTTGTTAGCCACCTTTGTCGGTCCTGTGCCTCTTTTACTTCCTTTAGGGTTTTGGGCTGCCTTTAATACAATTGACAATACAAGTAGTCCTCGACTTATGACTGCAACTGAGCCCAAAATTTCTGTTGCTAAGTGAGACAGTTGTTAAGTACCGTATTTTTCAGAATATAAGACGCACCTTAGTTTTGGGGGAGGAAAATAGGGGAAAAAATCTACCTACCAGGTATTCATCTGGCTAGCGTCCTTAGTCTGGTCAGCTTCAGCACATTATTTTATCCCCTGCTTAGGGCTGAAAAAAATCTTCTTTGGAGGGAGTAGCAATGAAAACAAGCCTGCAAAGACTTAGGGCTGGAAAAAACCTTCTTCGGAGGGAGTAGCAATGAAAAAATTCTGCAAGCCGGGAAGATTGTTAGCACCTCGTTAGGGCTGAAAAAACCTTTTTCGGAGGGAGTAGCAATGAAAACAAGCTGGGAAGAGCCGGAAAGATCGTTAGCACCTCATTAGGGCTAGGAAAAAAAGTTTCGAAAAAGCTACATTCTGGAGTATTTTCAGCCTCTTTTAGGGGGGGAAGGGAAGGTGCGTCTTATACTCCGAAAAATTCGGTATGTTTTGCTCCATTTTATGATCTTTCTTGCTGCAATTGTTAAGTGAATCCTTGCAGTTGTTAAGTTGGTAACATGGCTGTTAAGTGGATCTAGCTTCCCCATTGATTTTGCTTATCGGGAGGTCACAAAAGATGATAACATGACCTCTGGATACAGTAATATCATAAATATTGCCCAGTTTGAATTTTGATCACATGACCACCAGGGTGCTGCAATGGTCATGTGTAGAAAATGGTCATAAGTCACTTTTTCCAGTGCTGTTGAACTTTGAACGGTCACTAAATGGAGTGTTGTAAGTTGAGGACTACCTGTAGTATTCTTCTGGGCCACTTGTGAAGGTTGAGGATTGGAAACCCTATTCAACAGTGGCTTTCTGCCTTCCTTAGTGGGCTGTTTCCGATGATGGTAGTCGAGGAATAAAAATTATGAACCAATAGCTGTTACTGTTAGATAAGAATTACTCTCATCAGAGGTGAAATAGATCTTTTCCTGAAACTCTGACATTATAAAAAGAAACCGCAGTTTAAATGCTAAGGTATAAAATATTTATTTTGGTACAAAAACAAATAAATCACATCCTGGCTATAAAACAGGTCTTGCTCCTTACAGAAGCTGAAGAAGAAGGGCGGAACAAAAGAAAGGAATGTACACATGCGTACTAGGAACATATTAATCACATGCTCAGGAATAAACCATTATATTTGATAGGAATGCATCTCCCCTGCATATACATGTAACAGGCAACATAAAATCACTGCCTGGCAGTTACCTTATAGGGTTCCACGAGGGTCTATTTTCTTCCCACTGCTCTTTAATTAATATATATATATATATAAAAGCGAGAAAACTACTCATGCCGCAATCACAGAATCTCCAGAAACGTAAAGACGGCAAACTTGAAATTTGGCACACACCTCTTGGCTTCTAGGTGCTCGCTAAGAAAGGATTTTTCAAAATGACCTTCAGATCATTAGTATTTCTTATATTATAAACACACTCTGATGCTAATTAGTTAGACATTCTACTACCCCTCCCAACTTGAAAACAACTCTGGAGAGAATGGGAAAGCATAGGAGAGGCTTCTGTAGGGCAAGCCTGAGGGAGAGAAGGGGCTAGGATAGGGGAGGCTTCTGTGGGGCAAGGCTGAGGGAGAGAAGGGGATAGGATAGGGGAGGGTTCTGTGGGGCAAGCCTGAGGGAGAGAAGGGGATAGGATAGGAGATGTTTCTGTGGGGCAAGGCTGAGGGAGAGAAGGGGATAGGATAGGGAAGGCTTCTGTGGGGCAAGGCTGAGGGAGAGAAGGGGATAGGATAGGGAAGGCTTCTGTGGGGCAAGGCTGAGGGAGAGAAGGGGATAGGATAGGGGAGGGTTCTGTGGGGCAAGGCTGAGGGAGAGAAGGGGATAGGATAGGGAAGGCTTCTGTGGGGCAAGGCTGAGGGAAAGAAGGGGATAGGATAGGGGAGGGTTCTGTGGGCAAAGCTGAGGGACAGAAGGGGATAGGATAGGAGACGTTTTTGTGGGGCAAGCCTGAGAGAGAGAAAGGGAGAGGAGAGGCCAATTGTAACTACTCATTAATTTTCAAGCTGTAAGTGTTGGTTTATCAAGCCCGATCACATAGTTTCATAGCGGAGCACGGGTATTCAGCTAGTGTTTATATTAAGCTGCTGGGAGAGGTCATTCTTACTATACTAATTAGTGATGATGATAACCCCTTGGGACTGGGTTGTTATAGTGTGGTTTCCTCTGGTATTGGAACTGGTCTCTCGGGATATTAAATGATGCTTCTGGTGTTCATTTATGTTGATATAGCTGATTTAAAAAAATAAATTTTATGTTTTTAATTTGATATATGGATGCAGAGTGGTCCGTGAGCCTAATAAATCATAAGTATTGCTAGTCTAACCATGGAGAAGAAGCTAAACACTTTCAGAAGCCCAGTCTCTGAAAGTTCAATCCCAGAAACTCACCTTGGAGTTTTCTTTGTCAGGTCCAATGTGGTTTCTTAAGGGAGTGTAATTGCCCCTGAAGGATTTGGGTGTCTAAGGCTGGAAGGGGCAGGGACAGCCTTTGCCCAGGTCAGGCTGGTCCTCTAATTGTGGCCCTACCTAGAGAAAGATCTTGTGAAAGTGAGTCACGCTCTCAACAGATACCTGTGTGAACTACTGCAACGGTTGTTTGTGGGGCTGTCTTTGAAGAAAACTCAGAAGCTTCACTTGGTGCAGAATGTAGCAACTTAGCTAATGGCTGGTGCTTGTCTTCACACTGATATAATGCCCAATTACACTGATATAATGCCCAAACAGCTAGCAGTCTCCCATTTTTGTGAAATGAGAAGAGCTAAGCTCATAGAATCTACGAAAACATATCTTTACCACAGAAGAGCCTCCTTGTGGGAATTAGACCAACTTCCATACTGTTAGCCTTGCAAATGTAGTCAAATCTCTGTGTTAGAGAGTTTATGAAGACTGAATTGATGCCTTCAGGTGTAGATTATTATTGTGGTGTTAGCTTGCCTCAGTGATTTTTGTTCGTTCTATCTTTACTATTGATGTTTCATTTACCGTATTTTTCAGAGTATAAGATGCACCGAAGTATAAGACGCACCTTAGTTTTGGGGGAGGAAAACAAGGAAAAAAGGCCTCCGCCTCCAAGCAATTTGCCAAACAGCAAACAGCAAACAGCACAGATGATATACACTGTTTGCTGTGTATTTATGTGCATGTGTGCCTGACCCACAGAAATAGCAAAGAATTGGAGAAATGTACATTATGCCAGAAATTTTCCTTAAATGTAGTCACACTAACTCTTCCCAAGTATTTAAATAGATCTACTCCAAGGTAACTAAACTCTAATACTAAACAGGACACTGTTACATTTCATACTATACTTGTACAGAGCTGTTAAAATTAATTAAAATTTCTGGAAGTATACATTATTCTCTATTATTTAAAAGAAGATACAATAGCACTGGGCCTCTTCAGAGCAAGCATTTATTTTAAAAAGCTTCTTTATTTTGTTAAGTTGTCTAGATTTACAGGGATCTCCAACCTTGGCAACTTTAAGACTTGTGGACTTCAACTCCCAGAATTCCACAGCCAGCAAAGCTAACAAAGCTGGCTGTTGAATTCTGGGAGTTGAAGTCCTCAAGTCTTAAAGTTGCCAAGGTTGGAGACCCCTGGCTCTAGAACAATAATAAAGCAGTCTTTAAAAAATAAGTCTAATAATTTGAACATTCTACAGACATTTATAGTTATTCACTTACCCCCTTCCATCCAGTTCAGCAAAAAATAAAAATCTGTGTGTCTCTCCCAGCTATTTGCCTCTTTGCAGTTAGTTTCACTTTCATTTTCCCACATGGCAAACCTAATCAGCTTTAGGTCGGGAACCTGCTACTGACTTGCTTGGCTTTACAGGCTCTTCCCTCTTTGCTGCAAGCAGGTAAATTGCTGGAAGACAGAAACCAAAGGGTGGGGGTGGGGGGGTGGGGGGGTGGGGCTGCATTCGGTGTATAAGACGCACCCAAGTTTTCACCCTCTTTTTGGGGTATAAAGGTGTGTCTTATACTCCGAAAAATACGGTATATTATTTGTGTTGATGTTCCGTTTTGCTATTAATCCCTGAAGGTCTCGTTGATTGCTATTGGTCTGCATCAAATCAATTTGTCAGTATTAGCTCTTCCTCAGGACTTTCTCCGTCTCGGTCTTTAATATGGATTCTAGTAGAATATGCATGAGAGAGGAAAAACCTTTTTTCCAGAATATTCACAACCACAGAAACCGCCACATATAACAGGAATAGCTTGTTACAAATGTTCTGTTTATGAAAACAAAGTATCTTTCCCTGGATAGATTTTGCTTCCCAGCTCAGCTATGTGTACATTTAATCCCTAAAATTGAAATGAATCTCATTCTTGTTGAATGATATCAGGCCAAGGCTGCACATTTTTTACTTCATTATGGCAATAATGTGAAATATTCCTTCAAGGTTTTTTTTTTTAAAAAAAAAATCATTGGGGAATTTTTTCTAGATTAAATATCTAAAAAGATTGACTGCCAGTTCTTGCTAATATCTTCAGTGTTCAATACAGAATACTGGCTACTTATGCAATGGTTTTTAATCCTGGGCTACAATGTCCATTGGTCTCATTTCTCTATATTATTTCAATATTCCTCCCAAAGTAAAGCTGTTTAGGATTAGAACTTTCAGAAAGCCAGAAAGAAGTGACAAATTATCTCTCCTCTCCCCACTTCAGAGCAGCTTGAATTAATGTGTAAGTCAGCCGTTTTTACAATAAAGGTAATGGTAAAAGTTTCCCTTGTCTGGTTGTGTCCGATTCAAGGGAGCAGTGTTCATCTCCATTTCTTAGCCGAAGGAACTAGCATTGTTTGAAGACATTTCTATGGTCATGTGGCCAGCAGGACTTGTGGTGCCGCCGGAATAGTCTTGAATACACTCAAAACTATAGAAAGATTTTAGGAGAAGCCCTCCTATTCTACCACCTCTTACAATATTAGACAACACAGTATCAATGGAAGAGACTTTCAAGTTTCTAGGTTCCATAATATCTCAAGACTTAAAATGGACACCTAACATCAAAAAGTCATTAAAAAAGCACAACAAAGAATGTTCTTCCTGAGCCAACTCAGAAAACTCAGACTGCCCAAGTAGCTGCTGATACAATTCTCCAGAGGAATTATTGAGTCTGTCATTTGCAGACTCAATTGTCTATACCTGTCTGGTTTGGCACTGCAACCAAACAAGACAGACACAGACTTCAGTGGATAGTTAGAACTGCAGAAAACACAATTGCTCCCAGCCTGCCTTCTATTGAGGACTTGTATACTGCACGAGCCAAAAAGAGGGCTCTGAAAATATCTACAGACCCTCACATCCTTGACATAAACTGTTTCAACTTCTACGACGCTATAAGGCGTTGCACACCAAAACAACTAGACACAATTTCCCCCCTCCCCATGACATCACTCTGCTAAACAACTAATTCCCACAACACTGTCAAACTACCTAGTAGGGCTGTATTACTATTATCCTTCTCATCTTTCCTATTACCTATACTTATCTTCTTATGACTATGACTTTGTTGCCTATATCTTATGATTTATATTAATTGTTTTATTTAGTAGCCTAGTATGATTTATGTTGATTGCTTATTTAGTGCCCTATGACTATCACTGAGTGTTGTTATCTTATGATTTATGATGAATGTATTTTATGATTATAATCATGATTTATCACTTGTTGCCTGTATGTGCACTGAGAGCTTATGCACCAGACAAATTCCTTGTGTGTCCAATCACACTTACCAATAAAGTATTCTATTCTATTCTATTCTATTCTATTCTATTCTATTCTATTCTATTCTATTCTATTCTATTCTATTCTATTCTATTCTATTCTCACGCCACTCCACTCCACTCCACTCCACTCCACTCCACTCCACTCCATTTCACTCCACTCCACTCCACTCCACTCCATTCCATTCCATTCCATTCCATTCCATTCCATTCCATTCCATTCCATTCCATTCTATTCTATTCTATTCTATTCTATTCTATTCTATTCTATTCTATTCTATTCTATTCTATTCTTCTATAGGCCGAGGCACACAGAATGCTGCTATCTTCCCACTGAAGTGGTATCCATTTATCTACTCACATTTGCATGCTTGCAAACTGCTTAGGTGGGCAGGAGCTGGGGCAAGTAATGGGAGCTCACCCCATTACTCAGCGCTCGGGTCTCAAACCTGGGCTGTCAGCTTTCCAGCTAACCAGCTCAGTGTCTTTAACTGCTAAGCCATCGCGCCCCTTATATTCGTACTATAAATTCTCTAAAATCAAGTGAGTTTGAGTTAGTAATATCACTGGTTTCAGTAACAAGTCCTCTAAGAAAGTCTAACTCCAATGACAGACTTTTATGAATTAGAATAAGGAAAGTAGTAATCTTTAATTATTATGGGGTTCAGTGCCCACTGGCTGTGCTGGTTGGGGCTGATGGTAGTTGATCTGGGAGGCATTAAGTTGCATGTTGCCAAAGCAGGCTTTCTCTGGGCTTTAAAATATCTGTTCCTGTGGTCACTGGCTTGGATTTTAGAAATCAAACACCCATTCATGCCACCAAAGTTTGGACTCAGTTAAGAGCTGCAAACTGTTTTGGCAAGCCTATGGCTTTAAGAAAGTCAGCATGCCGTTTCCCTTCAGAAAGGACTTGGAGTGCTCATTATCATGTCAATACCCACAATGCTTTTCCAGCTCATTTCTGCTTCATTGTACTGTTGGTGTCCGTTCTCTGGAACAGCTGAAAACAACCCGATTTGCACGTGCATGTGTGTGTGTACTTCTGTTTGTATGGGACTGTGAGGCTCTTTTGCTTCTGTCTAACACTATCAAAGGGTTTCAATACACAGTTTAGGCTGAAGGAATCAGGTCAAGCTGCGCCATATCTTGTTTTAAGCACATAGGACAGCAAAAGAGATAGGCCCAGGGCCACCCAAACAACTTAATAAAATCGGTTTTAGAAAAGTACAAGGTTCGTGGAAAACAATTCTTTGTTTTTTCCTAAAACAAAGAAAAATGTGTGTGAAATCAGGAACCTTCGACAATCTTCCATTTTCATATCAGACGCTTACGCATCTACATGTCAGAGCATCTACGTAGTATGTGGTGATACCAATTTGAAGCAAGTTTGTATCAGCTTCTTTTTAAAACAACAACAATAATGTGTGTTTTAAGGGAGAGCAGTGCTTCGCAAGAGATTAGCGAATAATAAAAGATAATCATGAGGCCTATTCTGTAGAATGAAAGGTACTGTCTCAGAATTTATTTACAAGCTTATCAAATGGAATAATTTGGAACTATAGTGCCACAGGTGCAACAGAATAATTTCTAAGGCCTTGCAGCCAAGAGGCCTTGAAATATCATGAGGTAGCAGCTGCTTTTCTACATTACAATTTTGCTTCCCCCCCCCCATTTTATTCTTGCAGTTATGAAAACACTGAGATTTCTGTGATTTTAAAATAAGGAATTGCACATCTATAGTTTTTTTTTAAACCACCAGAATGGGTTAATCTATAGCTTACAGACTTCTTTTATGTAACTTGCTGAAATCCTTTATAACATTGGCAACATAGTTGTAATGCTTTTCAATCCTTTCTAATGTTTTAAATGCTTTTCTTGTATAGCATCCTCACATTTTAAAAAAAAACTAAAATGTTTTTATATTTTTATGTGCTTCCCAGGCCAAACTGTAGTGTAACCCTTGGACTGAAAAATGTTATCTTCCTCAGCTTCAGCATACCAAGGAATGTATAGAAGCAGCTATAAATCAAGAAATAGCAGATCGAGAAGACAGAAGAATGATGTTATTTATCTGTGTTTCATAAATTAAATAATGCACTCGGCATTACTGGCTTTTAAGATGCTTCATAATGAAGCTTGGAAATTATGGTCTCTTTAAATATTGTAAAGACCAGAAAATCAAAAAAGAGCCTAAGGTATCAAGCATTTGCATATCACTGCCATTTTCAATCTCCAGCCACCCCAAAGTCATTTCATGATGATTTTCACTTTTGATTACCTTGAAGCACAGGAAAAAAAAAAACACTGCTCTCTCCAGCTGACCAGAGGAAATATGAAAGACTCATACTTACAGTACCATCTTTGCTAAGCCACTGTAGGTCCCAAAGTAACAAACATCTGCCCTTTCTCAAAACAGATAAATATATTGCTAGCGTTTCTAGTCCATATTCTGTACATTTCCATGGACATATGGGAAGCAATCAAAGCTGCCAAGCTCCCTTTCCTTTGCTGCACTTAACAGACCTTGTGAACTGTAGATTGTTTTTGCAGATATGTGTTTTCTGACAGTAGTTGTAACTCTGTAAGTTGCTGGAATGGGGGAAAGAGGCAAGATCTTCTAAATAAGCAGAACATTGGAATTCTGTGAGAAAGTGAATATGATGGAAAGCAAGGTGAGGCAAGAGCTCCTAAGCTTTGGAAACACATTGGCCACAAACCATAGCACTTCTAGGGCAACTATGACCTGGATGATTGAGAAACTCCATAGACACGTGGGTAGTTACTATATTTAATCAATTGTATATAAAATATGGCTTTATTTTGGCTTTACCAGAAGACAGGTGGGGTATATGAGTAATGAATAAGTACAACAATGGTTTATGATAAAAATCACCAAAAAATTGGAGAATATTTTAAATTCACCCACTAATCTATTGGCAAATCCCTTAATGATGGGCAAAATCTTAGATTTTGACTATGTTTGCAAGTTCTGAAACTATATTCAGGATAAGGGCTTTCCATGAACTTTTAAAGGTATTTTCCAAAGCAGATGTGCAAACATGTAAAACTGCTTCTGCAAATTTCAGTGGCTGTTAATTTTACTTCCCCATATCTGTTCTCTATTATGCCTCCAATGTGAATTTATTTACAGCACATTCTACTGGGGATCAGAAATGCTTTTAATCTTTCCTATGATTTAATAATTAAATAATGTATTTGGACTATTTCAGCATGCTGTCCGTGGGGCTGCTCTTGAGCATTTGGAAGCTCTCTCTCTCCTTTTCTAATTAAATATTATTTTGTTAACTCTCTCTCTCTCTCTCTCTCTCTCTCTCTCTCTCTCTCTCTCTCTCTCTCTCTCTCTCTCTCTCTCTCTCTCTCTCTCTCTCTCTCTATATATATATATATATATATCTATCTATCTATATCTATATCTATATCTATATCTATATCTATCTATCTATCTATCTATCTATCTATCTATCTATCTATCTATCTATCTATCTATCTATCTATCTATCTATCTATCTATCTATCTATCTATCTATCTATATCTAAACTGAATAAATAAAAAACAATGAATAGACCACCATTGACTGATTTCGCCCAGCTTGCTAATCCAAACTCAAACTAACCACATTATAACATTATATGATGTATGAACCAGATCAGTGTTTAAATTGGAAAGGAGTAATTAGTTCATTATATTTATTTCCCACCTTCCTGAAGAAGCTCAAAATAGTTCTCCTCTAATGCTATCCTTTATAGATTTGTTTGTGAAATAGTGACTGGTCCAGACTCATGAGTGAAGTGTAGTTTGAAACTCAGTATTCCCAGGCCAAGGTGCTAGACATGGAGATCTAGGTTCAAGTCCACTTCCAGCCATAAAAGTCATTGGGTGACGTTGGACTGGTAACTCTCTTTCAGCTGATTCTACCCTACAAAACTGTTGTGGGAATAAATTGAAGTGAGATCTCTCTGTATCTGTATCACCTTTGCTCCTAGAAAAACCAACCAACCAACTACTGTAGCATACTGGTGTTGCTTCCTTGTTTCATAGGTTCCTTTTTTCCAGCAGGGTCCATATGCTCTCCTTTGCCTTATATTAATAGATATAAAGATGCTTAAGAACAACATTTCTTTCTTGTTCCTTAAGATTCTAGTATCGTGTTCTCCTTGCTCTTGATGCGTCCCTAGCCTTTTCACTTTCCATATGTTTTTTTTAAGGTATTTTTTTTATCCCGCCTTTATTATTTTTATAAATAACTCACCATAAGGCAAACATCTTTCTCATTTCCCTGAAGATACATTAACCACTTTACAATTTTTCTCTGATGATGCCTCGGGGAAAATGCCAATGGATCCCACACAGTGTGAATCTATTATTAGATAATCTGATACTATTTTGGTTGCTCAGAGAGGTTTTTTTTTTTTTGGCCTCCCGTTGTTTCAAACACATAACTCCCACTAGTATTAAACATGCAAAGCAAGAAGGGAGGGGTGGTATCCCCAGGTTTTGGAAATGTGTTGCTATTCTTCTCAGCTGATTAAATCCTGGTAAATATAGCTATTTAGAAATCAAGCTGGCTTTTAATTAAAATACAATGGACCCTTTTCCTAAGATGCCAGTTGTGAATCTGGAGGCCTGGTCATACAGATGCTAATTGAATGAATATTCATATATCATGAATATTCAGCAAGTGTCACAGCAACATTCTTTTGTGCCCCTGCTGATTCACCAGGTTCTACTGGCATGGCAGATGGCAAATGCTGAAGGAGGGTGATTCCTAAGAAGGGGCACAGGGTAGAATCCTTGGCCCCAGACAAGCAGCATTTGTCTGGAAGAGCCTTAGGAGAGGCAAAAAGACAGGAATTAGCTGGCAAAGAGCCGGGGTTGATGGCTGGGTGGGATGGAAAAATAGAAGACTGGACCTACTGTTACTATAGGTAACTTCTTAAAAGAAAACTTGCTTTTACTTTCATTGATGTGCAACTGTGCTTTCTAGATGTGGACTTTATTTCGTGTTGCCATTACCAGAACATGGCAAATGTACTGTTGAACTGTAGAAAACCTATTTGGGATATAATATGATGAAGCCTCATTAATAACAGTGGTGGATTCCTACTGGTGCAATCCACTCTATAGCACCGGTAGCGGCCCACTGGTGACGTCACAGTACCGGTGCGGTTGGTTGCCGATGCCTGGGTGCCGCCATTAAAAAAATTTAATTTTTTTTAAAAAAAATTCTTCTGTGCATGCCCAGAAACCTGACAATTAAGTCTTTCCCTGTCCCTTCACTTGAAAATAACAAGAAGCTCACATTTGACACTTTTCCTTCGCTTTTGCCTAAAGCTTCCCAAAGTGGGCTTTTTCTGAAAGCTTAACCTTTTATACTGTTAATTTTATAGTTTTATACTGTTATTCTTTAGACGAAAACATTGAGGACTGTTAAAAGATACTGTTCTTTTAACAGTCCTCAATATTTTCGTCTGAGGAATCCATGACTGAAACCAAAAATGCTGTATGAGACTTGCTTGTCTTTTAACTATAGCATTTTCTGCATATAAAGGTTGCTGTGTTGCCATGGTGTAACACGCACTTTGTATGCAAAGCTTTTCATGTAAGGTATAAAATAGCAAACATAGTAGTAACATCTCTCTGAAATAACTAATATATGACCGGCAAGCCACGCCCACCCAGTCACATGGCTGGCAAGTCACACCCACAAAATAAGCCATGCCCACAGAGAGGTAGTAAAAAAATTAGGAACCCGCCCCTGATTAATAAACAT
Source organism: Diadophis punctatus similis (assembly GCA_023053685.1). NCBI lineage: Eukaryota > Metazoa > Chordata > Lepidosauria > Squamata > Dipsadidae > Diadophis > Diadophis punctatus. The sequence goes on along the minus strand of JALIGW010000001.1, from coordinate 215,927,746 downwards.
CCCAGTCCAGTATAAAGCATATATTTGTGTTTCTGTAGATATACCTAACAAATGCTGAAGTGAATCAAGAATAACTTTTCCCTGCTTGCTTGCTTGCTTGCTTGCTTGCTTGCTTGCTTGCTTGCTTGCTTGCTTGCTTGCTTGCTTGCTTGCTTGCTTCCTTCCTTCCTTCCTTCCCGCCCGCCTGCCTGCCTTTCTCCCTGGCAATCAATAGATGACACTTTCTCTTATTTATTTAAAACCATTGGTTAGCTATCAGTGGCTATAAAGCAGGGGTGCTTAGATCTGGCCCGCGGGGCCACCCTGGAAACAATGTGCCTCTGCCAGCAAAAACAGAGGTTGGGATGCGCGCGGCCCGCCCAGCCTCCGTTTTCAGCTGCGATGGCCTCCTGCAGCCCTCTGCCAGTGAAAATGGAGCCTTGATGAGTGATGTCGAGCTGGCCATGCCCCCGGTCAAACACAACCCTGATGCGGCCCTCAGTCAAAGTGTCAATTTGACACTCCTGCTATAAAGAATAATACATGTCTTTCAGGAGATATTGTACCTATTTTAGACAATGAGATTCAAATTGAATTCTGGGAAGCTCTGAGATTTCTTGCTTCCTTGGGAGGATCCCTTCAATAAAAAAATATCAGTGATGGTAGATATTTAACTGCACACCATAGTGCAGTTAATCTGACAATTGCCTTGATTGTGTCTAACCAAGGCATGATGCCATTTCAAACTAACCTTCCCTTCACCTCTTTGTTAGTTCATATGCAAAACACTGTTCTTTCAAAATGAAAGATTGCCAGATGACATAATGCCTAGCATTTTACAACTGCATTTTTCATTTTATTTTAAGAAGGTGCTAGGCAGTAGAGAATAAACGAAGGGAAATATTTGCTCTTTCATTTATTAAAACTTTTCAAATGTGCATATCTGTGTACACATATTTTAAATGTTATCCTCTTTAATTGTTTCTGTAGAACTCTTAAGTATCTAAAAAGTTTATTTGATTCATATATGCTATGAACCCAATAGTATAAATACTATAATATGCCACTAGCCTATCTCTGAAGTCTTTTAGATAAATCTGGCCTTGCTTAGCCAGTAGATTGTCCAGGAACAGGAATCTGTTGGCTTATTCTCTGCTTTCTGACACTTCTTGGAATGTAGATCTATAATCTTATTGAAAACAGAACACCGTAAGTAAACAGGAGACAATATGCACAAAAATACAGACACATTAACATACAGCTTTCGGAAAACAACACAAGGAAGACACGGCCATTATCTTTTTTCTTTAATTCTCACAATATGAAATCTCCCATTCATATTCTGTAGTAATGTTGTGAGGATAAGGCTGGGGGGAGGGGCTAGAATATATAAGGTAGGGTGTGGAAGAGTTTACTTATTTCTATTGTACCGCTAGCCTAGGTTCAAGACCCGAGTGCCACGCGACAGGGTGAGTTCCTGTCCTCTCCCCACCTCCTGCCAACCTAGCAGTTCGAAAGCATGCAAATGCGAGTAGAAAAATAGGTACCATTTTGGTGGGAAGGTAATAGTGCTCCGTGAAGTCATGCTGGCCACGTGACTGTGGAAATGTCTTCGGACAGCACTGGCTCAATGGCCTTGAAACAGAGATGGGCAATGGCTAGAGGAGTAAAATCCTCAGAGACTCCTTTACCTTTACTGTACCACAAGGGGCTGAGCCCTCTTTGCCTTGAAAAACCAAGAAAGGGAAATTCAAGGATTTCATTTGGTTGAGCAAGCTTGTTACAGATCATATTTCTGTGCAGAGCTTGGTTTGGCCCTTATACAACATTAAATGTAAAGACAAATTCCACCAGCTATTGTTAGGTTGTTTTAGACATTTTCCTTTTTTCTCTTTTTTTTTAATGCTAGAGATTTGCTCATTTCAAGCCATGCAAACGTTTATCTGAGCCGATGCTGTTTAAATACTATTTGCATGTTGCCGTCTCTCTAGTTTGGTGCCTGATATTGGATTACATTTTTAGAATTCCTACCTGGATAATTCTGTTACAATTGTAGGACATCTAAAGGACATCACATTAGAAAGGACTAAAAGAGATTATTCTAACCAATTGTATTTGTCTAAGGGATGACATCACAAAGGCAAGAGAAAGTGACACCAATTCTTGGATGAACATCAGCCGCAAGCATTCAAAAGAAAATGAAATGGTGATACATCTAAAAGCAAGATGTAATGAAGTAAATTGAATTGCAAAGTGGTAGAAAGATTTCACTACAACAAAAGCATAAAAACATAAGCCAGGATTTAAGATTTTTTTCATTCAAGGCTTTCATCTCCTCCCATGTTACTTTTCTCAAAGAACAATCATAATTCTCTGTCTCTTTTTCCCCCTAGTGTGGATATTTCATTTTAGGCTACAGCCAAAATGACTTTTAACTTCCAACATTTTGCAGTAATAAAAAAAATCAATAATAACAAAGAAATAACAGTAAGAAAGCAGGAAATCGTTACTTTTACCAGTAATGGCTATGAGGTACCTCTAGGATTTTCTTTTGTGTAATAAAGTAGTATGTTGTACCTATGTGTGTATTGTATATCTTTTGCTCCCCCCCCCTTGTTCTGCATCTGTGTGTGTTTCCATGTACGTGCATGGGGAAGCACAGGGCTGCTCTAGCTCATGTGACTAGAAGCCAAAAGCATTGTGATATTCAGGGGCGGGTTCCTAATTTTTTTACTACCACTCTGTGGGCGTGGCTTATTTTGTGGGTGGGGCTTGCCAGCCATGTGACCGGGTGGGAGTAGTTTCTCGGACTGCTGAAGGGAGGGGAACTGAGATAGGTCCTGCTGCCCATTCCCCCTCCCCTCAGCAGCTCGAGAAGCCTCAAACGTGTGAAAATGCCTAGGATCATCACCACGCGTTCGTGGCTTCTCGGACTGCTGAAGGGAGGGGAATGGAGATAGCTCCTGCCACCCGTTCTTTCAGCATCTCACGTGCTCCTTCAGCCATCCTCCCCTGCTTGGACTCACTGTGGGGTAGGAAGGCAGCGCATGAGCAGTGCCGGAAACTTGACTTCTGGGCATGTGCAGAAGAAATTTTTTTAAAAAAAATTATTTTTTTTTTAAAAAAATGGCAGCGCCCAGGCACCAGCAACCGACCGCACCAGTACTGTGACGTCACCAGCGGGCCGCTACCAGTGCTATAGAGTGGACCGCACTGGTAGGAACCCACCACTGGTGATATTGCATGCCACAATCGAAGGCCTGAGGCACTCACCCATTTCAGGCAACTAAGAGTTTGATCATACTGCCCACAAGATCCTCAGGGAAAATCTTAAGCTCTGGAACCCCATTAGGCCCATCAATTGCCTAGGCAGGCCGATCAAACTGGCCCTGTCTCCCTGCAGGGGAAGGTGACATCTATGAGCCAAGAGGCAACCAGAGTTTGATCTGTCCATGACAAAATGTTCCTTTTGCTGTCCTGTTTTATTCAGTTTTTGGTGATGACAGAGATGACACAGACGGAGCCTTAAACTCTTTTAAATAATTTCTTTCCAACATTCTGTTGAGTTGGAAAGGACTCCCCCCGCCCCCGCATTTGGACAAATGATGCGAAAGATAGTGACATAAGGATCAATATACTATCTTTGCCTGTGGTCTCTTGAGGTCTATTTTTTCCTCTCAGTAATGGAAAAGGTGCTCCCAGCAGCTTCTAGTAAGAGTTCTGAATTATTATTACAGTTTCTAGTAAGAGTTCGGTATTATTCTTATTGTTCCTCAAGAACTTTTCCTTTTGTAGGAAAAGTTCTTGAGGAATAATAAAATCTTGCAGGTTCCATTCTAAATTATTTCCCTAATAAGGTGTGGAAACACACATCTGTGCACCCATTTTAACACGTATATATTATATATATATATGTATGTATGTATGTATGTATGTATGTATATATTATATATATATATGTATGTATGTATGTATGTATGTATGTATGTGTGTATATATATATATATATATATATATATATATATATATATATATATATATATATATATATATATATATATATATATATATATATATATATATATGTAGATATATATGGTGGATAGTAATTAGGTCAATCATTACTAAAAAGAATCATGTTTGGGACTGTGATTCTAGAACAACTGCAGGAATAATATTAACTTGTGGCTCTGCTATGCAGGACTGATGTGATCTGTGATCTGGCACATTTGGGAAGTAATTGGAAAAATTGCTTTAGGCCATGAAAATGAAAATATGTTGGAAACAGAATTATTAATACTGCTCTATGTAACCTCTCCTCATTATTGTGTCTTGCAGTAATTGGTACAGTCTAAACAGACCATAAATATTTTATATAATTAAAATATTCACAGGAATACATTAAAATGATATGAAGATAATTTACGCCCTGTCAAGCATTGCCCTCCTCTCCCAGTGGTATGTGCTGAAGGGTGAGAGGCCACATGAGGCAATTATTTACATTTCAGAGTTGTAATCTCCTCAACATAGTATGTGGCTATACTGTTCTTATTTAAATCTATTTTTAAATTGCACATTTCAGGCTACATCTCATATTATCAATGTTTATACGGTGTTGTATGCCTTATTTCTTTCACTAATACAACTTCGTTGTATTACGTATCAAAGGAAATAAACTTAAACCTGAGTAATTGCGAGTAGCACAGGTTGTTAAGACCAATGAAAAAAAAGATATTGAGATTTATTTCTTTCACTTTTCCTTTGCCACCTGTAGTGGAGAATCCAGGTAAGAACTAATCCGAGAAATCAGTTAATTTAAAAGGTAAATGAAAACGATACGGTTTCCAAGTCCATTGGTTTTGTAAGTTTAATAGGGTTAAATTTGCAATCCCGAAGTTCAATGATATTAAACCATTGGGTTTTTCATGAGCAATTAAGCACTCAGAAATCAGTAGATATTCTTTTATCTGCCTAATACACACGGTTTTTAAAGCATCAGTCAAACTGAAGACAAATTTGTTCTGCATCCTGAAAGCATGCAGTTAATCCCTTAAACTGTGTATTCACAATGGTGATTAATGAAGGAAAGATATTAAAATCTTATGACAAAACATTTTGGCTTCTATTTCTATCTACTGGTGTGTGGTGTGTGCATGTGTGTGCGCACATAAAGCTTAGAAGGGTGCCGCACAAAGAGGCAGAGCTGAAAAGAGTTCCCCCTTTTTGCAATTTTTGTTCAGCGCGAGCACAAAAGCATCTTCGTGCACAGAGCATTCTTCATGGCATCGTTCTAAATATAATGGCCTCTTGAGTCAATATTTGAAATAAGAATAGCCACCCATCAAAGTACTCGCATATGCATTTACTACATCTGTGGGATGCTATTTTTAACAGAAACTTTTCAAAGTCACAAAGGAACAGCTGATCAAAGAAATAATCTCCATCTTGAATAGGGTTCAGCCAACCCAAGCTTCTCATGCTTCATTTCAAAACAGAAAGGCCTTTTTTTCCAGACTGGGAAACAGAAGCAGTCAGGGAGGCTGCGAAGGATTGGAGAGATGTTTAGCAGAACAGCCTTTCTGGGTGGGGTTCCTACGTGTTTCCTGATTAGTGCTGCCTCTGTAGGATCGCAGGTCATTGGGTCCTTTCCTCACCTAAGCCCATTACTTCCTGCTTAGCTGCAGTGCCTCTCAAACCACTGTTTAAGCAATTTCCCCTTTGCAGTGTTAATGTTCTGAAAAGTTGGTCAGCAGTCAGTTTCCAGTCAGCAGAATGTCTTATGTCACCCTGGCTCCTGGCTCCTGGCTCCTGAGTTCACTGCGGTTAGCATCTTGCTCAGTTCCTGATGTTTATTTCACAGTTCTTTAAAATGTGACAAGGGATAGCACAGAACACAGAATAACAGAGTTGGAAGGAATCTTGGAGGTCTTCTAGTCCAACCCCTGTTCAAGCAGGAGACCCTATACCAAGGCTGTCAAACTTCTGTCCTGCGGGCCGGATGAGTCATGCACTAGCCACGCCCACGTCCGGTTTAGCAAAGGGGGGAAAAGTCCTGATACATCACGTGACGCCGCCATGATGACGTGAATTTGACACCCCTGCCCTATACCATTTCAGAGACGTAGCTGTCCACTCTCGTCTTAAAAACCTCCAGTGATGGAGCACCCACAACTTCTGAAGGCAAGCCATTCCACTGGTTAATTGTTCTCACTGTTAGGAAGTATCTCCTTAGTTCTAGTTGCTTCTCTCCTTGATTAGTTTCCATCCATTGTTTCTCGTCTTGCCTTCTCATGCTTTGGAAAATAGATTGACCTCTCCCTCTTCTTTGTGGCAGCCCCTCAAATATTGGAACACTGCTATCATGTCACCCCCAGTTCTTCTTGTCTCTAGACTAGCCATATCCAATTCCTGCAACTGATTCTGCAATCTTTATGGATCCCATCCCCCAATATCTTATTTTTCTGACAAATCAGAGACAAATGGACACAACATGAAATGAAAATACAGTATTGAGTGGAGAGAGGATTAGGTTACTGACTTAAAATCTTTTGTTCAAGTCTGTAATTGTTGGCTGGAGGATGCACTGACAGGTTTATGGTGTGCTCAGTGTTTCAAGATTCTGTGAAGATGACTGTGTTCTGACACACATTTGTTCAATTAGGCATTTGTTCTTGTAGCCATTGCTGAAACATGGATTTCTTAATGGCTATGTGTATTTTAAATCTGGGGCAAGATAGAGAACTCACATTCACAATCTCTACTTGTAAAAGAGGCATATTAATGCTAGGAATGTGAGCACTTTTTTCCATATAAGAAAAAACAAAAACAAAAAATCATTGTAGGATTGCAAAAAGAACCTAGCACCTTTTATCAGATTTTGTGATTGAGGCCAAATGAATGTTAGACCCTTGTTTTACAATAATTTCCACACTGGTGTTCTGCAGTATTTCCTACAATCATCCAGCCATTGTGGTGACAAAGTAACTGTTATGTACTGCCGTACGGAGCACGGATTTGCATGGCCGCCGCTGATTGGCTAATCTAGCGGCGGGAGAATTGAACTGCTGTCAGTGGCCGGCTTGGTTACAGGGAAGCCCTTAAAAGTGGCTTCCCTGCAGCCAGCTGGCAGTTCGTATTGCATTCAGCCAGGAGAATAAAAGGTGCTGAATTGTTCCTGTGTCTCACTCCTTCTTTCCCGTGCGAATCTAACACTGGTGACGAAGGTGGTGGAAAAAAAGGACAACAGGACAAAGGCACCTCGTGGCATCCACGGCCATCTTAGAAGCAAGCATTTGCCCTGCTCTGGCCAAACTTGAGGATGGCTACTCACACCTCTCCAACTCCAGCAATCTTCGACCTGAAGACGGAAGAATGGCATACTTATATGAGCCGCGTTCGCATGTTCCTGGAAGCCAACAACTTCCAGGATCTACCCGACAATAGGAAGAGGGCTCTCTTCCTAACCTACTGCAGGCTCAAAATCTACAAAATGGCTGAGACTTTGGTGGCACCAATGGATAGCGAGTCCATTTCATGGACAATGCCCCAGACAACCCTCAAGGAACACTATGCTCCTGCAGCAACCCCGATGGTAAGCAGAAATGAATTTTACCATCGCCACCAGCACGATGATTAATCCATCAATGACTTTGTAGCCAAACTCTGGGAGATCGCAACCAAATGCGAATTCATGAACCTGAAGGAAATGATGAAGGATTACTTCATTACTGGGTCTACTTGCAGGCAACCAACAAACGCCTCAGTACATGTCACCCAGGATGACACGCTGGTCCATCTTCTTGTCAGGATACAACTACAAGCTGACCCACCAACCTGGCAAAAGCATAGGACACGCCAACGCCCTCAGCTGCTGCCCTACTTGGGTCTTCTACCCAAGTTCGTAGAAGACCCGCTCCTGTGGCCGAAATCTTACTGGTCGACATTGAATGAACCAGCCCCATCACATCTTGTGACATCACAGAACACACCGCGAAGGACACCATTTTGTCCAAAGTCATGAACTGGGTGTTAAGGGGATGGCCACAGGAAGAGGGGGGGGGAAGAGTTTAAACCGTTTAAAAACAAACAAATAGAACTGTCCATATTGAAGGGGTGTTTACTGTGGGGGGAGCGAGTTGTTGTACCACGGAGTCTACGGAAAAGAGTGATGGGGACCCTGCACATAGGACACCCAGGAATAGTGTGCATGAAGGTACTAATTAGGAGTTACCTGTGGTGGCTTAAGTTGGACCAGGACATTACTGAATGGGTGGTGATATGCCTGCCATGCCAAGAAACCCAGCCAGCTCCCCCTAGGACCAACCCATTAGAATGGGAAATACCCAAAGCCCCGTGGTCAAGAATCCACATAGACTTTGTGGGACCGATGGCGGGGCAAACATTCTTGATAGTTGTCGATGTTTATTCCAAATGGCCGGAGGTAGTGACCATGCACACTTCCACTACAGAAGCCACCATAAGAGCACTATGGAGAATTTTTGCAACCCATGGCCTGCCGGACATCCTCGTATCAGACAACGGACCACAACTGACAGCTAAGCTCATGGAGTCATTCCTGGCTGACCTAGGAATAAGGCACGTGCTGGTCTTGCCATTCAGTCCAGCTAGCAATGGCCGGGCAGAAAGAATGGTGAGAATGACTAAAGAGACTCTGACCAGAATGGGCCCAGGGAACTGGCAAGAATGGATCGACCAGTTCTTACTGGCCCAACACATCACTCCATGCGCAGCCACTAACTGGAGCCCAGCCAAGATGCTGATACAATGAAAGTTAAGGTCCTAGCTAGACAGGCTGAACCCCAATGATCACACGGAGACACCCCTGGAGTCAAGCAAACTGACTCGGACACTAGCAACGGATGAGCTGGTGTTTGCTCAGAACTATGCAGGGGATCCCAAATGGGTGAAGGCTACTGTCATCGCAGTGATCAGGCTGAAGTCCTATCAAGTTAGACTTGATGACGGTGAGTGTGGCAAAGAAAGTAGACTAGGAGACTCCTGGCTTTGCCAACCGGAGGCCACACAGCCACAAGGAAATGAGGCATAAAGGCAAGAACAATGCGAGCCTCTGCCCCGAAGGCTATACAATACAATCCATCAAGACGACCATGACGAGAACCAGGCCCTACTTACAAGAAACCAGGAGGACCTATTCTCAAGCCCAGAGGAGGAGTGCGAACCCCTACCTGCAGGTACCGGAGTTCAGCGAAGTCACCCGGGAGCAGAGAACGGAGATGCCGAGACTTCAGCTGCCACGCCTGGTGGCTGGTTTCAGATTATTTCACAAGTAGGTGCCAGAGCAGCAACAGGCATGTCCGCTCCAGTTGAAGACTCATGAGGAACTGAATCACATAGGCCCAGTAGGACTGCAAGGCACCCTGTTTACTTACGTGATTACGTGACCTACATTGACTCATGATTGGACGTTCCACGAACTAAGAGTGGAGGGGTGTTACGTACTGCTGTACGGAGCACGGATTTGCATTGATTGGCTAATCTAGCAGCGGGAGAATTGAACTGCTGCCAGTGGCCCTTAAAAGCAGCTTCCCTGCAGCCAGCCGGCAGTTCGTATTGCATTCGTATGCAGGAGAATAAAAGGTGCTGAACTGTTCCTGTGTCTTGCTCCTTCTTTCCCACACAAATCTAACAGTAACAGTAATGAGCATAAACTTCAGGTCATTTTAACCAACTGAGGGTTGCTGTGAAGACACTCTGAGTCATGAGCTGAATGCTATGAGTTTGGATGAGAAGCGAAATGTCTTCAGAGAAAAAACAGAAAGTCCAGTTGCCTCCTGAAAAAGCACTTTTGGGACAACCATGACCTGGATGACTGAGAATCCCCATAGACACACTCTCAGTCACTAGTGGGGAAATGGCCCAAGAGAAGAGCAATAAAGATGATAAGATAAACCATATGATGAACAATTAAGGGAACTAGGTCTAATTAAGGGAACTGTCTAACCATAGTCCAGCAAAGAGAAGGACTGGAGTGATATGACAGCAGTCTTCCAGTACTCGAGGGACTGTCACAGAGAACAGGAAATTAATTTATTCTCCAAAGCATCTGAGGGCAGGACAAAAAGTAATGGGTGGAAGATCATTAAAGAGAGATCAACCTAGAAGTAAGGAGAAATTTCCTGACAGTGAGAACAATTAATCAGTGGAACCGCTTGTCTCCAGAAATTGTGAGTGCTCCATCATTGGAGGTTTTCAAAAAGAGTCTAGACAGCCATTCGTCCAGGATGTTATAGGTCAAACTTGATTTCATTGAGGGCTGCATCAGGGTTGTGTTTGACCTTGGGGGGGGGTATGTGGCCAGGATAGACGTGGCCAGCTTGATGTCACTCATGTCGGGGGCACTTGTGGTGGCCTGAGTGCTCTGCCAGTGAAAATGGAGCTTGGGAGTGCCATGCATGGTCCTCCCGAGCTCCATTTTTGCTGGCAGAGGGCTGCAGGAGGCAACCACAGCAAAAAATGGAGCTTGGGAGGGCCACGCAGCCCCCCCAAGCTCCGTTTTTGCTGGCAGAGGCACCCCAGGCTGATCCTTTACTATTCCCAGGGCGACCCTGCAGGCCAGATCTAAGCACCCTTGAGTTTGACACCCCTGGGTATAGGGTCCCTTGCTTGAGCAGGGGGTTGGACTAGAAGACCTCCAAGATCAACCCTATTATTCTAAGTTCTAATGATTAGGAATTCTTCCTAAAAATTAGCTGCCTCCCCAGCTTTCTTCCTTGCCATTTGTCTTCAGGCATTGTTTGTATCAACCCTCCTGCTAGATTGCATGTTCATTGCTAAATGTAAGGAGTGGGGGGAACAGAGCAAATAACAGATTGGCAAATAGCAAAAACGTGCTAGGACTTGATTTGTTAATTATAGTCAAAAGAAATGGCTCTATTGATGACTGTGCTGTTACACACCATTAGACCTCCAAAAACAGCAATTACAAATGTCATCTAAATATATATCTGCTGCTTATGACAAAGCCAAAGGAGCCTGAAACTACTGAATACAGCACTTGTAGCAGCTTAGTCAAATGTCGACAATGCTAATGTTAGCGAAATTGTTTCTCTCTGTGTGTGAAGCTTTGGATGAACTCAGGTGATTCAACTTTGGACCTTAAATTCCGAAAGGCTTTCCTGCTTAGTTCAAGGTTAGGCAATATCTAGTCTGTCAAGTTATTTTCTCCCAAAGAAAATCTCTCTATTTATGTATTTATTATGCTAAGGTCTATTATCCCCCTTTTTTTCTTTTTCACATACCATGGCCTGAACTGTATCTTGGTCAATAATGTAAAGCAGTAGATGTAGATCAATCAATTCCAAGTAATTGGAGCTCAGGTTTCTTTCGGGGATGGGGGCAAAGCAAGATTTACAGAGATGCTTCTTCACTGGTCAAATTAAGGGGATCAGATTGGACTCCCCATAAAATTCTTTGCAAGAGACTGAGGATGCAGCTGTCGTGATGCTAGGCAGAAAATTCTGGTTTCCCCATCGGTCCAAGAACACAAGCTTCGTCAGGATACATTTTGGATATCTTATCCAACCTGATAAATTCTGCAGAAGTGCCCTTGCCCTCCATCTTTAGTAGAAGAACGAAGCCTCTGAGACTCCAGTGTGGTAGTTTATCAGTGTTCCGAGTGTGAGAACAGTTACTGGGGTCAAGCCATGAGGATAATCTTTGCCCTGACTACATGGCGAACAGAACTCAAGAAATAGAAAAAACAAGTCCCCCACCCCCGCTGTTAGTCATTGGAATGTGGATGCTATAACTGTTGGCAAATGCAGTCGTTGTATGCATTTCCCAATTTCTTTCACACTTATTGGGGTAGCAAGATGGAGGAAAAAAAACCATTAAGATTGCCAATATCATTGGGTGTCACATCAACAACGATAGCAGTCATACCTGTGCAATAAAATCTGTTTTAGAAATAATCAGGGTGACACTCACTGAGGTATAATACTGGAAAAGGTAAACACAAATTTTAAAAAATAGGAATGGATTAATAGATTGTTAAGAAGCAGCTTTGACGAATATAGCTCTGTACAGTTTCGGGAAATCTATATATTGGATAAATGCAGGTAGTCCTTGACTTACAACAGTTCATTTAGCAATAGTAATAGCAATAGCACTTAGACTTATATACAGCTTCACAGTGCTTTTATAGCCCTCTCTAAGCGGTTTACAGAGTCAGCGTATTGCCCCCAACAATCTGGATTCCTCATTTTACCCACCTCGGAAGGATGGAAGGCTGCGTCAACCTTCAGCCTGGTGAGATTTGAACTGCCAAATTGCAGGCAGCCGGCAGCCAGCAGAAGTAGCCTGCAGTACTGCACTCTAACCACTGTGCCACCAGACTCATGGTCATTTTGAATGGTCATTTAGTGACCGTTCAAAGTTACAACAGCACTGAAAAATGTGACTTATGACCGTTTTTCACAGTTACAACCATTGCAGCATCCCCATGGTCATGTGATCAAAATTCAGGTACTTGGCAACAAGTTCATATTTATTACCATTGCTGTGTCCCAAGGTCACGTGATCACTTTTTGTGACCTTCTGACAAGCAAAGTCCATGGGGAAGCCAGATCCACCTAACAACCGTGTTACCAACTTACCAACTGCAGTGATTCACTTAACAACTGTGGCAACAATTGTAGAGCTTAATTCCAGCTGAACTCTCCCCCGGGTATGCTTGGTTGTTGCATGGTTGTTTTTATATTGTATTTTTAATTTTTATATTATGTTTTTAAATTTTGTTTATTGGTTTCTTGTATTTTCCTATGCTGTACGCCGCCCTGAGTCCTTCGGGAGTTGGGCGGCATATAAGAAAGCCGAATAAATAAATAAATAAATAAGAAAAGTCGTAAAATGGGGCAGAACTGACTTAACAAATGTTGGGCTCAATTGTGGTCGTACGTTGAGGACTACCTGTACACGTAATACCAGAATGCATGTAAAATTGTACTGTTCAGTTGTCCACATTATTGCAGTTAGAATTTTAGTTCATTTTGCTTTATCTCTGTTATCTGATTCTATTGGTTAACTCCTAAGATTGGACTTACTTCAGTTTAGAAATCCAAATCAGATATGGAATCTACAAAAAATGTCTCAGTTGGGGAATAAATTCTGAGGATAATTAAGTCCATTTTTTTTGCAATCCAATATGAATTGCAGTCCAAATACACACACCACATACACAAACACACTCCCAACTGCTCAACTATGGACTGCATATAAAATTAAAAGAAAGTTTATAGTACAAGATCAGATACAGAAAAGGAGATGGTTAGCCTGACAGAGCTAGCATAAAAACCCTGACAGAAGGAGCCCACATCCCAGCCTAGCCCAAAACCAGCATGAGAAAGATTTTCAAGGATTGTTTAAAGCAAATAGAGGTGGAGGCCATTTGAGTCTTTGGGGAGATGCTGTTTCAGAGGGTAGAAACCATGTCAGTCAGAGGTGGGTTCCTACCGGAGCTCCCCGGTACGCAGCTCCAGTAGAGAGCGGTGGATTTCGCAACTGCTCCGGAGCCCTCTCTGCCGGTCCAACCGGCACGTCGCCATTTTTTCCAGTGATTTTCGGGCGATTTTGCTTCTGCGCATGCACGGAAGCAACATCGCGCTGAAATCTCGCAAGGGGACACACGCGTGCGTGAGATTTCGGTGAGATTTTGCCTCCGCGCACGCACGGAAGCAAAATCGCGCCAAAATCTCACACGCGCGTCCCCTCGCGAGATTTTGGCGTGATTTTGCTTCCACGCATGCGCAGAAGCAAAATCGCGCAGGGGGCGCGCACGTAGCAAGCGTGGAGATGCGCGCGCATAGCTCCAGCAGCAAGGTAAGCGAGTAACCCACCCCTGATGTCAGTCATGCTTCCTGGGTTCTATCAGATGATATCGATATTGTTTAATGGATAGGACTCAGATGATGTTGATACTTTATTTTATTTTATTCTATTTATTTATTTTGTCAAATACGTATTGGTAATATACATAGATATAACATTGTTTATATACATAAGATGGGTACTGATAAGAGGGAACATTAGGACAGGAAGCTTAGTGGTTCAGCTATGGCTGTGGAGAGCTTTTTTAGGAAGTATGCACATAGTCCATTGGGTCCGATTGACAGAAAAGGTTTTAGGCCGCGTAATGCTTTTTCAGTTGTCTTCAGTGAAGTCTATTTGTGTTAAATTGTTGTGAGAATTTGTGATATGACTAGGGAATTTTGGGCATAAGCCATTGCTGTTTACAAAGACTGAGCCAAAGAATGTGTTGAAGAGGTTAACTTTGACTGTTTCATCGTAGCATTCTTTGTTGTTGGGTCCTTTTAGTAGTGGGAGGGGTCTCGAGTCTTAAGTTTGTTGTTTACAAAATTGTAGAAGGCGCGGTTGGATTTTGTGCGCAGAAGGTTTTCCTCTTGTTTGCTGTGATAGTTGGAGCATTCCGTCTTTATTTGGTGGCATATACTTTTGTAGCGGTTTTTGAAGTTAGCTACATAGCCTGTTTTGTTTTTATGCCAGAGGGATTTTTTGGGGGGGATTGTAGCTTCCTTATTGATATGGGTAGTTTGTTTTTCTTGCTTATGGTGGTTATTAGTGGTACGTGTAGTCTGATAGTTCTTTTGACTTCGAGCAAGAAGATGTTATAGAGGTCATCGGCAGTGTTACAGTCAGAGAATAAAGTTTGCCAGTCAAGAGTTGAGAGGTCGGCATCTATGAGTTCATAGTTGGCTTTTTTAAAGTTGTACTTGGGTGACCCATTATTAAGGTGATTCTTGCAATGGTGTAGATTGAGGCTGAAGTCTATCATGCTGTGGTCACTGTTGGAAAAGGATTCTTTTATTTGTAGTCCATAAATTGCGTTTTTGCTGTTGCAGAATATGAGGTCAAGGCAGTTGTTGAGTCTAGTATTGTTCGTTACTAGTTGCCGAGTCCCAGATTGGTAACAGCATTGTATAGGGTTGTATGGATGGGTTCGGTCATGCATTTGTTTAGGGTCCAGTTAATGAGAGGTAGATTGAGGTCTCCAAGAAAGATAAGGGGGTACGGGCAGGAGGCTGCCCACGTTAGCAGTGAGGTTAATTTGTTCGCATGTGTGATGTCATAGTCTGGTGCTCTGTAACAAAGTAGGAAGCAAAGTGTGATATTTAAGGACAGATCGCAGACGATGGTTTCAGGAAGGGTGAGATCATGTGCAACTGTTTTTTGAGCAGGAACTGACAGTACAGGATTGATTTGATTATGTACCTTTAAATCAGTGTTACTTTTAGTGACCTCACAAACAAACGTTCTCCAGGATGATGAGAGTGCAAGAAGATCTCCAAATTGCTTCCTGTTCTATCTCATTCAGAATTAGGGATGGAAAGTCCATGGATATACCAAGTCAGTCAGTCTATCATCCATCCATCCAACATCTCTCTCTCTCTCTCTCTCTCTCTCTCTCTCTCTCTCTCTCTCTCTCTCTCTCTCTCTCTCTCTCTCTCTCTCTCTCTCTCTCTCTCTCTCTCTCTCTCTCTCTCTCTCTCTCTCTCTCTCTCTCTCTCTCTCCATCATCTATCTATCTATCTATCTATCTATCTATCTATCTATCTATCTATCTATCTATCTATCTATCTATCTATCTATCTATCTATCTATCTATCTATCTATCTATCTATCTATCTTCAATTTATCATCAATCTATCATTTATCTATCTAAGCTGTCAATCTCATCTAAGTCAGAGGTGGGTTCCTGCCGGAGCTGCCCAGTGCGCAGCTCCGGTAGGGAGCAGCCGATTGTGCAATTTGCACGTGACCGCTCCGGAGCCCTCTCTGCCGGTCCACCGCGCGCATCGCCATTTTTTCTGTGAATTTTTGGGCGATTTTGCTTCCGCGCATGCGTGGAAGCAAAATCACGCTGAAATCTCGTGAGTGGACGCGCGTGCGAGAGAGATTTTGGCGAGATTTTGCTTCTGCGCATGCGCGGAAGCAAAATCACACCGAAAACTCATGTGCGTCCCCTCGTGAGATTTCGGCGCGATTTTGCTTCCACGCATGCGCAGAAGCAAAATCGCGTGAGGGGACGCGTGTGCACAATGAGCGTGCGTGTGCCCAAAGCGTGGAGATGCGCGTGCAGCGCACCGGCACCAGTAAAGGAGCAACCCGCCACTGATCTAAGTGATACTTTTGTAAGACACCCAGGGTTACTTACATGTATGTTGGACAAGTATATAAATTTGTTTATTAAATAAATTATTATTATTATTATTATTATTATTATTATTATTATTATTATTATTATTATTATTATTATTATTATTATTATTATTATTATTATTATTATTATTATTATTATTATTATTATTATTATTATTATTATTATTATACAATTGTATCACAGCGGCCAGTTGTTTCGCCGGATTTGGCATTGATTACTAGTCGAGCCCCACCCAGGGGCCTAGGAAGTCGTAATGTATTTTCGAAGTATATGTGCGGAACCAAGCAGTGCGGCTTTCTGCATTTGACTGATGGTGATTTTGTCAATTTTGAGCTGTTTTAAATGTAATTCCAGTGCTTTTGGGATAGCACCCAGTGTTCCAATCACTACTGGAATTACCACTGCTGGTTTGTGCCATAATCGTTGGATTTCAATTTTTAAGTCCTGGTATTTTGCAATTTTTTCGTGTTCCTTTTCATCGACCTTGCTATCTCCTGGTATTGCAATGTCAATTATAGTCACCTTGTTGTTCTCGACCAACGTGATGTCTGGTGTATTATGCGCCAGTACCTTGTCTGTTTGTATACGAAAATCCCACAAGATCTTGACCATCTGATTTTCAGTGACTTTTTCAGGCTTGTGTTCCCACCAGTTTGTAGCAGTATGGATGTTATAATTTTTGCATAAATTCCAGTGGATCATTTGTGCAACAGAGTTGTGTCGTAATTTGTAATCAGTCTGTGCGATTTTCTTGCAGCAGCTGAGCACATGGGCTACAGTTTCATCAGCTTCCTTGCATAATCTGCATTTAGCATCATTTGAAGATTTATCAATTTTGGCCTTTATGGCATTTGTACGAATTGCCTGTTCTTGTGCGGCCAGGATCAATGATTCTGTTTCTTTCTTTAAAGTACCAGATGTTAACCATAACCAAGTTTTTTCACTGTCCACTTTGTCTTTTATTTTTTCCAGAAATTGGCCATGTAATGCTTTATTTTGCCAACTCTCCATTCTTGATTTTATCACATTTTTTCTGTATTCTTGTTTCGTCTGTTGGACCTTCAGTAGATTTTTGTTCTTTACTTCAATTAATAGATGTTCTTGACTTTCTTTTAAATAATCCGCCAATGCATGCTTTTCTTCTTCAACTGTTTGCTTTACTTGTAGTAGTCCTCTGCCACCTGATTTTCTGGGCAGGTAAAGTCTATCAGTGTCACTACGTGGATGTAAACTGTAGTGCATTGTCATTAGTTTTCTGGTGTTTCGGTCCAAAATGTCCAAATCAGCTTGTGTCCAGTTAATTATACCAGCCGTGTATCTTATGACTGGTATTGCCCAGGTATTCATGGCCTTGATGGTGTTTCCACCATTTAATTTAGATTTCAAAATTTTCCTAACTCTGTTGGTGTACTCTCTTCTAATGATAGTTTTCACTTCTCCATGTCTGATGTTATCCAACTGCAGAATGCCCAGATATTTATAGGCTTCATTTTGATTGCATTTAATTAATTGGCCATTGGGCATTTCAATTCCGTCACATGTAGTGATTTTGCCCCTTTTCATAGATACAGTGGCACATTTTTCCATGCCAAACTGCATTGAGATATCTGTGCTGAATATTAGGACTGTGTTGGTCAGTGATTGGATTTCTATTTCTGACTTTCCATACAGTTTCAAATCATCCATATACAATAAATGTGAAATTTTTTCAGCGTCTTTGGCTATTTGGTATCCAAGTTTATTATTATTATTATTATTATTATTATTATTATTATTATTATTATTATTATTATTATTATTATTATTATTATTATTATTATTATTATTATTATTATTATTATTATTATTATTATTATTATTATTATTATACAATTGTATCACAGCGGCCAGTTGTTTCGCCGGATTTGGCATTGATTACTAGTCGAGCCCCACCCAGGGGCCTAGGAAGTCGTAATGTATTTTCGAAGTATATGTGCGGAACCAAGCAGTGCGGCTTTCTGCATTTGACTGATGGTGATTTTGTCAATTTTGAGCTGTTTTAAATGTAATTCCAGTGCTTTTGGGATAGCACCCAGTGTTCCAATCACTACTGGAATTACCACTGCTGGTTTGTGCCATAATCGTTGGATTTCAATTTTTAAGTCCTGGTATTTTGCAATTTTTTCGTGTTCCTTTTCATCGACCTTGCTATCTCCTGGTATTGCAATGTCAATTATAGTCACCTTGTTGTTCTCGACCAACGTGATGTCTGGTGTATTATGCGCCAGTACCTTGTCTGTTTGTATACGAAAATCCCACAAGATCTTGACCATCTGATTTTCAGTGACTTTTTCAGGCTTGTGTTCCCACCAGTTTGTAGCAGTATGGATGTTATAATTTTTGCATAAATTCCAGTGGATCATTTGTGCAACAGAGTTGTGTCGTAATTTGTAATCAGTCTGTGCGATTTTCTTGCAGCAGCTGAGCACATGGGCTACAGTTTCATCAGCTTCCTTGCATAATCTGCATTTAGCATCATTTGAAGATTTATCAATTTTGGCCTTTATGGCATTTGTACGAATTGCCTGTTCTTGTGCGGCCAGGATCAATGATTCTGTTTCTTTCTTTAAAGTACCAGATGTTAACCATAACCAAGTTTTTTCACTGTCCACTTTGTCTTTTATTTTTTCCAGAAATTGGCCATGTAATGCTTTATTTTGCCAACTCTCCATTCTTGATTTTATCACATTTTTTCTGTATTCTTGTTTCGTCTGTTGGACCTTCAGTAGATTTTTGTTCTTTACTTCAATTAATAGATGTTCTTGACTTTCTTTTAAATAATCCGCCAATGCATGCTTTTCTTCTTCAACTGTTTGCTTTACTTGTAGTAGTCCTCTGCCACCTGATTTTCTGGGCAGGTAAAGTCTATCAGTGTCACTACGTGGATGTAAACTGTAGTGCATTGTCATTAGTTTTCTGGTGTTTCGGTCCAAAATGTCCAAATCAGCTTGTGTCCAGTTAATTATACCAGCCGTGTATCTTATGACTGGTATTGCCCAGGTATTCATGGCCTTGATGGTGTTTCCACCATTTAATTTAGATTTCAAAATTTTCCTAACTCTGTTGGTGTACTCTCTTCTAATGATAGTTTTCACTTCTCCATGTCTGATGTTATCCAATTGCAGAATGCCCAGATATTTATAGGCTTCATTTTGATTGCATTTAATTAATTGGCCATTGGGCATTTCAATTCCGTCACATGTAGTGATTTTGCCCCTTTTCATAGATACAGTGGCACATTTTTCCATGCCAAACTGCATTGAGATATCTGTGCTGAATATTAGGATTGTGTTGGTCAGTGATTGGATTTCTATTTCTGACTTTCCATACAGTTTCAAATCATCCATATACAATAAATGTGAAATTTTTTCAGCGTCTTTGGCTATTTGGTATCCAAGTTTCATTTTTTTTAAGATTACTGATAGTGGGATCATTGCGATGATGAAGAGGAGGGGTGAAAGTGAATCTCCCTGAAAAATTCCTCTCTTGATATTAACCATTCCATAGTTCTCATTCCCTACTGCCAACACAGTTCTCCATTGTTTCATCGCTTTTTCAGTGAATGATGTAATATTTTTGCTGATGCCAATAGTTTCTAAGCATTTGATGATCCAGCTGTGTGGCAGTGAGTCGTACGCCTTTTTGTAATCAATCCAGACCATATTCAAGTTCGTTTTTCTGTTCTTACAGTTTTCTAGTATCATTTTGTCAATTAGGAGCTGATCTTTTGTGCCCCTGCTCCTTCTTTTGTTGCCTTTTTGCTCTACTGGCAAGATGTTATTTGTTTCCAAATAATCCATTATGTTATCTGCAATTATCCCGGTGAGTAATTTGAAGGTTGTTGGCAAGCATGTTATTGGTCTGTAGTTTCCAGGTGTTGTTCCTTTAGTTGCATCTTTCTGAATCAAGTATGTTTTTCCAGTTGTCAACCATTCATCAATTTGACCATTTTGTAGCATTTCGTTCAGTTGCTTGGCCAATATTGCATGCAAACTGGTCAGATATTTGAGCCAGAAACCATGTAATTGGTCATTTCCAGGTGATGTCCAGTTCTTTACTTTTTTTACTCGATTTTTGACCATCTCAGTTGTTATTTCTAATACTTGCATTTGCTTCTTGCCAACACTTTTCTCAAAGTCTTGTATCCACTTTGCTTCCTTATTGTAATCCTTTGCATTTTCCCACAGTTCTTTCCAGAATTCAACTGTGGCTTGCTTTTCTGGTTTTTCACTTTTGAAATTGTCATTTGCATTGAGGCTTTGGTAGAAACGTCTTTGATCTGATCGAAATTGCTGATTTTGCTTGTACTGAATGATTCTTGCATCATATCTTTCAATTTTTCTGGCTATTGCTGTTATTTGCTGTTTTACAATTTCAAGTGCTTCTTCAATTTTCCTTGTATCAAGCCTGTATCTTCTGGCTAATTGATCCATGATCTTGCTATTTTTTAGCCGTTGTTCATTCATATTTTTTAAATTGCTAGCATCTGTTCTGAGTTTTTTTATTTTTTGTTCCAGTCGAATTTTCCACTTTGGTTTTGATGCTTTTTCTGCCTTGCGACTAGGTGCTTTGTTTTTAAAACCTAGTTCATTAGTGACTATTGCAGCTGCACTGTACATTAA
Source organism: Diadophis punctatus similis (assembly GCA_023053685.1). Classification (NCBI taxonomy): domain Eukaryota; kingdom Metazoa; phylum Chordata; class Lepidosauria; order Squamata; family Dipsadidae; genus Diadophis; species Diadophis punctatus. Next base: position 215,906,890 of record JALIGW010000001.1, on the reverse strand, counting down.
CTGATTTGTTTCTAAGATGGATGCCGATTCAATTGTTGAAAGTACTGCATTAACCATTCTCATTATAGGTGCCAAGTTTTTGTTAGGCACAGTTTTTAATGATGGTAAACGTTGCCTTTCCTCATTAGACAGAACATGCTCCATGATTTTGTCCTTCAATTCCTTTTGTTTTTCAGTTAGTTCATCAATTGGTTCAATCATGACTGGTTCTGGTAGTGGTGCTATTACTTCTCCACTAACAGTTTCTTCTGTTGGAAGCTCCAGTGTGATGTCTTCAGTTGTTTTGTGAGTTTCTGTTGTTTCCACTGGTGGTGTTATTTTTTTAATTTGGCAATTTGTCTGAATTTTCTCAAGTTCAATTTCACTGAACACATTATTTCGTATAATAAATCGCCTTTGATCTGCTAGTCGTTGTTCGCTAACATTTGAATCTGGATATTGTTGTTTCCAAAGTTCATGCATTCGCTTCAAATAACCTCTTCTTTCTGGCTCTGAGTTGTAATAACAGGCCATTATGGCACGATTTTCATCTGCACTATATTTTTGTCGTTTTGTTGGCTGGTCCACTTGTAGCCCACTTGTCGACGGATGTCCAGGGACCTCAACATCCGCCGCGGCCCTTGTTAACACGCATGACGACCGATGCGGTATAGAATTTTTCTTCATTTCTTTCACCATGTTATATGGGTTGGCGAGTTTTTTTTATGAGGCCAGGTTGCCAACCTGACCCCAACCCTCCTCCTTTCTCATCCGGGCTTGGGACCGGCAACAGCGGAAATTGGGGGGGGGGGAAGCAATCTAACTGCCTGTTGATGGCAAAAGGCAGGATCAGGGATGGGGGGAAGCAATCTAACTGCCTGTTGATGGCAAAAGGCAGGATCAGGGATGGGGGGAAGCAATCTAACTGCCTGTTGATGGCAAAAGGCAGGATCAGGGATGGGGGGGAAGCAATCTAACTGCCTGTTGATGGCAAAAGGCAGGATCAGGGATGGGGGGGGAAGGAATCTAACTGCCTGTTGATGGCAAAAGGCAGGATCAGGGATGGGGGGGAAGCAATCTAACTGCCTGTTGATGGCAAAAGGCAGGATCAGGGATGGGGGGGAAGCAATCTAACTGCCTGTTGATGGCAAAAGGCAGGATCAGGGATGGGGGGGGGAAGGAATCTAACTGCCTGTTGATGGCAAAAGGCAGGATCAGGGATGGGGGGGGAAGGAATCTAACTGCCTGTTGATGGCAAAAGGCAGGATCAGGGATGGGGGGGGAAGGAATCTAACTGCCTGTTGATGGCAAAAGGCAGGATCAGGGATCGGGGGAAGCAATCTAACTGCCTGTTGATGGCAAAAGGCAGGATCAGGGATGGGGGGGGAAGGAATCTAACTGCCTGTTGATGGCAAAAGGCAGGATCAGGGATGGGGGGGAAGCAATCTAACTGCCTGTTGATGGCAAAAGGCAGGATCAGGGATGGGGGGGAAGCAATCTAACTGCCTGTTGATGGCAAAAGGCAGGATCAGGGATGGGGGGAAGCAATCTAACTGCCTGTTGATGGCAAAAGGCAGGATCAGGGATGGGGGGAAGCAATCTAACTGCCTGTTGATGGCAAAAGGCAGGATCAGGGATGGGGGGGAAGCAATCTAACTGCCTGTTGATGGCAAAAGGCAGGATCAGGGATGGGGGGGGAAGGAATCTAACTGCCTGTTGATGGCAAAAGGCAGGATCAGGGATGGGGGGGAAGGAATCTAACTGCCTGTTGATGGCAAAAGGCAGGATCAGGGATGGGGGGGAAGCAATCTAACTGCCTGTTGATGGCAAAAGGCAGGATCAGGGATGGGGGGGAAGCAAATTATTATTATTATTATTATTATTATTATTATTATTATTATTATTATTATTATTATTATTATTATTATTATTATTATTATTATTATTATTATTATTATTATTATTATTATTATTATTATCTCTGAATAGCTCATACAAAAGCCATGCATCTATAGTCACACAGTCTTGCAATGGCTGAGTTTGAGTCCATTCCCCTGTATTTACAGCAAATGAGTATTTTATTATAAGAAATTGCTGAATTTACTTTCATCTGTATCACTTATGGAACCAAATGAAATAGAGCAACCTAGGTTTCAATTCACACAGAGTGAGAAAAGGAACATTTGGGATTTTGATACAATTTAATAAACTGAATTGCAGTATACTGAATGAGAATTGGTCTACAAGAAACATGTAACGAAATTGCTTATTTCAATCCTTTACAATATTTCCTTTTAGGCCAATTGAGTCACTTTTGCTTGCAGGAATCTAGTTGACAGCCCACCAGGTGAAAATACCTCAAGGTTTTATGCTAGAGATCTGTGAAAATAGCTCAGCACAGTTTTCTATGTTAGAAAAGGAAATAGCAAAAAGGAAACATTTTGGTGACAATCTTCTGTGTGTTTGAACTTGCCATCTGACAGGCAAGGTCGTTACTGGCCTTCAGTAGAGAGTGCTTGGCTATAATCTAGGAAGAGAGCTGGTGTAATAACTTATGGATGGATCTACTAACTGGAGCATGCTATTGAAGATTTTAAGCAGTTCCTTCCCACCTCAGTTTCCATTCAGCTGGCAGTGTTAACTAAGGATAACGAGAACAAAGTGTGCATACACTTGTTTTGGCAAAAAGAGAACCTCCTCTATTGTGCTGTATTTTCTAGGCCTTTTCTCTGGCTGGCATTGACCAAATCTGTTCAGCGGTTACCATTTTCAGTAGCAGGTAGGAAAAAATTTCATTTCCTGTCCTTCTAGGAAAGTCTGTTCGTGGCAGAAGAGCAAGAGACTTCTAGGAAACTTTGGATTAATGTCTTCCCTCCCTCCCTCCCTCCCTCTCTCCTTCTTCTCCCCTTTTCTTCCTGAATTATGACACTCATAAAAGACAAAAAAAATCTCCATCTAACAAAGCACACATGACAAAGCAACACTCCAAAGAAGTATCTGAGAAGAAATGAAAATGTGCATGTATATGTGTTGTTCTCTCCGAGTGCTCAGCCGAACCCAGGCAACGTGAAAGCATGCATAGCTAACATCCTGGACTGTGTGAAACCCTTTGTATGTTCCGCAGCCTGTGCAAGAGGCTTTGATTGCCTCACTTGGCATGATCCCCAATACATTTTTGGAAGGTTTTCATGTCCATCATTGATACATAATGAGAAATTTATATGGTATCCAAAGCGGAAAAATTAATTTCAAACACTGGAGACCTGGGTCAATAGAGCCTACTGGCAAAGCCTATTATTATTATTATGTAGCTTTTCTATTAGAAATAATGGGGGGGAGGGGGGAACTGAAAAAGAGGAACATTACTCTTTTTCGCCACAATGTTATGATAAAGGGTTAAACAGCAGAACTGCTGAGATAGATGTTTGGCAAACACCCTCTGGTACCTACCCTGTTTCCCCCCAAATAAGACATCCCTTGATAATAAGCCCAATCGGGCTTTTGAGTGCATGGCAATAAGGCCAAGCCCTTATTTCAGGGTTCAAAAAAATATAAGACAGGGTCTTATTTTCAGGGAAACATTGTAGTTAACTTTTTCTTGAGACCATAATCGCCATATTTAGCATTCACAAAAGGGAAAAAAAACCACTAGCCTTATCCAACCTACTTTAGGTTCCACCTTTTTTTTCTGATGCTGATGGAGAGTGCTGCGAATTCAGATGCAGAGGCATGGATCCAACCAGAGGTGGGTTCCTACTGGTTCTATCCGGTTCTTTAGCACCGTTAGTAAACCGGTGGTGACGTCACGGAGCCAGTTCTGTCGGTGCCGGTCCGTGGGTGCCGCCATCTTGTTTTTGGCTTCTCTGCATGTGCAGAAGCTAATTTTTTCTTCTGTGCATGCGCAGAAGCTGTTTTTTCTGCACTGCGCATGCGTGCATGCGGCCACACGGTGTGCAATGTGTGCGCAGCCACACTGTGCGTGAGGAAGCAAACCGGCGGCAAGTTAAGTTAGAACCCACTCCTGGATCCAACCCATCTGAATCCCCAGGTCCAATCCATCTAGAACAGGGGTGTCAAACTCAATTTCATTGAGGACCACATCAGGGCTGTGGTTGACCTCGGGGGCCCAGGCGGGCATGGCCAACTGGGTGGATGTGGCCAGCGGTCCTTGTGTTTGACACCCCTGATCTAGAAAGTACAGGTTGAGGAGGGATAGATGAGAATATTTAGTATCTAAAAGATAAAGGTTTTTCCTGTCCAGTCGTGCCCAACTCAAGGGGGTGATGCTCATCGCTGTTTCTTAGCCGAGGAAGCCAGCATTGTCCAAAAATATTTCCATGGTCATGGGGCCAGCATGACATGATGCCGAGGTGCATGGAATGCTGTTTATCTTCCCATCAAAGTGGTACCTATTTATCTATTCGTATTTGTGTCCTTTGAACTGCTAGGTTGGCAGGAACTGGGGCAAGTAATGGGAACTCACCCTGTTGCACGGCACTTGGGTCTCGAACCCAGGCTGCCAGCTTTTCAGCTGACAAGCTCAGCATCTTTAACTCCTGAACCATCTCGTCCCCGTATTTAGTATCTATTGTAACTACCAAGAACAGACATTTATTGCTAAGTTATCATACTTTTTTTACAATTGCTTCCATATAGGATTGGGGTAGGCAAACATTTTTAGTACAGGACTACACTTTGTAAAAATATTACTTTGGCCTCTGGAGGCTGCAGAGAGTATATTCTAGTGAGATAGTGATGTTAACAGTCCGGTTTAACGTATCGGCTTTTCATCTTAAATTTGCCCTCCCGAAATATCAACCCTAAATTTCATTCTAAATATATGGGCATGCTTTGAACGCATGCTTTGAACGCATGCTCAAAGTATTCTCCAACTTTGGGGGAATTCCAAAGGTTTGGGAGGAGCAGGGGAGGTTGGGTCTTTTTATTTTTTGGGTGGGATGGAGTAGGGGAGAAGGTCAATTGAAGGGAAGTTGCCAATTCAATGTCTTTATAAAAATAAAATAACTTGAGAAGAGAAAAAAAAGGAATAATGGGATTTTGTAAGCCAAGCAAAATAAAACAAAGGGCTGAGAAATAATAATCTGCAGGGTTTTTCAAAACTATATCAAGCTGCAACACAGTTTCAAAGGCAGTTGGGAAAATGTAGGCTTTATACTTTGCGTTGAAGGATATTAGCAGGAATTCCAAATGGGCATCTGTAAGAAGATTCCATCATTAATGAAGAGGCCTTCTATGTATTGGTGCAAATGGAGCCTACAGGAAACAACTCAATTGACAAATTAGATGACTGTTAAATTGACATAGCAGTCACTACATTGCAGTGAAGAGATTATGTGCATCATTTATTATAATATTTGGGATTTAATAAAGTCTATCTCTTTTTATAGAGTTAGATTTTTTTTCTTTTACATTTAATTAAGTGGTTGGCTATTGCATAACAAACAGCTATAGCATTGCTAATGACGGTATTTTACACAATAAAAATTGGCTTCAGCTGGGCAGAAAATATATCATTCTTCCCCCCCACACTTCTTCCCTCTCGGCCTTGTTTGAATGCATGTTGCTTTTAAAAGTAACCATTTTTCACACTTAGAATATTTTTGCCTGATCTGTTAAAAAGATATGCTTACTTAAGCTAGCTGTGCAGCTGTGATATGTGATTTACGCAGCTCTCTGTTTTGCCCTTAACTATTACTTTAGCTGTTTAGGATGTGTTTTTCCACCAACAGTATCCCCGTAGCCAAGACAAGATTTCTTTTTTTAAAAAGACTCAAGCTTCAACCTTACTGCTTGGAGGGGGACTGCCAAAGACCCTAGAATGCTATGGAACTTGCCTTTTATATTCAAGTAGAAGGTTCACGAGGAAAGAAGGAATTTCCTTTTAAGATGGAGTGGATCTTTCTTTTAAGGCAAATAGATCACATTCACCTGCTCTCTTTTAGGGCAAATCTTTACTTTTTGCTGGGCCCCATGGCTGTTATGGACTAGCCACCACTTTTTGAGCACCATTCTCCATGCACTCACAGCCCACCACAATCACACCCCCACTCATGTTTTGAAGCTCTGCTTCAAAGCTGCTGCTTTCCGCCTTAAGCCCTCTTAAGCAAATGGCTTGCATCCAGGGGTGAAATCCTCCTGGTTCGCTCTTACCTGTTGGTCGCCGCACAGCCGAACAACCTGGTGGCGTTCGCGGCGCGGGACTTCCCCTGCCCACTTCCCCCGCCTGCCTGGACGCCGGCATTTGCGTTCTTTTGCCATCTGCACAAGCAGAACGCTTTGCGCATGCGCAGAGGGCAAAAGAACGCAAGTGCCGGCGTCCAGGTGGGCGGGGGAAGTGGGTGGGGGAAGCCCCGCGCCGCGAACACCATCAGGTTGTTTGGCTGTGCGGCGACCAACAGGTAAGAGCGAACCGGGAGGATTTCACCCCTGCTTGCATCACTTCCTTCTGATCAAGCGACAGCTCAGCTCAGTTCAGTACAGTACACCAGGGGTATCCAACCTTGGTAACTTTAGGACTTGTGGACTTCAACTCCCAGAATTCCTCAGCCAGCATGGGAATTAGGGTGCCCAGATGTCCTGATTTTATCAGAATTGTCCTGATTTTTAGAAGCTTGTCCTGATTCTGAAAATGTCCTGATTTTGTCCTGAAATTCGAGTTCCCGTCCTGATTTGTCCTGAACTTTTGTAAAATTTTAGGATAATCAAGATGAATGTTAAATGAAAGTACGTTTGCACTACTTGTGTTTTAGTTCAATCGCTTCATTTTCAGGCAGATTCTCTTATGTGTTGTTACAGAAGATTTCATGTGCATTTTTAGTGTGTAATATTTTAATGCTTTCTTTCAGGGTTGTGATAAATTATTTAAAATACTGTAAATTTTTTCTTAGTTTAAAGTGAGCGGTCGTGTAATAAAATTGTGGTTTTATTTTATTTCCTTTCACCCCCAAGGCACCTGAGGTGCCTGCAAAGCCAGCTTGGGGGAGGGGGGAAAGAAAGGGGGCGAAGGGTCCACCAATCCCGTGCCCGGCAAAGCAAATCTGGGCCAAAAGCGCGTTTCCGCCCAAGTAAGGCCCTGTGCGCATGCACGCACCTGGGCCGACCTCCCCGTTAAAACAAATGAAGGGCTGCGGAAGAGGTGGCAGCTGGGCTTGAAATCCTCTAAAATCTAGGTGCATGTTATACTCCGAAAAATACGGTACTTTATTACTATAATATGGCTACAAAAAGGAAAAATCTTTACCGAGAAGAATATTCTAAAGATTTTGATGGTATTAAAAAGAGTAGAAAAGGAGACACTTTCACATTCTGTTCATATTGTTCATCGGACATTGATATTGGAAGTACAGGCGCCCCAGCCATTTCTAGACATTGTGGTACAAAACTTCACGATGAAAATTCAAAATCCAAGAAGTCAACCGCTGAAATAGGACAGTTTTTTGTCAGTAAAAATGTGCCAGTATCTAAGAAGACGTCAGCTGCAGAAGCAGTTCTAGCATATCACACGGCCGTTCATTCGCTTTCATTCAGAAGTAATGAATGTACTAAGAAACTTTTGACAACAATCTTTCCAGATTCTGAAATAGCCAAAAAGTTTTCATCATCCTACACAAAGTCGCAGGCTATAATTTGCAACGTCTTAGCGCCAAATTCTGTAAAAGAACTATTCAACGAATTAGGAGATGGCTATTATTCTATTGCTACAGATGCTTCCAACCATAAAGAAATAAAAAAAATTCCGATTATTATTCAATATTTTTCAGTGGATGGTTTGGCTGTAAAACTGTTAGATTTTGCTAATTTACCGGGTGAAACATCTGACATTATATATGGATATTTAAAAAGTTGTTTGCAAAATAACAATCTTGATCCGGCAAAATTAGTAGCCTTCAGTGCAGACAATGCTAATGTGAATTTCGGCGGTGCTAGTCAACAAGAGCAGAATAACATTTTCGCCAAACTAAAAACCTTGAATTCTAAATTAATTGCTGTTGGTTGCCCGGTGCATATATGCCACAATGCGGCAAAAAAAGCATGTGAAAGATTATCACTGGATGTAGAAATGCTGTTGTTCAAAATTTTGAGCTATTTCAATGGGTCTACTCTGCGGCATGAGAAGTTCAAGGAATTTTGTAAATTTGTTGAAATTGAATATGGGACTTTCCCAACACATTCACATACTAGGTGGCTGAGCATGCTACCACTTATTGAACGCATTTTGCAACTATGGGCAGCATTAAAATCTCTTGCCTTATCCTCTGCCAATGTTCCAAAAGTTTTGGAAAATTTATTTAGCAACGATTCAAGTGAAATTTATTTCTTGTTTCTTCAAAGCGTCTTACAATTATTCCAGCAGACTATATTGACCCTGGAAAAGAAAGATCTACTTCTACCAGAAATGATAGATGCCATGACTACTTTTCAACAAAAGATGCAAAAACGACTTCAGCAAAACTTTTTTGGTGCCATTACAGCTTCTAAGCTACTAGGTTTAGACGATCCGGATTTGGCCAATCAACTTAAAGGCGAATTCATTGACTTTTATACAACAGCTATTAATTATATTGATAAGTGGTTCAGCTTGGACAATTATCCTTGCTCAACTGATTGGCTGATGTTAAAAGCTAGTATTAAATATGATGAAGTTCAAAAGTCAGCTGAATATTTATTGCCAGATATTGCCATGAAAGATTCATTGTTTGATGAAACTAGCGAGTTGAACTCGTTGCTAGAAGCCTCTTCAGACGAATTTAATAATTTGCCGATTGATAAAAAATGATCCACTTTGTTTTGAAGCAACAAATTCTTTGATCTGAAAATTCTAGTTAGCATAATTTTTTCAATTCCTATGTCAAACGTGGCTGTGGAAAGAGTATTTTCCCTGTGCAAGAAGCAGTGGACAGACGATTGAAATCGATTGGATGTTAAAACCGTGAAATGCTTGCTTCAAATTAAAATAAATCATTCTTCTTCATCGTGTGGCGAAATGTATAAAAAGATTTTGGGCGACGAAAATTTGCTGAATAAGATATCATCTAATAGTAAATACATGTGAAATGATGTTTTATTGGCTTTGTTGGAGTAATAAACGTTATCTTGAGAAGTGCTATTTTTAAAAAACTGTCCTGATTTTGGATCAAAGGTATCTGGGCACCCTAATGGGAATTGAAGTCCACAAGTCTTAAAGTTGCCAAGGTTGGAGAGCCCTGCAGTACACCACAGTATCTGGAATGCCCACCCTTTCCTAATAGCTGGTTGCTGTCCTTTGCAGCCATTTCTCCTCCATCAGTTCTTGTATTTTTGCTGTACGCCGCCCTGAGTCCCTCGGGAGTTGGGCGGCATATAAGAAAACCAAAATAAATAAAATAAATAAAATCAATAGTGCTACTGCCATTTTGGTTCTGGTGGTTGATCTTGCAGTGGCCCAGTAGCCCGGTGCAAGATCAACCACCCAGTGTTTTCCCATCTCCTCTAGGAGTTCAGCACTCCATTCAACCCTTACATCTCTCAGTGGATACCCTTTCCATACTGGTTGAAGCAAGCATGTCCCCCTCCCCCCTTGTTTAGTCCTTGTTTAGTGACCATTTGCATTTATGGTGATGAAAAAGTAACTTTGCAACTAATCCTTATTATACCGATGACCTTTGCAGCTCTGTACAGGAAAGGAAAACTGAAGTGTGAACATAAACACAGTCATGGTTTCACTTAGCAACTACTTCATTAACAGCTGAGTTGCAGGTCCTAATTGCGGTTGCTAAATGAGGACTATCTGTACTGCAAAGTTCCCCACCCTTTTTTTGTTTTTTTAAATCTTTAAGTTGCAACATGGGAACATTGGAATGGCATTACAAAAGTTCTGTGAATGAACTTTGGTTTTATGAAAGGGAACCCTCAATTCTTTCTTGCTACTCTGTTTCCTTGCTGTACAATTTTCATGGAACATAGGAAGGAAGGAACAATTGGTTCCTTTTGCTTTAACATTAGCATCAAAGCAAGAAGGGTATAATAAATTAGGGCAGGGGAGAGAAAGGCTTGCCCCCCCAATACTAATTGGAACTGTCCAGTGAGAAATGAGGAATAGAGCACAGTGTCTCCTATTGCTAAACACCACTATCAGTCCAGAAGGATACTGTGGTCGATGCAGGGGTGGGCTTCAGAATTTTTAGCAAGGGGTTCTCTGCTTGGTTGCTGGCTGGGTGTGGCCATGGTGGGTGTGGCTGGCTGGGTGTGGCCATGGTGGGTGTGGCCTAGTCAGCCTCCTGCACCATGGCGGGGGTGGGGTGGGTGGGCATTTCCCACCTCCCCAGGCTCTGGAGGTTTTTCTCGAACCTCCGGGAGGGCAAAAATGTCCCCCAGGCTCCATTTCCGGCCTTACCAAACTTCCGGTAGGCCTGTTTTTTGCCCTCCCCGAGCCTCCGCACATGCCCTGCACTTACCTGCATCCAAAATGGGCTGTGTGGGGACTCATGGGAGGGGAGGGGCAGGGTGGGCGAGGCCAGCCACGAGTGGGATTTGGGGGTTCTCCGAACTGCACAGAATCTTAGCCTTGCAAACCCCCAGCAGCCCACCCCTGGGTCGATGGTATCAAAAGTCGGTGAGAGATCAAAGAGCACTAGTATGGATGCACCACCCCATCCTGGCTCCACCAAGGATCATCAGCAAATGTGTCTGGTCTGAAACAGGCCCAGATAGTTGGTTTCCTCCTAAATTTATTGAGATTGTTCATCCAGCCATGTTTTCGGTAACATTTTTCCTAGAAAGGGGAGATTGGAAACTGGACAATAATTCTCCAACAGGAAAGAGTCCAGAGTTATGATGTCCAGTATTAGAGATGAAAAGCAGCAGCAGTTGGAGTCTGCAAACACATGGCTGTTCTTCACCAGAAGGTCCATTCTCTTTCTCCTATGCTTACCCTGTATAGCTATTATGCTGTTTGTGACATGTCTATAGAACAGCAGTTATTACCCCCCAAAAAACCCCAACCCATCTCTATGTCTAATATAAGAGGGAAACCTTCAAAAGTAGAACTTGTCAGATGTTTGTTAGGTGGGCATATGATAAAGGAAGCTGCTGCCTTCAAAGGTAGAGGCTATAATAAATCACTGCACTAATACACTTCAGATATCTCCTTTAAAAAGAAAGAGGGAGGGAAAAAAACCAAGGGGTAGATTCAGCGCTGATAGAAAAGGGCATAGTGCCATTATTTTTAATGGAGTTGAGCCAAGACTGAAATTGGTCCAACGTCTCTGTTACAAATTGTTTTGTTGGCATACCACAAAAGAAAAGTTACAGTATTTTCAGAAGCAAACATGCCTATACAGTATAAAGCTGCTGGCATTATTAGAATCTCTTTAAGAAACTGCCAAATAAAGAATGCACAAGGGTACATGAAAGAATGGGATAAAATGGGGAGCCTATATTTCTATCATTGACAGAAGAATTGAAACCTCCAGTTAATTATAATTACCTAACAGATTATGTATCAAGGCACAGCCTACACCTTGCCTCTTAAACAGTGGGAAGAGGCCTGCCAAAGAAGACTTCACTCTGGCTGAAAATCAGTAATGAAGTTTTGGCCTAAACCTTACTGTGAATAAATACTTGTGGAGGAACAACCAAGCCAGTGAGAACGTGGAGGCATCTTCTCTTGAGTTGCTCAACCAGCTGGAGTGTCAGGCATTTTTAGCAGGATTCAAATTGCCATCACAGGTTGGCATCCAGTTTGCAAAGGTTTGGTAAAAAGACAAGCAACCAACAATGCTGTTGGGTAGGTGTGTGGAGGAATTTATTCTGTTTTATATTTATTTGTTTATTCCTTCATTCTTGGAGTAAATAAAAAAGGTATGAGATTGCTTTATTTTCTGTACAAAACACAGAAAATAAAAAAATTAGAGCCCTCGCACGTCTTTTGAATGTTGGCAAATATATGTGTCCAGGATAATGTTGCAGGATCCAATCTCGGTCGGTCACCGGGACCAGAGATTTAGTCTTCCGAGCTTTCAGACTCGTGCAGGAGTCCCAACCTCAGGGAACTTCTCTCTCTCTCTCTCTGTGTCATCGATTGGATCCTTTTCAATGTTGTTCAGTGAAACAAAGTCCACAATTACACACTCCTTCCATCCAATAAAAAGCCTTCTGCAATATTGGAAGAGCCAAGCGCAGTTCTGTAACATGCCAAAATTATCCTGCTTGGCAGTGAGCCAGGGATGATAATGAAAAGACAAATGAGATTTCTGTCCTGTGATCCAGGGCTTTTGACTTTACCTTGATATCGTACATTAACAGTAGACTGAAGATTATGAAGAAGCTGACGCTAAAATTCATTTTTGAGCCCCAAAAAGTATTCTGCACAATCAGATAAGGAGTTCATGGCTGAGGCAAGAGTTCACAAGTGTAGATTTCCTGGCTGAGGGTACTGTACATCCCTGAGGATACTTTGAAGCAGTGCTTCTCAATTATTTTCTGTTACGCCCCCCCTAGGAAGAAGTAAACATTTCGCGCGCTCTCCGATCTGGGTCCCAATGGAATTTTAGTGTTAATATTTACCGTATTATTTTACTTATTATAAGCTGCAAGCAAACTATTGGCTGGGGAAGGCTGCTCTACCCACTTACCTGGGAGTAAGTCACACTGAACTCAGTGGAGCCTGTTTTCGGTTAGGCAGGCATAGGCTACCGTAGTTAGGGCCCTCTTTTGACACGGGGCCAGGCCAGCTTAATCAAGCCAATGTTTTGGGGTCGCCAGCCTGGCCCATAAGCACCGCCTCTGCTGGGCACTCACAGCAAATGGTGTGGAAGGAGGCTTTAGGGTGCCATTCGAAGCTTTCGCCCAGCTGCAGAGGATGCTCCTCCTTGTCCAGCAGCAGGTTTGCCATGCTGTTCATGGCTACCGTGGCGCCCGCCGAGAACAACTAGAACCCATGCAGCTGCCCCGCCCCGCCTGGCTGCCTTCTGTTCTGGGCTCGGAGCAGCATGCAACTGGGAAAACACTCCCCATCCAGGGGAATCGATCGAGAGGGACCACGCATGTTCCCGGGGGTCACACACGCCCCCTGGCATCACTCTGAGCCCCCCCAGGGGGGCATGCCCCACTCTTTGAGAAGGACTGCTTTGAAGAAACCTATCTATGCTAGCCTGTTTCCCATCAAAAAGTATCTTTTATTGTAAAGTTTTCTGTGTTAGAATATTTCACAGTATATATTTACTGGGAAATAATTTTCTTCACCAAGTCTAATACAAAGGATATCTGCTATTAACAATTACTATGGAGAAACCAAATTCCAATATAATAAATCTTTTTCAAGTAGTCAAAATATTATTAATCTAGAGAGACACATAGAAAGTGCTTAAAGGTTTTTTTGGGTTATGTTTCTGTTATTGGATATTTATTCACTGACATAGATTCAGGATAAGAAAAATTGCAATGGGAGTCATCATCCCTTTAGGACTTGTCAAGAACAACAGTCAACATGTTCCTGAATGCTTAGTTTGACCAGCTATGTTCAAAAAGATCTTCCAGATAAACACTGAATCCATTCCCACCATCCTTTGCAAGTTTATCAAGATGACATATGTTTGTGTTCACTGACATTCTCTATATGCCAAAATGTAAAATGGATACTTGATGAAATTTCTACTCTTTCCCTTCCTTTGATTATCCCCATGTGGTGTGCAAAGTGTATATTTGTGTTAGGAGTGAGATATAGGTAGTCCTCTGAGTTACGACTGTAACTGAGCCCCACAATTAAGTTCGTACGTTATGATGGTCAAAAAATGAGTGACCAGACCCAATTTCACGATGTTTTTTGAAGTGGCTGTTAAATGAATGCTGTAGTCTTTAAACAAATCCATTGTCCACCATGGGGCACATTTTGCCAAAAACTGGAAGTAAATGCTGATTTCCAGAAAGACCGTCATAAATTGTACTCACAAGACCACTGGGTCACTGCAAATGACAGTAAACATGGGCCAGTTGCTGAGTACCCAAAATGCAGTCATGTAATCATGGGAGGGGGCATCATCAGAATTTGAAAAGGGTTGGAAGTAGCTTTTTGTGGTTCCATCGACAATGATAAGTCAAGGACGACGTGAACCTTCTGACAGGTTCCATTTCATAATTGTTGCTTATAAGTCATTGATTAGTGATAAGTCAAGGACTACCTGGACCTTATGAATGGTTCCATTTCATCATTGTCGCTTGTAAGTCATTGACAAGTCATAAATCAAGGATTACCTGGACCTTATGAATGGTTCCATTTCATACAGTAATTGTTGCTTATAAGTCATTGACAAGTCATAAGTCAAGGATTACCTGGATCTTCTGACTGGTTCCATTTCATCACTGATGTTATAAGTCATCTCTCTCATCTGACTCTCATCAAGGAGTCCAACTTCCCAGAGAGGTAACCTACACTTGCTCCAGGAGGAATCCTCTGTTGTCCTCATGCTGCCTGCAACCTGGTGGCAGCTTATTGTAAATTGGCAAAACCTTTGGCATCTCTGCAGTGTTCTGTGGCTTTTTCCTCTCATGCACTTTTGCAAATGGGGAGAGGAGGGGAGGGGAAGTTCTTACGGCTATGTGTGCTTAGCGCTTCACGTTGAGATTGTGGACACATGTTCTCTGCCATGCTTTCCCTGTTGGTTACTCATCACAGAATCACATGGTTACAACTGTGAATGGTAAAGTTGATGAGGAGAGGCCTTGGACTGAGTTTAGAGCTTGGAATGATTAGCCAACCAAATAGATACCTATAGATATATGTATATATGTATGTATATGTTTTGTCTTTTATGCTTTATGTATTTTAAAATTACTTAATACAACTATTTAAAAACAAAAAAACAAATAGATAGTTGTGTGTCATAGACTAATCATGAAAGTTTCAGGGTGCAATCTGGGTTGGTCACCAGGACCAGAGGTTTTGACTTCTGAGCTTTTGGACAAGTGCCAGAGTCCATCCTCAGGGAATTTCTCTCTAGCAGTGGATGGGCTCCAGCATGAGTCTGAAAGCTCAGAAGACAAAACCTCTGATCCCAGTAACCAGATTGGATCCTGCAACATTATCCTGGGACACATATATTCGCCTTCATTCAATAATGAAAGTATCACACAATATTTTCATAGACTACTGAAGGCCAAAAGGCCAAATTATCACAAAAATGTTAGATGGCTAGGTAGAGTTACCCCAAATTAGGGAAATTCATTGTTCAGAATTGCTAGGATTCAGGTGGCATATAAATTTAATAAATTATTTTTATACAACTATGTGCAATCACAGCTGCCATGTCTTTAGCTGCTGTTGGCCTTTATATGCATCGAGTTCTTCCCAAGAATCTAGGATGTCATAACAAATCAGCATAGTATGTCCAAGCAGTATGGCCTTTTGCAATTGACAAATGGAAATTTTGCCAATGTGCACATTTTCTAAGTGCTGTCCAATAAGAGCCGAGGTGGCACAGTGGTTAAATGCAGCACTGCAGGCTACTGCTAGTTCAACAGTTCAGCTGTTCAAATCTCACCGGCTCAAGGTTGACTCAGCCTTCCATCCTTCTGAGGTCGGTAAAATGAGGACCCAGATTGTTGGGGGCAATATGCTGAACTCTGTAAACCGCTTAGAGAGGGCTGTAAAGCACTATGAAGCGGTATATAAGTCTAAGTGCTATTGCTATTGCTATTGCTATTGTTTGGTATGGTCACTACTGTGCTGATAATGACTAGGACCACCACGGCCTATTTATGACATAATCTTTCAAATTCAATTTTTCAGATGTTGATAGTTTGTGATATTATTATAGATAACAACAAATTGTAACCAGAATGCTAGCTGGAGTTTGCTAATTTCTAAACAGAAGAAGTAAAGACAATCAACAGACCTTAGAAATTGTCACCCTCTGTTAGATTTTTCTACCTTTGAGGTAAACTTAAAATGACTAGCAAATGTCTCCATCTGCAGGATTTCACCTTCTGCTCAATTAAGGTGAAAATATAAATAATAGCATGATGCCAATCGCTTCTGGATTTTGCTAACCTCTAGCAAAATAATACATTAAACTGATTGCCTTCAGATTAGATTAAATTAGATTGATTAGATTTGATCAGTGATGGCGAACCTATGGCACGTGTGCCACAGGTGGCACGCGGAGCCATATCGGAGGGCACATGAGGCGTTGCCCTGTCAGCTCCAAGGGCAAACCAGAAGTTCGGAAAAACGCACTTCCGGTTTGCCATTGTGTTGTTTTTCGCACTCCGGATGGTTCAGGGAAGCTTCCTGAAGCCCCGGAATGCAAAAAATGACGAAACGGGCAAACTGGAAGTTCGGAAAATGCACTTCTGGTTTGCCATTGGGCTGTTTATAGCACTCCGGAGGGTTCAGGGAAGCTTCCTGAAGCCCCGGAGTGCAAAAAACACCCCAACGGACAAACCGGAAGTGCATTTTCCAAACTTCTGGTTTGCCCGTTTCGTTGTTTTTTACCGTCCCAGGCTTCGGTAAGGCCTTTGCACGGGGGTGGGGGTGTGTGCACATGCGCAGGTGGCAGCATGGGGGGGGTTGTGCGCATGCATGGGGGGAGGGAATGGGTGTGGGCACATGTGCGCGTGCTAGCGCGCGCACCCCCCCTTTTGGCACGTGAACCAAAAAAGGTTCGCCATCACTGGATTAGATTATCAAGAAAACAGGGACTACCATACCTCTGAATTTATATGGAGAAAAAGAACAAATTAAAAAGACCTGCAAATAGAAGTAGAATGACTGTGGCCAAAGAAAGCAAAGATAGTATCAATAATAATAGGTGCCTTGGGTGCATTCCCAAAACATCTGGAGTACAATTTGAACACCATTGGCATTGACAAATTTGCCATCAGTCAATTGCAAAAGGGAGCTTTACTTGGAACATCTTACATCTGGCTATGGTACCTATAACACCATCAAACAACATCTGCCTTCATCAGATCCTTGGGAAGGATTCAATAGGTGGATTAAAATGCCAAATCCAGTCTAAACATCTGGCTGACTGTGCAACCAACCATAATAATAATAGCATCTGGCTGAGGAATTCTGGCAGTTAAAATCCAGACATCTTAAAGTTGCCAAGTTTGATTTGGATACTTTTATACCATTCACTAAAGTCTATTCCCAGTATGGTACTTACTGTAGTTATTAATCTTAACTCTGTGCCTTCTGTCAATTATGATGAACTTTATACAGTGAATCCAAATGGAGGTGTAACACAATAGTTGATAGACTGGACTAAAAAGTTACCTTTTTTTGTCAAGTCTTATTTTTAGATTTCTTCTGTATTACCATCATTTCACTTCCCTTAGAAATGGTTCCAAGTTGGCCTGGGATCTTCTTCATTGCTGACAACCTCAAAATGCTGAGTATAAAAATGATTGCCAATAAATCTGATCCTCCTCCATTTGTTTGATGATTCATAAAATAAGGAGCAGAATTTCTGTGACATGGAAGTTCTACCACTGTATTATCCTTCATGGGGAAAAAAACCCCAAAACATCTTGGCATGAAGCCACTACAGCTAACGAGGCCCAGGAACCAGGAGGTGTGAGTTTTCACCAATGGGAAAAATGACTCACCTCCAGTGGTTCAAGTGGAAAAGTGGATTTACAGCAAATAAATTTGCGCAGTTGCTGAACAGAGTTGACATGAGGGATCACAGAAATGCACTGCCAACTTAGGAATGCTGAGAAGACCACCCAAAGTAGGACCCTCAGTTCAATGTGTACTTCAGAGATGTTTAACAAGGGCTCTCAGTACACCTAGTACACCTGCTCCATATGCACCTCCTATAAGCAGTCAAACATTTTCTCCCCTTTCTAGTGAATGGTCAGGCTCACACAGTGGGCCTAAAACTGCAGGATGTATAGACAATGATAGCTTTTCAGCCAGGCAGCCTTCTAAGTTGCTTCTGTCTCCTTTTGTCATTTAATGGAGATTGCAGGAAGCTTGATAGTGTCCCAATAAGAAACTGCTGCCAGCTATATTATATATTGCAGGAGCACACAGAAAATATGATTTTAAAAAGTTGTGTATGTGTGTCTGTCTCCAAGTAAAAGGAAAAGCAGAGAAAACTAGATTCTGTGGCCAATATTTAAATATAAAAAGATTGGTAACAAATGCTTTATCAAAGATCTGTTCTCCCACCCTCCATTCATCCTCAGTATCAATGATTTACTAGTTCTTTGCTACCAAATGGCTGTTTTACTGCTGGACCCCTAGCTGATCATTGTCTGATGCATCTCGAGTTAAACCTGAAGGCTCCATTCAGCAACACCATATCACTCATATGAAGTCACAAGGCTAGCCCCAGATTAAATTGGGATCTCAGTAAAAAAAGCTATATTAGATTTCTTGCTATACAGATGGACCACAGGTGTCCTCGGCAGCTACAGGGAGCATTTAATAATCACCCTTTACAGATTTTCCACAATGACCCTGATGAAAGTCAATGTCATTATTTTAAATATCCATCCAAAGCACAGAATGTTATTATATCAGACACCTTGTGAAAAATTTAAATTGCTTGCTCACAGACCCATGTTAGGATCAGCTGTAGGGAGGGTTCTAAAGATACTGCATATTTTCCACTTACAGGGGGAAACAAGCAACAGATAGGCCTGCACTGAAGGGATGGAGAATTAAAACTGAATGTTTGCAATGCCTGAGTGTCAATATTCCATAGATGTTCCATCCCATATTTGGGTAGACCAGGTTGCCCTGATAGACCGGTCTCACAGGAAAAAACACTTAATCTTTTCCCCTGATAGTTAATTTAATTAAATTAAATTAAAAGTTCTTATAGGCCGCCCAATTCCGTGGGACTCAGGGCGGCGTACAACAAGCATAAGAACAATACAGTATGATAAAGACAATTTAAAAACACTACAAAAGTCAAAAAACAAAACCATTCATCCATGAGGGAAATCGGTCTTCTTCACCCCACCTTCTGGAAGAGCCATGTCTTTATGGCTTTGCGGAAGGCCAGTAGGGTGGGGATAGTCCAGATCTCTGGTGGGAGTTAGTTCCAGAGAGATGGGGCTCCCACAGAGAAGGCTCTTCCCCTGAGGTCCTGCCAACCGACATTGTTTGGCTGATGGGACCTGGTGGAGACCGACTCTGTGGGACCTAACCGGTTGTAGGGAGGTATGTGGTAGGATGTGGTCCCGGAGGTAACCTGGCCCTGAGCCATGTAGGGCTTTAAAGGTCTAAACCAACCCCTTAAATTGCGTCCGGAGACTAATGGGCAACCAATGTAGCTGGCAGAGAATGGGTGTCACGTGGGTGTATCTCAGGACACCCACCACAGCTTTGCGCAGCTGCATTTTGCACCAACTGCAGTCTCCGGATACTCTTTGAGGGTAGCCCCATGTAGTACAGTAATCCAGCCATGAGGTGACAAGGGCATGAGTGACTGTGAGTAAAGCCTCCCTCTCCAAGTAGGGTCGCAATTGGTGCACAAGGCGAACCTGTGCAAAGGTCCCCCTAGCCACAGCTGAAAGATGTTGCTCCAATTTTAGCTGTGGATCTAGGAGAACATCCAAAGCCGACAAAGTGAGGAGCCTGTGTCTTAGAGGTTAATACATCTACCTAATATATAAGTAGCCCGGGTTTGAATCCCAGATAGTGGAATGGCTAGCTGACGAGAGCTAAATAGCTTGAAATATAAATTCAACACAAAAATAGTTTGTCGCGAAAGCGACTGTCAGCGAAGGCTCCTGGATTGGGGCTGAAAGGCGAAAGCAGAAGCAGTATGCTCCGTCCCATATTTGGGTAGACCAGGTTGCCCTGATAGACCGGTTTCACTGGAAAAAAACACTCAATATTCCACAGACTTCTTAAGAATGCTATGCCGAAGCATAGAAATATCCATAGGCAAACCTGAATTTCCTTTGGATGGAAGAGAATGGACATTCATAATATGGTATATATCTAATGTTCAGATCTTTTTCCTCTTTGCCTTATGACTGTACACAGGAAATGATTTTGTTTTAATTAAATGTTTGTAATCTACCTTATATGGAAAGATCTCATCCAGGACACATTCAGCAGAAGCTGAATGTTGACACCAATATATACAAATATGAATTTATAATGTGTCTCTCAAGACTCCACTGTAGAAACAGACATAGAAATCCACTTCTGAAGAAATCAGACTCAGAACAATGCTTGGATATAGAAGATGTGGACAAATTATCTATGAAGATGCCATTACAAATGGGAAACTCTCTGTGAATTATTCAATCTATTCAACATTGGGGGGGGGGAATACATCCCAGAGACACTAGGAAGTTCTTGCCTCTCCCAGAACTGCCATTAATGTTGGAGTGAAGCTGCAGGGATTCGTTGGTTGAGTTCATACATTGTGTCCAGACAGGGTCTAACTGTGGTTTATTGAATAAACAAATGGGTTTGCACACTATGCTAAGGCAGAAATAAACCACATTTTGACACATTTGGCATCATGGGCACACAAGGCTGATGGTTCTAACTATCTAAATGCAAAAAGGGCTACCTTCCCTCTGTCTCTAATGTCTCCTTGAGAGCTGCTTCACAAGTTGTTTTGGTGAGTTTGTAAAGGTCTAATTAAAATAGACTATGCACCAACCATTTCCAGGAGGAGCATGATTTTGTATAGTAAAACTAGACTTTGTATAATAAAACTAGTCTAATTGCATTGCGACTGGCTGGGTCTTCCCTTAATTGTAATGTATTCCATCAGTGTTTGAAGACTGCAGAAATACCTTTACCCGTTTAGGGGCTAATTAGGTAATGGTCATTGGCACCACAGTACCCCATTAGTAGCAGGCAATTTGTGGAAGGGCAGCCTGATGGGTCAAGCTGCAGGTGCAGATGGCCTATCAGCAGGGCTTCTGCCACATGCACTACAAGGCATTTTAATTAGCCACATGACCTTGATCTTCATTGAAATGTGCTGATACCCTCATCCATTGCTCTCTAGTTGTTATGCTGCGTTGATGGTAATTAAACCCATTTTTTTTAAAAAAAGAAAACTTAAACACTAGTTCAAAAGGTAACCCAGGTTGAGTAGTGAATCACTGGCCTTGATGTGTAAACAGTAGCATTGCTTCTTACTACTGACATCATCGTGTGGAAAGCAACTTGAAACATGCCTTCTTTTGGTGAAAGCGGTGTATAAAATAAAAAGTTGTGAAATAGAAAGCATAAAACCCAAGATGTAATAGTAAAAAATAACATGTATGAAAAGTATATCTCCCCCTTCCCTTCTGGAAGCAGAGGTAGCACAATACTTCTTTCTAAATCCGCTCCACAATTAAATGTATTCTATGGCTTGCAATAGGACGGGGAAAAAAAGTTGAGTGCAAGAAAGAAGAGATTGTAATTGAAGCTGCAAAAAAATGTCAAATGTAGATTTTGTTCAGAGAATACAATGAGCTTATAGGGGAGACATTTTTAGTAAACTCCTTATCCTTTCTCTGTGTTTATATGATCTCTATCCCCTCTGCTATTTTTTTTAAAATGTCATTTCCCCATATTTGGTGTTCCGTTTGGTTTCCGACTCAGTGGTGGGTTCCTACAGGTGCGGTCCACTCTATAGCACCGGTAGTGGCCCGCTGGTGACGTCATAGTACCGGTGCGGTCAGTTGCCGATGCCTGGGCGCCGCCATTTTTTTAAAAAAAATTTTTAAATTCTTTTTAAAAAAATTCTTCTGCGCATGCCCAGAAACCGAGCTTCCGGCACTGTGCATGCACTGCCTTCCTACCCCACAGTGAGTCCAAGCAGGGGAGGATGGTTGAGGGAGCATGTGAGACACTGAAAGAATGGGCGGCAGGAGCTATCTCCATTCCCCTCCCTTCAGCAGTCCGAGAAGCCACGAACGTGTGGTGATGATCCTAGGCATTTTTGCACATTCGTGGCTTCTCGAGCTGCTGAGGGGGAATGGGCGGCAGGACCTATCTCAGTTCCCCTCCCTTCAGGAGTCCGAGAAGCCACGCCCACCCGGTCACATGGCTGGCAAGCCACACCCACAAAATAAGCCACGCCCACAGAGTGGTAGTAAAAAATTTAGGAACCCGCCCCTGGTTTCCATGCAGTATGATGTGTGAACCCAATTTTCAGATTTCTAAACCATGATTCATTTTCTAGTGCAATATGTGAGTCCAGCTAGTCATGATTTACTATTAGACAAACTGTAGCTTAGCGCACTGCATCAGACAATCTTCCTTATAGAGCCTGTTTAGAGCCTGTTTTTCAAAATCTGAGCAATTTGTGGTGCTGTTTCAGTGAATAGGAACTTGCATGCAGGCTTTCTGTTTCGACCAAGAACAATATAGATGCAATTTAAAAAATGTTACAGCTGTCCCCTTTATTACCTGAATTAACTTTATGGTTCAATAGCTACTGAAATTCAACAGGTATAGCTTTTCTCATCATTGTATTCCCCATTCTAAATAAAATTACACTGGATTAATTATTACTTGCCTTACAGCTGTTAAAAACTTTTCTGCCAGGAAAAGAAAATGTATTTGTCCTAAATATTACACTTGAGGGAGGTAAGTAGGAAGTATTTGACACCTGAATCTCAATTTAAATAAATGTGGTTCAAAATTATAATTTCTAGTCACAATATGCAATAGAAGATGACTCATTAAGACACCTGCTTTGCATGCGTTTGCCAGAACATTAAAGCAACATGTGCTATTTTCTAGACCACCTACCAAGACAAAGATGAGGTAACTTTGCTGTAACTAAAATATCAGTCCATAACGTCAATCGGGACAGTCTCCAACTAGAAATAAAACAAACATTAACAGATGTTATGATTAGCCAGAATGAAATTCTAGCACAATAGGGTGTCAGGAAGTCCATATTTTAGAAACTTTAACTCAGGAAGTACTTGGTAGTAATTCATGTTGCACTTAGTTCAATTTATTTCTTTTGGTTAAATATGCTTAGCATTATAGTGTAAGCAGGTACATGGAGAACAGTTTATGACATATACATTATATGACATAATGATATATCTTTAAATTAACTCAGAGAAATAGCTATGTGATCTTCCAACAATAGTTCTGCCTCTAACATTTTTCTATTAGCAGATACTTCTGTAAATCAGTGCTACATAGTTTGATTCAGAATTAAAGTATTTTATGTGATAGAATAAACAGATAACAAATAAACAGATAATTAATAATAAATAAATAGAACCAGAATCAATATTCAGTATACATTTAGCTACTTCTTTTCGAAACTAATAAGCAGCATTTTTCTTGTCTTAGATGTTTTAGAACTGGATTTTTTAAAGGCATGAGACATTTTGGCATCACCATCGTTCAAAATATATATGCTCTGTTATTTAAATAATGATAATATATCAAGAATATCCTGACAGCCTTATAGCCTTATTTCAAATATTCAGACATCAAAAGTAGTCTTCAACAGCTCTTTGTGGATTGTGAATTAAACATTATGAGATTATTGGCAACTGACATGACATCCATCTGTGTGAATGCATAAGATCAGTGTGCATCATATTATGCCAAGTGATCTGTGGTTTTAATTACATATCATAATCAGTGGATTTGCACATGTAATAACATTATATGAGGAGTTATGTCTTCTTAAGCAGCTTTGGAATGGAGAAGCTGCTACTTATGTCTAAATCCAGATTCCATCTGTGGGTTACTTTTCTTTGAATGATTACTACATCATGCAATGGCCTGCTCTTCATTTCCTACCTAATTACAAAGTAGGACTAAATTAATCAATTACAGTAAGTGGGTCTACTCATAAATTGTCAAAAAAGGTGAGAATTTACCTAAAAGTATGGTTTTACCTAAAAATAATGGTTATAGAGGAGCATCTGAAGAAATAAGTCCAAAATTGCTGCGTTCACAATTAAACCATTATTTTCATATATAGCATGAAGTTGTTTTTTTTTAAACATTTGGGGTACCTATCCCTTATTTGATAGCTGTGGCTTAAAATGCCAAAGTTCCATCTTTTCAGTATTGAAATCAGTGAATTATTCATGGAAAATTATTGTGAAAAAATGTTTTACTTGCTATTAATTTTTTTAAAGTAAACAATTACTCTGAACAATTCATCTATTACAGGGGTGTCAAACTGGTGGCCCCGTTGGCTGGATGCATCACATGCAGGTCACACCCATCCCAGTTCCGCAAATGGGGAAAATATCAAACGTCACGTAACGGTAACGTGCCGCGGCGAGTTTGATACCCGTGATCTATTATAATACATTTAGCCTTGAAGCTTTCACCAAAAAGCACATCTCAATAAAGTATTTACATAACCTTCATTGAAAAGAATGAACAATAGGCATTGATATCAGATGTATGTATGTATGTATGTATGTATGTATGTATGTATGTATGTATGTATGTATGTATGTACAGTATGTATGTATGTATGTATGTATGATGTATGATGTATGTATGTGTGTTATTTATTTCTATATCAGCCCTCACACTATCAAGCAACTCTGGGTGGCTTACAACAATCCACAAGTACAACAGTGCACATTTACTATTTATATTCTGATTAAGAAGAGTGGAATATTTTTTAGTGACTTAGATAAAACTTTCCAAAAATGATCCTAAACTCACTTATAACTTATCTGCTGCAACAGTCAGTATTTTAGCTTGGGTAGGCTACACGTCTGATTGTCAATAGATTTGCAAATCCAATATTTTCTACAGCTGTCATATCTTATGTAACATGGCAGAAAAAACAATTACTGCCAACCTGCCTTCCATTGAGGACCTGTATACTGCACGAGTCAAAAAGAGGGCCGTGAAAATATTTACTGACCCCTCGCATCCTGGACATAAATTGTTTCATCTCCTACCCTCAAAACGTCGCTATAGAGCACTGCACACCAAGACAACTAGACACAAGAACAGTTTTTTCCCGAACGCCATCACTCTGCTAAACAAATAATTCCCTCACCACTGTCAAACTATTCACTAGGCTGCATTACTATTACTATTAGTTTTTCTCATCGTTCCTATCACCCATCTCCTCCCACTTATGACTGTATGACTGTAACTTGTTGCTTGTATCCTTACGATTATTTTCATATTGATTGTTTCCTGATTGCTTACTTGAACCCTATGACAACCATTCTTGACAAATGTATCTTTTCTTTTATGTACACTGAGAGCATATGCACCAAAGACAAATTCCTTGTGTGTCCAATCACACTTGGCCAATAAAGAATTCTATTCTATTCTATTCTGTAATTCAGGTGCAAGACTCCAGAATATTCATCAGCAGAATTACTTTCACCTGAATGTGCTGTTTTCTACTGTTGATCTTTATCCTATCTCTATTGTCTTACTTCAAACTGACTGACCTGCAAGGTAATGTGTGACAAAGCCCAGAAGATTTTATGCATTCCAGTGTTGTCAGAAGAAAGGGAAAACACTTCTTACCAGGAATGTCCATAGCTTCAGTCACTGGCTTCAAAATGGCAGACACAACCAGGCAATCAAAGTCCACATTCTTTTGATAGTTGGTACATGCATGCTGTGGACTATTGGCCACCTTAAGTTGTCAAAATAAAGGTAGGCTATAACCAGGGGCGGGTTCCTAAATTTTTTACTACCACTCTGTGAGCGTGGCTTATTTTGTGGGTGTGGCTTGCCAGCTATGTGACTGGGTGGGCGTGGGCCTTGGGAACTTGGCAGAGGCCGGAGAAGCAGGGGGGATTGCCCACCCGCAATGCAGCCCCACGCAGCGGGAGCAGCAAGACCGCGGCAGCGGTTCTTCTAGGAGGCTCCGTCCGTCCTGAATGCATCTCCCCATTCGATGATTCTAGGCTCCTGCCGCCCGTTCCCCCTCCCCTCAGCAGCTCGAGAAGCCTCGAACGTGCGAAAATGCCTAGGATCATCACTGCGCGTTTGTGGCTTCTCGGACTGCTACCTCTGGAATGGAGATAGCTCCTTCCGCCCGTTCTTTCAGCATCTCACGCGCTCCCTCAACCATCCTCCCCTGCTTGGACTCACTGTGGGGTAGGAAGACAGCGCATGCACAGTGCCGGAAGCTCGGCTTTTGGGCATGCGCAGAAGAAAATTTTAAAAAAAAATTTAAAAAAATTTTTTTTTAAATGGCGGCATTTAGGCACCGGCAACTGACCGCACCAGTACTGTGACATCACCAGCGGGCTGCTACCGGTGCTAATTTTCTTCTGCGCATGCCCAAAAGCCGGTAGCAGCTATAGAGGTGCTATAGAGTGGACCGCACCGGTAGGAACCCACCACTGGCTATAACCCGAGCCCTGGTGCTCTGGCTGTTTCAAAGCACCTTCTTCTACTTGATGGAGTCCACGACAAAAGTTAAGCTCACAATATATCTTTATCAAAAGATTAAGAATCTTTTTTTACAGTTGTCACTACTGAGATACACGAAACATTGACCAAAGAATTGGAATCTCTGATAATGTCCCCTCAATGACTGCATGTTCTTAAAAACATTTAAATGGTATTGATGAATTTGAAATGAAGGATGATTAATCAAAAAGTTGTATTTAGGTTCCATGAAACTCCCCAAAGATCTTCGAAAGGATGGATATAACATTTTCTCTGTTGAGGATGTAAAAAAAATGTACGGGTTCATTGACCCACATGATAGGGTGTTGTACTCTTTCAAAATAGAACTTTAATGTATTTAAGTAGACTTCTGGAGAAATCTTTAAATATTAAATACTTTAATGCAATGTTTCTATACCACAGTTCTGGAATCTGATTCTCTATGAGGAATTATGGTTGTATCATGTATGGGAGATTGCCAAAATAATACTGGAAAATTGGAAAAGTGACATTATTCCAGACATTAAGAATTGGCTTTTGGAAACATGTAATTTTTTTGTCCTGGAAAGAGCTACTAAGGAAACGATATGCTCTTCTTTGGCAAAGATTTTATGATATTTTACAATAATCTTTTGTACTGATTATAATATAGTATTACAAAAGTATATATTGCATACTTTCTGTAACTAAACCAGTGATGAAGTTTAGCATAGAATGTGCAGAGTTTTTTCCTTTTTTCCTTTTAACCATTTTTACATTTTGAGTTGTTTAGTTTAATTTTGTTTTTGTTGTGTATTTTGGTATTCTGTTGATATTTTGTAATAAATAGTAGATAAATTAATTTAAAGAGGAAAAAAGGATTACTTAAGTTTCTCCCATTCATGGACTAGAGATGACATCAGGAACGTAGTACAAAAGTTGATATTGCCTAGATTTGCTTAAACCATGGTTAGTTGGAAGTAGGGAATATACCATCCAAATATCTGACATGTTATCCCAAAACTGGACTTTGTTTTTTCCTTGATGATGTTTCGCTTCTCATCCAAGCAGCTTCCTCAGTTCTGACTGACCTCTGAACTGAATTGTCTTCAAGGAAAAACAAAGTCCAATTGTCTTTTGAAAAAAGCACTTTTTGGACAACCATGACCTGGATGACTGAGAATCTCCATAGATATCTGGCATGCTAGCATTCCTTCTGCTCCTCCCAACTTCGATGCAGGAACATTGGTCATACTATTGAAGGAAAGAGAAGAAGATACATTTTCCTTATCTGTAACTATTCTGCTTGACCTTTCAGATAAATCAGTGCCACTTCTAATATGGTATATATAGCATAGTGTTATAAGCAAGTGCTATGATTTTATGGATAAACATGGGGTGCTCCAGATCCACTTTTAAAAGGAATTCCATAGGAATTCCTATAAACTCTATCAGCAGCAGTTTGTGGGTTAAATCAGATAACATGGCCTCTTATAAGATTATTAGCCACATCAGGCGATTAAATCCTTATCTCCTGATAGCATTTCTCACATGTTTGGTCTTTTTTCTCTTCATTAGCAGAAGTTAATTCCCAGCTAAGATCTTTTGCTTTCAGTACGCTAAACCATTAGAGTGGATTTATTATGCAGATTGGAAAATGCATTATGTAAAACACTCACCAGCTATAATCCAATATAGGGAAAATTATAAAACGATAAACAGTGACTGGGAACTTGTACTATATGCCTTGCTTTATATGGATATTTAAAAGAAATATATTCCCAGTAAAACAAAATTAAGCAATAGAAAAAGAAAACTAATTTACGTATTGTCCTTTACCCTTCTACATAAAAATAAATTCTATTTACTCAATAGAATAGAATAGAATAGAATAGAATAGAATAGAATAGAATAGAATAGAATAGAATTGAATTGAATTGAATTGAATTGAATTCTTTATTGGCCAAGTGTGATTATATAGGAGTATGCATTGTTTATGTATGTGCGTCTGCATACCGGTGTAAGGATTTGGAGAACAAATATCTCATAATCTTTAATTTGTAATACTGCCTTAGGGTGCTAACAAACCTACAGTAGAGAATGAAAATGGTTCTTGGGCCATGTATGAAAAAAGCTATGGTGAGTTCTGTAACATTGGCTTCATGATTGGTGATGTGATTATATTATGTTAACAGTCCTCTTGAGGCAAATGATTTCAGAGCATTATTCAGGTGTACCAGGAAGAAGCCAGAAAAAGCAGGCTGGAATGAAAGCCGGCCTAGCTTTACCTAATGAAAAGAGAACCTGGAGAAGACCATCTTTCTAAGTGATGAGAGGCAGCTGTCATCTTCAGCACATGTTAAATAACATCTTCCTTTCTAGTTATAGACATTTGGATACTGCATTTAAATCCTGAGATACTGCAGTTTATGTTACAGTTGCAGAGAATTGTGGGAACTTTCCATATTAACAAAATCTATCTATCTATCTATCTATCTATCTATCTATCTATCTATCTATCTATCTATCTATCTATCTATCTATCTATCTATCTATCTATCTATCTTTCTTTCTTTCTTTCTTTCTTTCTTTCTTTCTTTCTTTCTTTTTCTTTCTTTCTTTCTTTCTCTTACTTTCTCTCTTTCTCTTTCTCTCTTTCTCTCCCTTTCTCTCTTTCCCTCTTTCTCTCTCTCTTTCTCTCTCTCTCTTCTTTTTCTTTTCTTTCTTTCTCTCTCTCTCTCTTTTTCTTTCTTTTTCTCTTTTTCTCTTTTTCTCTCTCTTTCTCTCTTTTCTCTCTCTTTCTCTCTTTCTGTTTCTTCCTTCCTTCCTCTTTCTTTCTCTATTCCTCTTTCTTTCTCCCTTTGTCTCATAGGGTGACAACAGTCCCCACACTGTTAGAAATGTATTAGAAAAGTTATTTTTATGACCCACTGGATTTCCACATACTGAAGGAATCATTCATTTGTCAGTCAGGATGCCACCAAATTGCTTCAAGGCAGTCTGAATGGAGCCAGGTTTCTGGTATTTGTATTTATTTGTCCTCTTCTTCATAGCAGAAACATACCTGTGCCAGTGCTCATTGGGAGATGCTTTAAAACCATCAAACAGATACTCATCCCATAAACTGGATCTGTGTTTACACTGAAACACTCATTTTTGGCCAAGCTCCATTTTATGAAGAAAGTCTGGCAGGACAAAAGAAAAAAAAAACCCAACAATATAATAAAGCAAGTAAACATGTCTCTGGTGAGGCATTATGCTCGGCTCCATTTCTTGGCACTTGGTCAAATGAAAGTGGGCGTGGCAGGCTAAGAGGCCAAACTTTTGCCTCAGCTCCCCTTTTCTACTATCTACAAAGTGCAGAATAACAGAGTTGAAAGGGACCTTGGAGATCTTCTAAGTTTCACTATTTCCTTCTGAGGTGAATTCCATACCAACCACGAATTTGGCTGCTATATGAAAGCAGCTGGACATAATATGATGTGCTTGAAAAGCAAAAAAAAAAAAAAAACAAAAAAACAAAAAAAAAACCACCAAAACAAAAACACCTTGTTGGCTAAAATCTCATGCAACCTTTTATCGGCATTTCTTATTACTCTAGTTTGATTAAAGCTTATCATCCTGATGCTGGATTTTAGTTAATGTTTTCTGAAAAGGAGTACAGTTATTTATTGTGACATCAGATTTCAATCTCCCTTTAACCTGGAAACCGCCAAGGAGACCTTAGGCCAGTCACTGACACTCAGCCAAATGCTTCAGAGTTGTGGAGAAAAACTTGCTTTATGGATACTGCCCTGAGCTCATTAGAAGAAATACAGGAAGTTCTTGATTTACAATAATTCACTTAGTGACCATTCAAAGTTAAAACAACACTGGAAAAAGTGATTTATGACCATTTCCCACACTTATGACCTTTACAGCATGCCCATGGTCACGTGATCAAAATTCAAAGGCTTGGCAACTGACTCATATTTATAACGGTTGTAGTGTCCTGGGGTCATGTGATCACCTTTTGCGGCCATCCGACAAGCAAAGTCAATGGGGAGGCCAGATTCATTTAACATCCGTGTTACTAATGTAATAACTGCAGTGATTCACTTAACCACTGTGGCCAGAAAGGTTGTAAAAAGGGGTAAAATTCACTTAACAACTGTCTCACTTAGCAACAGAAATTTGGGGTTCAATTGTGGTAGTAAGTCGACCTGTAAGTAGATAAATATAATATACAATGATGGATTTGTTTTGATCACGGTTCAGGACTGCATATATAATTCTGAGATCACGTTTTTTAAAATAGTTATATCAATTCAAAAAAAAGCAGCTGTTGCAATCCAAACTTCCTTTCTTTTCCTCTGCTTCTTTTCTCATCTCTTCTTCCTTTGTCATTATTTCCCAGTCATCTGTTGTTTCTTCATTTCTCTGCCTACAGCAATAACTGAATTTCTGTTTATGTTCAGTCACTTGATTTATATCCCATCTCTTTGCTCGAGGCAGCTTCTTCTGCTCACCTCACAAGTTTCTTCATCTCGGTTATGCCACTTCCTATTTCAGTCTATTTCTCCATATTTCTTGACCTCGTCTTTACCCTGCCTAGGTTCGAGTCTCTTGTTGTGAAGTTCACTGGATGATTTGCAGCCAGGCCATTCTCTCCCACAGTGGTGTTGCAAGGATGAAATGGCACATCAAAAGAGCAGGTATGTGGTTTTGAGCTCTTTGAAGAAGGAGTGAGTGGTAACTGTAAGAAAGATATGTAAAAAAGAAAGATTAAGATTCAGTATGTACAAGCTTCCTCCATTCCTAGGTATCAAATTAAGATCGTACATTTCAGTCTTAATTTGATACGTAGGATGGAAGAAATCCAATAAAACAATTGTTGAAAGACAATTCTTGACTTATTTAAAATTTAGTCCCTTTTGTTGCCTTTTCCAACTACTTTGTCTCTAGGTTTTAGGTCACTTTTTTTCTCCCTCACCCCATTCTTCCTCTTTGTGGCAATGAAAATGTTCACAGTTAATCTTATCTTCATAAGAAAAAGCCTACCACCAAAACAAAATCTGCTATTTTG
This sequence comes from Diadophis punctatus similis, assembly GCA_023053685.1. Classification (NCBI taxonomy): domain Eukaryota; kingdom Metazoa; phylum Chordata; class Lepidosauria; order Squamata; family Dipsadidae; genus Diadophis; species Diadophis punctatus. The sequence continues at coordinate 215,875,526 of JALIGW010000001.1, read as the reverse complement.
ACTGGGATAGGATCAAAATGTGCCAGTTTCGCAAGCAAAAATGTTCATATCTTCCAGGGTCATTGTAATTATTATGTCCTGCTTTTCTGATATGTCTTCGACTGTTTATTACGTACATATTTACGTATTAATTGCGGCATTGTCTTACCTCTGTTCCCTGTTTTGAATCTGATTAAAAACCTCACGGTCAGCTTGTTGTTTGCTTTTATATTCCTTCGCATAATTGACATGATTTGGAACACAATGCCAAGAACTATAAATTCTATTTTTAAAGTCTGAAAAGAAAGGGATGGGTTGTTTGTGACTGAGAGCCAGCTCACCTGAACTGAAGCATTGCTGATATAATTCCTGTATCAGGCCTGAGCAATCTGTGGCCCACAGATGCAGCTGTTGACCCCCCTGCTGCCATTTTTGTGTCCCTCTTCAGTAGCTTGGCACACCTGCTTTATTTAAGGGGAGGGGAAATCCAACTCTCATTACATGCATGCCATAAATCTGCCTCTATATCTCTGGTATCATCGCTGTGTAGTTTTTAGTAAATATCATGTGATCTCCAGAAGAATAAGAACAAATGAACTATAGTCACACAAAGGCTGTTCACCCCTGCTCTATATAAGGCAGCGAAATCCATCCAATGAGTATGATTGTGTGATGCATTTTGATGATAGATACTATTATTTATCTAAAAATAAAAGCTGTTCTTGTTCAATGAATCAAAATGTAGAAGACAAATGGAGATCGGAAGGAAGCAGGGAGTTCATGCAAACCCCTTGGAAGTTGTTTTCCAGCCTGTAAACCATGGATATGACACATTGGGTGCTCATTTGAAACCAAGCAGTGCTACTCTTCCTAAACATGGAGTTGGTGGAACACATCATGTTATATTAATCCTTTTATAATATTAGTTTTATTTATCACTAGTGATGAAGAGCAAAGTACTGGAAACTCCTGAGCGATCACCTGACTGATGTTTCTAGGCCAGACTTTCTGGTGGGAGTCAATTCTATTAAACAGTGCTATCTATCAGGAGCCCCCAAACCTGACTGCCCTGTCACAATGCCTGCCCTCTGGAATAAGGTTTCCCCTGAGATTCAGACCGCCCCCACCCTTCTGGTATTTCAAAGGGTCTTGAACAGCGGTGGGTTGCTCCCGGTTCTGACCGGTTCTTAGAACCGGTAGCTCTGGCGGCAGGAGGCTTTGTCCACCCGCCCGGGACGCTCCGCCCACCCACCCGGGACACTCTGTCCACCCACCCAGGATGCTTCTGCGCAGGCGCAGAAGTGTTGCGTGCACACGCAAGTGCACACGTAAACTGTTGGAAAATCATTTACAACCCACCACTGGTCTTGAATACCTTGCTCTTTGGTGAGAGAGAGTAGGCCTCTTTGGATTGTGTGGGTTCATTTCTTTTTAATTTCTGTCCAGGTGTTTCTTTTCTTTTCTTTTCTTTTCTTTTCTTTTCTTTTCTTTTCTTTTCTTTTCTTTTCTTTTCTTTTCTTTTCTTTTCTTTTCTTTTCTTTTCTTTTCTTTTCTTTTCTTTTCTTTTCTTTTCTTCTCTTCTCTTCTCTTCTCTTCTCTTCTCTTCTCTCCTCTCCTCTCCTCTCCTCTTCCTCTTCCTCTTCCTCTTCCTCTTCCTCTTCCTCTTCCTCTTTATAGCCTTCTATCTTATAAAAAACTTTGGGCACCTCCCAGTCAAAAGACACCATGGTCTTTTACTGTATGTTTTCATATTTTTAATGTTCTTACTTGTGAACCAACCAGAACAGAGAGATTTTAAGTACCAAAAAGGAGAACATCTAATTTTAATATGTTGTATTTCTTTAATATGGAGGTCCTCACACTTGTGACAAATGAATTAGGGTGATGTATCCCGAACCACAAATGTTTTTGTTTGGGTAATGCTCACACTTACAAGTGTTACAATGTCCTCATAGTCTCGTGACTGCCATTTGTGTGCTTCATAGGCAGCTTTTAATAGAGTCATTTGAGAAGCTACCAGTAAAATTGCAAGTCCTGGTCACTTGAATTCTCACTCAGTAATTGCAGTTGATTAGCTTAATGACTGCAGCAGAAGTGAGGCTGTAGATCCATCACAATCATGAGGTATTTTGTTTAGCAATGGAGTTGCAGGGCCCAATTGTGGTCATTGAGGGCTACCTATAGTAGCCTCTTACAGTAGATGTTAAAATGACTGCTAGTGCTAGCACTTTCATGGGCTGAACCTTAGTGTTTGTAGCAGTAGTGGGTTTCATTTACTTTTGCTACCGGTTCGGGAACGGAAGTGTGTGGGTGCGGGTGCGCACTTGCAACACTTCTGCGCATGCAAGCTTCTTTGCATGTGCAGAGCATTTTTGATGACGTCCGGGCGGGTGGGTGGAGCCTCCTGCCACCGCCACTGCTACTGCTACTGCTTCACCCAAACCGGTGCGAACCAGTAGCAACCCACCACTGGTTTGTAACTGCTTTTCCGTGGCATGGAAAGGTTAGACCAGAACTGAAGAAGCTTCTTGCATGAGAAGTGAAAGGTCTTCAAGGAAAAACAAAATCCGGTTGCTTTTTGAAAAAGAACCTTTGGGACAATGATCTGAATGACCGAGAATCTTGACAGACAGTAAGACCAGAAATTAAAGGAGGAGAGAGAATTGTATATCTCCATACCAGGATGCCAAATACTTCAAAATGAAACTGAGAACAATAACTCTAACAGTTAAAGCAGTGTATGGAGCAGCTGCTAATGTGCTCAGCACCTATATTAGCAACTATACATTAACAACTTTAGAAGTGGGTTGACAGCAATGCCGGGAATAACAACTGCAAATAACAGCAGTGCAGGAAGAAGCAGGGAAGATGTTTTCTGTTTCACTGCTGCTACTTCTATAGAAATATTAAATCATGTATAGCATAGCATAGCAGAGTATACTAATTTGCTACTATATACTATTTCATGCTATAGAAAAATCAACTCATATCTCATCTCTTAATAGATGAGAAGAGGAAAGATTGGGGTCTCTGTTCTCTATAATCTTGGGTACCACTGTTGGGAATATAAAATATTTCTCAAACTTGGGAATATAAAGCATTTGTCAAACTTGGCAACTTTAAGGTATGTGGACTTCAAATCCCAGATTCCCCCACCATCCTTGCTGGTTGGATAATTCTGGGAATTGAAGTCCACACATTTTTAAGTTGCCAAGTTTGAGAAACGCTGATATATAAAATTAAGTTGGTAAGAAATAGGAATGCACATGTATGTGTGTGCCTCCATTCTGACTCACCACATGATGCAGCAACTGTTTTTATTGATTTTATAGGCTTTGTTGCTTTTCTCTCTTTTATATTCTTGACCATTTTCATGTGGCTTTAACAAGGGAAATTTAAGTCTTTTATAAAGATTATTTTAAATCTATTTTGATGCTGATGTAATTTGGTGAGATCTAAATTCTGAAATACAATTTATAAACCCTTAACAATGAAACTAGCAAGTGTAATTGTTCAGCAAGAGTACAAAACCTTCTCAACTTATCAAATTACAATCTAGATAAGATGTTAGAAATAAGTATAGCGCCTATAAATGATGATCCCGACCAACTCAAGGATATCTCTTTGATTTCAGTGGGCGATTTAAACATATGTTTAATTCTTTCTCAGTGTAAATAAAAAGACCTTAAGGTTGCAACCCTACATGTGTTTGGAAGGGAATTCTATTAAAATCAGTTGGCTCCTTTCCGTATAAGTCGGAGGTTGAAGCTATACAGTGCTAAGCTTCAGCTGGATTCAGTTCTATTGTTGTGGGCATAACAAAAGATTGGTTATCAACAGCTAAGAGGTTAAGTAATTTTAGGGTCAAGAGAAAGAAATAGCTAGATCCATCCTACTTTAGAATGGAAGGACTGGCCCAAGGAGTCCTCGCATGAACTTTCTGTTTGCCTCCATTCTCTTATGAGATTGAATGTTAGGGCCACACTAACCTTTAGGCTTTACATTGTTAGCTGTACAAGAGGCCCCTTCATCAATAATGGGCTCAACTCTGGCTGAATGCATGCCCTGATTTATGGGAATGATAACCCACAGGAGCATTATAAAGGTATGTGGAAGTCAAACTTTGCAGCCTGAGCGATCTAAAGCTAATTGTTTTTATAGCCAAAGTAACAAACACAAAGCTTAAGTAGCCTGAACCTTCTTTGTTTGCTTCAGCCTAACAAAAGCTTTGCTTATAGTTGCTGTTTATTTTACAAAGCAGTTAATGGGCATTCTCCTCTCTGCCCCTGCAACCCATGATATAATTTGATATATAACCAATCCTTTCCCCCCCCCCAAAGAGGGAGGGAAATGGTTCATTATTGCGCTATTCAGAGAAAAGATACCTTTTGTTTTTTTCCATGATACACTGTTTGTTCCTAGAAGAAAAAGAGTTGTATGGATTGTTGTTGCTGTAGAAGGGTGATTCATGGCCTCCGTGAGCGGGTTGACTGTACATTTGGACAAAGGCTTAATGAGTATAATATGAATACTCAGAAAAGTATAATAATAATATACTTTTCTGAGTACTCAGAAAAGTATAATAATGTACTTGTATCTGTAGTATGTATCTGTCCACTGCGTATACCTTCTATTTGGTGGAATATGGACAAGAGGTTATTTTGCCAGGGACTCCTTACATTAGTGATCCTAATTTGGATAGAATGCAGTAGTATGAGTATGCTTGGGGTAAGACTGTCCAAAACTGATTGCTACTGTTCTTACTATTAGCAGGGGATTCTGCATATGGCATAGATATGACTAATCCCTGTTACCTGGTTTACACTTCCTTTATCTTATCTACAAGGTATGGGAAAACATGCAGAGCAAAGCTTCTGGAATTCTTTCCAATCACTTTATCAGCAGTGGCTAAAAGACTCATCCACATCTCTCTCTCTCTCTCTCTCTCTCTCTCTCTCTCTCTCTCTCTCTCTCTCTCTCTCTCTCTCTCTCTCTCTCTCTCTCTCTCTCTCTCTCTCTCCCTCCCTCCCTCCCTCCCTCTCCCTCTCCCTCTCCCTCTCCCTCTCCCTCTCCCTCTCCCTCTCCCTCTCCCTCTCTCCTTCTGCTTTCCCTTGGGGTTGTGTCTCTCTGTGTTTGTATATATATACTGTATATACATTAGGAAACATGGTGAGGCAGCATATGCTCCATATTGAGAAGGAGGGGGGGAGGCTTAGAATGTAGCAGTAAGCAGCATACTGACTCTCTGTAGGTATACTTTGGAAGGATTTTTTTCTGCATTATTTTTACCACTGTCCTCAGCTAGATCTGACATCCCCCCCCAAACTATTGTTTTCTTTCGCTGGCTCCCCCTCCCTTCCCCGACCACACCAAATTTGATCCAATACTGTTCACTTTTTGAAAAATTACTCTACTTACAGTCAGACAGATGGATGGACAGAATTGAAAATCACTTTACATAAATTATTCCAACCATCTGTTGTGTTGGAAAGAATAAAAAGCATTATGTGAGTGTTTCCATTGATCAAAATCCATGATGGGCAATGGAAGTCAGTATCCATAGGCCTGTCAGGTCATGCCCCCAGCTTATGGAAGATTGCTACTTGGAATGTAAGAGGACTTAATGATAAAAAGCCTGAATTAACAAATGAAATGAAATAAATAAAAATATACACTCTGTGTGTCCATGAAAATAAGAGAAAGGGAAGAAGTAATGAATCTGAATGAAGGAGTTCTGATTTTGTAGATTAAAGCTGATGAATGCATTCAGGGAAGGTGTAAGTTTAAGTTTGAATTAAAGCTGAAATGTATATCAAAAAGTACAGATTGGTATCCTCTGAAATGTTACTTATAAAAGTATGAATGCTTTGATGATGAATGTTGATGAAGTTGCATCTATGAATAGTGATTATGGAAGAAGCAGATTATTTATTATGAGTAAGTAAAATTCAGGGAAAGACATTATTCTGCTACATGAGTTGCTAAGTGAAAAATGGAAAAGTAATTAGGGCACTTGAAGATCCCAGAATAAAAAAAATGAGAATGGTGATTGGGGAGTATCTACTTAGCAAAACCCACCATATTTGCAATGAAGACATAGTTTAAGCATAAGTTTACTCATATGAATACACAGAAATGAATATAAACATAAATTCATGATAGTTTTAATTGTTCATTATGAAATGTTTAGTGAAGGATTAGAGATCCTAAATGCAGAACAGATCATAATGATCATAATGAAACCAGGGGAACATGGACCTGGAAGAAGAGTAAAGAGAGTGAACCCTGCCTTCATTAATTTACTATTTAAAACCATAAACAACAAAATAAGAAAAATCTTCCCTCAAACTCATTGAGAATACTCCTGCCTCAATTCAATTTCAATAAATCACTTCTCATCTGGATTATAATCTGGTTCCAGAGGAATCCAATCACAAATCTTGGCACACCTAAGCGTGAAAAAGAAAAGTAGACCTGGAGATCATAGTCGTAAATATAACACCCAGGCCTCTGACAATCACCTCCGGCAGCCTCATAAAAATGCAAATAGAATGGGATTGAAACCTGCAGGATTATATACTGCAAGGGTGATGGAATGAAGTCTCTCTCTCTCTCTCTCTCTCTCTCTCTCTCTCTCTCTCTCTCTCTCTCTCTCTCTCTCTCTCTCTCTCTCTCTCTCTCTCTCTCTCCCTCCCTCCCTCCCTCCCTCCCTCCCTCCCCCTCCCCCTCCCCATCTCCCTCCCCATCTCCCTCTCCCTCGCTCCTTGAGATTACACTGGAACAAAGAGCACCTACAAATAAAGAATAATGTGTACAGAAACAAAAATTGTTGCGGAAATAAATAAAAAAAGCTAAACAAGGACCATCCAGCAGAATGGATAGGCTAAAATAAAAATAAAAATGATGAAATGATTTCAGATGGTTAGTCTTTCAAGATAGACGAGGTCTAAAAAGACAAGCATCAGGGATTCCTGTTTATTGTTGTAGGGTGGAATAACAGAATCTTGAATGCCTGTTTAGAGTTTTGCTCTACTCCCAGGGGTCCCCAACCCATGGTCCGTGGACTGGCACCGGTCAGTGGCATGCCAGCAACCAGGCCGCGCAAACAAGCGAAGCCCCATCCACAGGACGCAGGCAGAACACAAACCACACCCCCTCTGGTCCGTGGAAAAACCTTTCTCCATGGAAATGGTCCATGATACCCAAAAGGTTGGGGGCCACTGCTCTACTCCATTACAGATTATTAGAGTTGGAAGGGACCTTGTAGGTCATCTAGTCCAACCCCCCACTCAAGCAGGAGTCCCTACACGATTTCGGACAAATGGCAGTCCAATCTCCCTTTGAAAGTCTCAAGTGTTGGAGCTCTCACAACCTCCACAGGCAAGCTGTTCCACTGGTTGATCGCTCTCACCGTCAGAAAGTTTCTCCTTATTTCCAGGTTGTATCTCTCCTTGGTCAGCTTCCAACCATTATTCTTTGTCTGGCCTTCTGATGCCTCGGAAAACAGTCTGACCCCCTCCTCTCTGTGGTAGCCCCTCAAGTATTGGAACACTGCTATCATGTCTCCCCTGGTCCTTCTCTTCGCCAGACTGGCCATGCCCAGTTCCTGCAACCGCTCTTCGTATGTTATAGTTTCCAATCCCCTAATCATCCTGGTTGCTCTCCTCTGCACTTTCTCTAGAGTTTCAATGTCTTTTTTGTAGTGTGGTGACCAAAATTGGATGCAGTACTCTAGGTGTGGTCTAACTAAACATGTTTTACCAAACACAATCAAAGCAGTGTCATTTTGAATTTCTTTCTTGTGTTTTCCTCTTTAGTTTTTTCTGAAACTTCGCTGCTAGCTAAGTTCAATCATTCTTTCCCAAGTCCAGTTCTGCTTCCTTTCCTGTGAATGAAACTGAAGTGAGGGAATGCTCCTCCTAATTTTTCACTGAGTCTACTCCATGGTTTCCAGTCTTGCCCTCCCATGATAGAGAATGACTCCATTCTATGACAATGGACCTGAATGCCTCTGCCCTCTTTGGTATATGCAAATGAGAATTGAGTAAGTCAAGAGAAATGTAAAGTAAGTTGAATGAGTTACTTAAGAAGTGTGTGTGCTCTAAAGCAAGAAGAGAGAGGGTGAAGAATGAATGGGTGCCGAAGGAATGTGGATTGAATTTAAAAGTGAGCACAGCCAGTACAAAAGAAGTAATTTGACATGCAGATTTGGTCTTTGGTCATGTAGAGAGAATGAATGAGGATGAAATTGCAAAACAAATATATGAAGCAGAGTGAATGAGTTGAAAGGAATGGGAAGACAGAGAAAGTCATAACAGGATGAGGTTGACAAAATCCAAAGAAAGAAAGTGGTGGGAAGACTAAGCAATAAAAAGAAATGTATGAAGTAGCTTATGGAAGTATGAAGCAACACACACACACACACACACACACACACACACACACACTATATTATATATTAGATAGATAGATAGATATAGAGATAGTTATATATATATATATATATATAAGTCTTTGGTTATTCGGGTTTTCTCCCGCGTAAAAATGGAAATGTCTTGGCAACGTTTCGATGAAGTCTCATTCATCATCTTCAGGCTGGTGTCTTCTGCTTCCTGCTTCTAGGAGCAATGTGAGATTGCTGCTGTTTCTTCCTTTTAATTGCCAGTGGAGGTTTGAACTGATAGGATGGGAGCTTGGCTGTGTTCTGATTGGTTGGAGGTGTGTTCTGATTGGTTGGGGGCTTGGCTGTGCTCTGATTGGCTGGGGGGTTAGCTGTGCTCTGATTGGCTGGGGGTGTTCTTAGGTTAGTCTGACTTGCAGGAGCATTTGAGCTGGTGAGCTGCATTGCTGCTGTTTGGCTTCTGGTTCTTGGTCTTGCCACATCTTCATGGAGGGTGTCAGTTTGCTTCATGTATGGATTGGAGGGGTTTAAAGTGGCTGATGATGCAGCTGTAGTATGGCTTCTTGTTTGTGGTCGTGCCTCATTGGTGTGGGTTTGGGTTTGCTTATTGCGTGGATGTGTGGTGGTGACATCCTGTGTGGTTTTCGTGAGTGTGGGTCTGGTGTCCTTCCTTGTGTTAGGGACTCGTTTGTCAATAAGGGCGGGTTTCCAAATGGCTGGTAGGCGGGAGGTGTCATCTCGTTTATTCATGCTGTGTGGGCGTTTTTCTATCTCGATGGCTTCTCTGATTATTCCGTTGTTAAAGTGTTCCGTTTTGGCGATAGTTCTGGTCTTTTTAAAGTCGATTTCATGTCCTGTGGCTTTGAAATGTTGGACCAGGGAAGAAGTTGGTTCCTCTTTTTTGACTGTGTTCTTGTGTTCTTCAATGCGTGCACTTATTCTTCTGTTGGTTTGTCCAATGTATGTGGTGGGGCAGGCGGTGCATGGAATTTCATATACTCCTTGATTTTCTAACTCAATTTTGTCTTTGGGGTTTCTTAGGATGGTGGATATTTTTCGGTTTGTGCAGAATGCTGTCTTGATGTTGTGTTTGTGGAGGATCTTGCTGATTCTGTCTGTGGTGCCTTTTATGTATGGGAGGAGGGCTTTGCCGTTTTCTTGTTCTCTGTCTTGGATTTTAGTGGGGGTTTCTTTTTGGATTAGGTTGGTGATCTGATTTCTTTGGAATCCATTGGATGCTAGTACGTTAGTGAGAGTATTTAGTTCGGTTTTTAGGTGTTGTTCGTCAGCTAGGCGTTTTGTTCTGGAGATGAGTGTCTTGGCTACGGAGTTGATCTGTGCTGGGTGGTGATGTGAGAGTGCATGCAGATAGCGGTTAGTGTGGGTTTTCTTCTGGTAGATGGTGTGTCCTAGGGAGCCATTGGATTTCTTGTAGACTAAGACATCCAGGAAGGGAAGTTGGTTGTTAGTTTCTGTTTCCATGGTGAACTGTATTTTGGGGTGTAGGCTGTTGAGGTGTATGAGGAAGTTGTCCAGTTTTTCTTTCCCGTGTGGCCAGATTATGAAGGTGTCATCTACATATCTGAGCCAGAGTTTGGGTTTGTGATCAGATTTTTCTAGAGCTTGGGTTTCAAAGTGTTCCATATAGAGGTTAGCAATGACAGGTGAGAGGGGTGATCCCATGGGTGCTCCTTCCATTTGTTTGTATTTTTGTCCGTTATAGATGAAGTATGTGTTGGATAGGCAGTGGTTGGTCAGATCTAGGATGTGCTTGGGGGGGTTATATTTGTTTTGGATGGCTGTCAAGGCTTCTTTGATTGGCACTTGGGTGAAGAGGGATATGACATCGAAGCTCACGAGTAGGTCGCTGGGCTGTAAGTTTTGTTTCTTTATGATCTCTATGAACTGGACTGAGTTTTTTACATATGAGGTGATGGATTCTGCATAGGGCTGTAGTTGTTTGGCGAGAAATTTGGCTAGGTTTTGTAGAGGTGAGCCTATGGAGCTGACTATGGGTCTAAGTGGGGTTCCTTCTTTGTGTATCTTGGGGAGACCATAGAGCTTAGGGCATCTGGATGATTTCTCTCTGGGAATGATTCTTTGCTGGATCTCTTCGCTGATGGGGGAGGCTTTTATTTTGGATTTAGTGGTTTTTTCCAGGTAGGTGGTAGGGTCTGTGTTTAAGGGTTTGTATGTGGAGTCTTGGAGGAGGTTGGTTAATTTGGTTTGGTAGTCAGATGTGTTCATAACCACCGTGGCGTTGCCCTTGTCTGCTGGTAGGATTATTATGCTGGTGTCTTCTTTCAGGTTAAGTAGTGCTGTCTGTTCCTCTTTGGGTAAGTTGCTTTTGGGTGGCTTGCTGGTGCAGAGGATGTTGGTGATTTCGAGTCTGATTCTGTTAGCGTTGTCAGGGTTGATTTTGGTCAGGCTGGTTTCAACTCCGCATATAATGGTTTCAGTGGGGATGTGTTTGGGAGAGACTGCAAAGTTGAATCCTTTGGAAAGGACATTGGTTTCTGCTTTGGTGAGAATCCTATTTGAAATGTTATGCACTGTTTGTTTCATGTGTGGCTGTGAGGGGGGAGGGGTTGGTTTCTGGCTTTGTTGTAGTCTTCGGAGTTTGTTGGTGTGTGTGTCTGTCTTGAGGGTGGTCTGTGTTTCGGCTCTCCAGACGGATTCAAAGGATTCAACTTTGCAGTCGTTCCCAAACACATCCCCACTGAAACCATTATATGCGGAGTTGAAACCAGCCTGACCAAAATCAACCCTGACAACGCTAACAGAATCAGACTCGAAATCACCAACATCCTCTGCACCAGCAAGCCACCCAAAAGCAACTTACCCAAAGAGGAACAGACAGCACTACTTAACCTGAAAGAAGACACCAGCATAATAATCCTACCAGCAGACAAGGGCAACGCCACGGTGGTTATGAACACATCTGACTACCAAACCAAATTAACCAACCTCCTCCAAGACTCCACATACAAACCCTTAAACACAGACCCTACCACCTACCTGGAAAAAACCACTAAATCCAAAATAAAAGCCTCCCCCATCAGCGAAGAGATCCAGCAAAGAATCATTCCCAGAGAGAAATCATCCAGATGCCCTAAGCTCTATGGTCTCCCCAAGATACACAAAGAAGGAACCCCACTTAGACCCATAGTCAGCTCCATAGGCTCACCTCTACAAAACCTAGCCAAATTTCTCGCCAAACAACTACAGCCCTATGCAGAATCCATCACCTCATATGTAAAAAACTCAGTCCAGTTCATAGAGATCATAAAGAAACAAAACTTACAGCCCAGCGACCTACTCGTGAGCTTCGATGTCATATCCCTCTTCACCCAAGTGCCAATCAAAGAAGCCTTGACAGCCATCCAAAACAAATATAACCCCCCCAAGCACATCCTAGATCTGACCAACCACTGCCTATCCAACACATACTTCATCTATAACGGACAAAAATACAAACAAATGGAAGGAGCACCCATGGGATCACCCCTCTCACCTGTCATTGCTAACCTCTATATGGAACACTTTGAAACCCAAGCTCTAGAAAAATCTGATCACAAACCCAAACTCTGGCTCAGATATGTAGATGACACCTTCATAATCTGGCCACACGGGAAAGAAAAACTGGACAACTTCCTCATACACCTCAACAGCCTACACCCCAAAATACAGTTCACCATGGAAACAGAAACTAACAACCAACTTCCCTTCCTGGATGTCTTAGTCTACAAGAAATCCAATGGCTCCCTAGGACACACCATCTACCAGAAGAAAACCCACACTAACCGCTATCTGCATGCACTCTCACATCACCACCCAGCACAGATCAACTCCGTAGCCAAGACACTCATCTCCAGAACAAAACGCCTAGCTGACGAACAACACCTAAAAACCGAACTAAATACTCTCACTAACGTACTAGCATCCAATGGATTCCAAAGAAATCAGATCACCAACCTAATCCAAAAAGAAACCCCCACTAAAATCCAAGACAGAGAACAAGAAAACGGCAAAGCCCTCCTCCCATACATAAAAGGCACCACAGACAGAATCAGCAAGATCCTCCACAAACACAACATCAAGACAGCATTCTGCACAAACCGAAAAATATCCACCATCCTAAGAAACCCCAAAGACAAAATTGAGTTAGAAAATCAAGGAGTATATGAAATTCCATGCACCGCCTGCCCCACCACATACATTGGACAAACCAACAGAAGAATAAGTGCACGCATTGAAGAACACAAGAACACAGTCAAAAAAGAGGAACCAACTTCTTCCCTGGTCCAACATTTCAAAGCCACAGGACATGAAATCGACTTTAAAAAGACCAGAACTATCGCCAAAACGGAACACTTTAACAACGGAATAATCAGAGAAGCCATCGAGATAGAAAAACGCCCACACAGCATGAATAAACGAGATGACACCTCCCGCCTACCAGCCATTTGGAAACCCGCCCTTATTGACAAACGAGTCCCTAACACAAGGAAGGACACCAGACCCACACTCACGAAAACCACACAGGATGTCACCACCACACATCCACGCAATAAGCAAACCCAAACCCACACCAATGAGGCACGACCACAAACAAGAAGCCATACTACAGCTGCATCATCAGCCACTTTAAACCCCTCCAATCCATACATGAAGCAAACTGACACCCTCCATGAAGATGTGGCAAGACCAAGAACCAGAAGCCAAACAGCAGCAATGCAGCTCACCAGCTCAAATGCTCCTGCAAGTCAGACTAACCTAAGAACACCCCCAGCCAATCAGAGCACAGCTAACCCCCCAGCCAATCAGAGCACAGCCAAGCCCCCAACCAATCAGAACACACCTCCAACCAATCAGAACACAGCCAAGCTCCCATCCTATCAGTTCAAACCTCCACTGGCAGTTAAAAGGAAGAAACAGCAGCAATCTCACATTGCTCCTAGAAGCAGGAAGCAGAAGACACCAGCCTGAAGATGATGAATGAGACTTCATCGAAACGTTGCCAAGACATTTCCATTTTTACGCGGGAGAAAACCTGAATAACCAAAGACTTACATACAAACACCCGCGAAAACCTCAGAAAACATATATATATATATATATATATATATATATATATATATATACATACATACATACATACATACATACATACATACATACATACATACACATACATACACCTATATAATATAAAATAGTGTATAGATCTAGTTGGAAGCAGGAATTATTTATGAAGATAGAAATATATGGAAAAATATAGTGAGTAATTGCAGTGTAAACTAGTTTCAGTTATGGTCCCTTTGCTATTTGTTGTGTCTTTTCCCCACCTTTCTATTTCTTGCTCCCTTTCTCTGCTTCATATAACACTACTTGTCCTGAAAAGAAGTAGGAAAGTTATCTATGTATATATGTATGTGAAAAGGCGAAAACATTTCAGTACAATTTTCTCAGGAAGAAAAATATATATTCAATACCATTTCTCAAAGATGCCATAAAAATTAAATATTATTTCAATTTTCAGTTAGGCATTGTAACCACATGTTAGGGTATATCCTTTTTTATACATTCATCAACACCCATCTCTAATAGCGGGCTCACTATTAGGAGCAATTATTACTCTGCTCGGTAAATGAAGTTCAAAGGTTACATCTCAAAAAACATGATGGAGGAGAAGAAGGTAATTGGAAATGAAAGAGAAAAATGAGTAAGTTCCATTTATGCAATGATCCTATCTCAAGAACCTTTTGAGAATGGAGAATTGCTTTGTTTCCTGTGGACCTTGGCTGCAAAAATGACCTGCCTTGTGTACTTGCATGCTTCACACCAATGCCTTTGTGCAATCACTCTCAACACTCTTCTTTTTATATACCGATTATATTCTTATTTTATCACAGTACATAGCAAAAAGTATAAGTTAAGCTACAAGGAACGATTAAGTAAGAGTTCCGGAAAAAAAGTTAAGAGATAGATAAAATTGCAGTGAGCCGGCAGTCAGCAGAAGTAGCTTGCAGTACTGCATTCTAACCACTGCACCACCAAGGCTCTTAAAAGGGATGTTTGAAATTAAATAAACTTAGGGATGTTATTTCACTACACAAATAACTCTGCATTTTTATGCAAAATTTATTTTTTATCATATACTGGCATAGAAACATGCAGGAATAAACTTAAACATGTGAAAAAGTGGCATGACAAGGTACAGGTAGTCCTTGTTTAGCAACCGCAGTTAGGCCTGGCAACTCGATCATTAAGCAAAGCAGTGCCGAGTGAAACTGTGACTGTGCTTACGATGATGATCGTATTTCTGCTTTCCATTCCATTCCTGTCCATTGTGAAAGTTGTAAATGTGAGGAATGTGGTACTTTTTCGTTACCATTGTAACAAGGACTATTTGTAAAGCGTTCCTGCTCTCATGATCATATTTGGTTCTGCCCATTCACTGCAAGCGTTTTAGATGCTGTGATGCTTGTTCCATGAGAATTAAGGCTATTGTGATTTTAGTTACAGGTTTCTTGGGGAGGGGGGGGAAAGCTCTTTACCCTCTTTAACTAGAAATACAGTTTTCATCTCAGTTGTTCCTAGTCAAAAAGTCCTACCTCTTACATGGCGAGTCACCTCCCTTCATTAAGAAGAAAAGATAAAATAAAATTATCATAATAACTATTGCACTCTTTTGCCTAAATGCATGGCCACTTGAGCTGATTAGGGTCTCAACTACAGAGAGTATACATTTGTTTATTTGGTATTTATTTTTTATCCCGCCATCACTCTGCTAAACAAATAATTCCCTCACCACTGTCAAACTATTCACTAAGGCTGCATTACTATTACTATTAGTCTTCTCATCATTCCTATCGCTCATCTCCTCTCACTTATGACTGTATGACTGTAACTTGTTGCTTGTATCCTTACGATTTATATTGATATTGATTGTTTCCTGATTGCTTATTTGTACCCTATGACAATCATTAAGTGTTGTACCTCATGATTCTTGACAAATGTATCTTTTCTTTTATGTACACTGAGAGCATATGCACCGAAGACAAATTCCTTGTGTCCAAGTGTGATTGTGTCCAATCACACTTGGCCAATAAAGAATTCTATTCTATTCTATTCTATTCTATTCTATTCTATTCTATTTTTATAAATAACTCAAGGCAGCAAATATGCCTCATACTCCTTTCTCTTTCTATTTTCCTCACAACAACAACAACCCTGTGACTTATGGATGTTCTCAGTCATCCAGGTCATGGTTGTCCCAACGGTGCTTTTTTCAAAACCTCTTCAGTTTGAAAGAAGAAGAAGCTTCTGGGGCGAGAGGTGAAACGTCTTCAAGGAAAAACAAAGTCCAGTTGCCTTTTGAAAAAAAGCACCTTTGGGACAACAACCCTGTGAGGCAGGGTGGACTGAGACAGAGTGACCGGCCCAAAGTCACTCAGCCATTGTTGAGAATGAGAAGTTAATGCAAACAGAGGGGTTTTTTTGTGGGGGAAGATGAAGGATGAAGAAAGGGAAATGGGACATGAAATCAAAGCATTTTGGTGCACATCCATTCTTAATTAAATTTTGGAAATGATACAGAGGATGCAACTTGCATAAGCTGTCTCAACATGTGAAACTGGCATTCTCTTGGCGGCATAACAAATATTTCCAATAACAATTAACTGTCTGTTATCACCAGCTTCCTGAATAGAAAGGAGGAAAACAAAATATATTTCTCTCCTTTTCCAAAGAGATGCTTACTTCCCAGAAACCAAATCTTGGGAGTCAGCTTAAAAGAAGAGGCAGCCACATACTATGTTAAAGACACGGAGTCAGCTGCTCTATTGAGCAGGGGCTTGAATCTGAATTTCGCACAATATGCAAACCACTTCATAGCACAGGATCCGACCTAATACACATGTATATTCCCATAGTAAATGCCCAACCTATGTCAATTAGTTTGCAGGATGTGGTTTCCTGCAAGTTGCCAACAGCAGAAGAAGCAAAGCCTTTTTTTTTTTTGATGCTGTGCTGAAATGACTTTCATAAAAAATCAGTGTTTAAATTTACATGGAACTTTAGGTACCAGAAGGTTTCATGTTGCTGATCCTTTGAAGCTAATTCAATAACAGGAAAAGAAAGAGCTGCCACATTCGATTTGATACCCTCCAGCTGCCCCTTACACCATGTTTTCCCTTCCTTTGCTATCCTACAAAACAGCTCTTTGCCAGTTTTTCCACTGGATTTAATTTCTTTTGTTCAAGCGATTCAGATTGGAATTTTAAATACATACACAGAAACAACCATTAGGCAGATGGCAAAGGAAAAAGAAAGTACTGTTCTGGAAGGCCAGCCTGCCTCTGAAACTGTCCCTCTCAAAGCAATGCTAGCAAACACAGACAGGATCCTAGGAACCCGAATTGTTCCCACTTGGAACAAAAGCCATGTAGGCATCGGATAGGCAAGCCCTGAGTTTCTAAAACTTGCACTCCATTAATCAGAGATAAAGTACTTCCCTTCCTGGCCTTGAAAATCACCGGGTAATACACAGCTATAGAACTTGCTTTCCATCGTTCGATTGGTGGGAACAAGGTGTCGGCCAATAACATTTGCCTGATGGACCAGCTGGTTGGGTTGAGATACAAAAGAAGGATCAACTACTCATTGCTTTGCATGCTTCCAAATACGGGGATGAAAATGTTGAGGTTTAGGTAATGTGACAAGAATTCTGAATGACATATTTCCTCTTGGAATCACTTCTTCCTGGGACCAATACTGTATAGTAGTGATATGGATAAGTAAGTCTGCTTTGAAAGCACTCTTCAAAAGCTATGTCTGGCTTACGAAGAAAGTTGTTTCATGTTATGTGAATCTCCCCCCCCCCATCCCTATGCAGAGATAATAAGGCATCACTTCTATGAATGCTTCTCTGTAGGGGAGCAGTCTACCTTGAAAGAAGCAGTTGTCTGTCCTTTCCTCAAGAGGCCATCATTGATCTGACAGATCTGGACACTTTTTTATTATTTATTGTTATTATTTTATTTGTCAAGCATATATGATAACAAGCAAAGTATACACAAAGTATAAACATGATTGTATATATACCGTATTTTTCGGAGTATAAAACGCACCGGAGTATAAGACGCACCTTAGTTTTTGGGGAGGAAAATAGGGGAAAACAATCTGCCTACCAGGTATTCATCTGGCTAGCATCCTTAGTCTGGTCAGCTTCAGCACATTATTTTATCCCCTGGTTAGGACTTAAAAAAACCTTCTTCTGAGAGAGTAACAATGAAAGAGCATGCAAGCCAGTAAGAGCTGGGAAGATCGTTAACACCTAGTTAGGGCTAGAAAAAAACTTATTCAGAGCAGCTTCAGCACATTATTTTATCTCCTGGTTAGGACTTAAAAAAACCTTCTTCTGAGAGAGTAACAATGAAAGAGCCTGCAAGCCGGTAAGAGCTGGGAAGATCGTTAGCACCTGGTTAGGGCTGGAAAAAACCTTCTTTGGAGCAAGTAGAGCAATGAAAAAAAACCCTGCAAAGACTTAGGGTTGGAAAAATATTCTTCTGAGAGAGTAACAATGAAAAAGCCTGCAAGTCGGTAAGAGCTGGGAAGATCGTTAGCACCTGGTTAGGGCTGGAAAAAACCTTCTTTGGAGCAAGTAGAGCAATGAAAAAAAAACCTGCAAAGACTTAGGGCTGGAAAAACATTCTTTGGAGAGAGTAACAATGAAAGAGCCTGCAAGGTAAGAGCTGGGAAGATCTGTTAGCACCTAGTTAGGGCTGGAAAAAAAAGCTACATTCGAAGTATAAGACGCACCCAAATTTTCAGCCACTTTTAGGGAGGAAAAAGGTGCGTCTTATACTCAGAAAAATACGGTATATATATATGGTCGATGGTAGATAATCTAAGGTTAAAGTTTTTGGGGTTTGGGGAAGAAACAATTGAGTCAGGTAATGTATTCCAGGCATTGACCACTCTGTTGTTGAAGTCGAATTTTTTCATCCAGTTTCCAACAATCCCTTCCTAAAGAACATTGTTGAGAGGGTGTTTGGGGCATTACTGAGGGCCCTGGAAGAAGCCTATTATCAGGACCCTTTTCAC
Organism: Diadophis punctatus similis; assembly: GCA_023053685.1. Lineage (NCBI taxonomy): Eukaryota > Metazoa > Chordata > Lepidosauria > Squamata > Dipsadidae > Diadophis > Diadophis punctatus. The sequence continues at coordinate 215,857,036 of JALIGW010000001.1, read as the reverse complement.
TTGAGATTCAGATCTGGTTATAGTACTGAGACAGCGTTAGTTTCATTTGTTTATGACCCCTGGCATGCTCAGGATTGGGGTAGTGCATCCATCCTGGTTCTTCTTGACTTCTCAGCAGCCTTCAATACCATCGAACATGGTATGTTTCTGGCATGACTCAGAGGGTTGGGGTGGAAGGACCATGTTATGATGATTCTCCTCCCTTCTTTGGTCATTATTGGTGTGTGTGGGGGAAGAAGTCAAGTCTGAGGACCCTGTTTTATGGGGTGGGGTCTCAAGACTCTATTCCTTCCTCATTCCTATTTAACATCCTCATGAAGGCACTGGGTGAGGTTAGCATTGGGTGTGGCATCATCAGTATGCTAATGGTGCCTGTTGTACATCTCTTGCCTGGGCTAACCAAATGATGTGGTCAAGGTCCTTTCCCAATTCCTGGAGGCTGTAAGAGTTGAATGGGGAGAAGAGGCTTTAGCTCAATCCTGGCAAGACAGATTCTCTGTGTGTTTTAACCCCCCCCCCCGGGGGGTTTCCATCTTTAACTTTGCATGGGAGTGTACTTCCTCAGTCATAGTTGATACACAAACTGGAAGTCCTCCAGGACTCTTTGTTCTTGCTTGAGGATTAGATGATGGCTGTAGCCAGGGGAGCTTTTGCATAGGTTTGTCTTGTGAAACAATTATTTGTTTGTTTCTTTGTTTGTTTGTTTTGTCAATCTCATATTCGATAATACATATAAGTATATACATAATTTGAATACATAAAATGAATAAAAGTTAAAGGGAACATTAGGACAGGGACGGTAGGCACACAGGTGCACTTATGCACGCCCCTTACAGACCTCTTAGGAATGGGGTGAGGTCAACAGTAGGCAGTCTAAGGTTAAAATTTTGGGGGTTTGGGGATGAAACCACAGAGTCGGGTAATGTATTCCAGGCATTGACCACTCTGTTGCTGAAGTCATATTTTCTGCAATTGAGTTTGGAGTAGTTCACTTTAAGTTTGTATCTATTGTGTGCTCGTGTATTGTTGTGGTTGAAGCTGAAGTAGTCATGGACAGGTAGGACATTGTAGCGGATAATTTTATGAACTACGCTTAGGTCATACTGAAGGCAGAGTAGTTCTAAGTTGTCTAAGCCCAGAATTTCAAGTCTGGTGGTATAAGGTATTCTGTTGCGAGCAGAGGAGTGTAGGACTCTTCTCGTGAAATATCTCTGGACATGTTTAATTGTATTAATGTCCAATATGCAGTCTGGGTTCCAGACAGATGAGCTGTATTCTAAAATTGGTCTAGCAAATGTTTTGTATGCTCTGGTTAATAGTGTAATATTACTGGAGAAGAAGCTACGTAAGATTAGGTTTACAACTCTTAATGCCTTTTTGGCGATGTTGTTACAGTGGGCTTGGCACTTAGATCATTAGATATGAGTACTCCAAGGTCCTTGACAGAGTGAGGGTCGTCTACAAGTCGTGTCCACTCAGTTTGTATTTTGTGTTCTAATTCTTTTTGTCAATGTGTAATACAGAGCATTTGTTGGTTGAGTTTGGAGTTGCCAGTTGTTTGACCATTCTGACAGAAATTCAAGGTTTTTTTTGAAGGGTAGCAGTATTGTCAGTGGTGTTAAATAGTTTTACGTCATCAGCAAAGAGGACACAGTTGCTTATAATATGATTGCAAAGGTCATTTATGTAGAGTATTAAGAATGTTGGTTCTAGAACGCTGCCTTGGAGGAAACCGCTGTTAACAGGTAGAAGATTTGATAGGGCGCTCCCTATTTTGACCACTTGTTGTCTGTTTGACAGGAACGCAGTTATCCAATTATATAGGGATCCAGAGTTGCTATAGGATTTTAGTTTTACAAGTAGTTTGTCGTGTACCACTGAATCAAAGGCTTTTAAAAAGTCTATGTAAATTGCATCTATTGTTTTGTTCTGATCGAGTTTTGTAGTCCATATGTTTTTGCAGTGTAGAAGTTGTAGATTATAGGATTTTTTTTTCTGAAACCAAATTGTTTATTAGAGAGTAGGTTGTTTGTTTCTAAGTGGAGGGTAATGGATTGGTTAATGATTGATTCCATGACTTTGCAGGTGACGCAGCATAGAGAGATTGGTCTGTAATTTTCAACTAGGCTGGGGTCTCTCTTTTTGAAGACAGGGATGACCGTGGCTAGTGACCATAGGTTGGGTAGGGAGTTGGTCCTGAAAGGTTTTTCAAAGATTATGCTTAGAGGTTCAGCCATAGCAGTGGAAAGCTTTTTTTAAGTATGCACATAGTCCATCAAGTCCGATAGATAGAGATGGTTTTAGGTTGCATAGTGCCTTTTCAATGTTATCTTCTGTGAAATCTATTTGCATCAGGTCATTGAAATTATTTGTGGTAGGACTAGGGAATGTTGGGCAAGAGCCATTGCTGCTTACAAAGACTGAGCCAAAGAATGTGTTAAAGAGGTTGGCTTTAACTGCTTCATCATTACATTCTTTACCATTAGGTCCTTTTAGGGGTGGGATGGATCTAGAGCCTTTAAGTTTGTTGTTCACAAAATTATAGAAGGTACGGTTGGATTTCATGCGTAGAAGGTTTTCCTCTTATTTGATATGATAATTGGTGCATTCAGTTTTTATTTATTGGCATATATTTTTGTAGTGGTTTTAAAGTTTGCTAAGTAGCCAGTTTTGTTTTTTCTCCAGAGAGATTTTTTTTTGGATTGGAGCTTTCTTATTGATATGGGTAAATTGTTTTTCCTGGTTTTGGTGATTATTAGTGGTATGTATAGTTTAATATCTCTTTTGACTCTGAGCAAGAAAATGTTATAATGGTCTTCGGCAGTGTTACAGCCAGAGAATAGAATCTGCCAATCAAGAGATGAGAGGTCGGTGTCTATGAAATCATAGTTGGCTTTTTTGAAGTTGTAGTTGGGAATCACGTCATTTTGATGATTTTTGTAAGGGTATATATATATAGACAAAAGTAAATCATGCTGCGGTTGGAAAAGGGTTCTTTTATTTGTAGTCCAAAAATTGAGTTTAAACTGTTGCAGAAGATGAGATCGAGGCAGTTGTTGGGTCTAGTGTTGTTTGTTACTAGTTGATCTAGTCCCAGATTGGTAACAACATTGTATAGGGTTGAATGGATGGGTTCAGTTGTACATTCATTTAGGGTCCAATTAATAAGAGGTAGATTGAGGTCACCAAGAAAGATGAGAGGCTATGAACAGGAGGCTGCCCACATTAAAAGGGAAGTTAACTTGTTTGCATGTGCGATGTCATAATCAGGAGCTCTGTAACATAGTAGGAAGCGAAGTGTGGTATTTAAGGACAGTTCGCAGACTATGGTTTCAGGAAGAGCGAGTTCATGTGTAACTTGAATAGTGAAAAGTATGGTGGTTCATGGTTCAACTATTTCAGTTGCAGGTATCTTTGGGAAATCTGGACTTTCAGGCTGTTAAAAGTAAATTGTGTAAAGTAAATCATGTGAAGTGTTTTGAAGCCTTGAAACATAGCAATAGCACGTAGACTGATATACTGCTTTACTGTGCTTTACAGCCCTCTCTAAGCGGTTTACAGAGTCAGCACATTGCCCCCAACAATCTGGGTCCTCAGAAGGACGGAAGGCTGAGTCAACCTTGAGCTGGTGAGAATCAAACTGCTGGCAGTTGGCAGAATTAGCCTGCAATACTGCATTCTAACCACTGTGCCACCACAGCTCTGTGCTAGTATAGGCTCTGTATTTTGATAATTGGTTTCACTCTCTCTTTTCACCTGACATAGCTTCCCTTATTACAGAAATGCTTTTGACAAGCCCAGAGGGATAGGCCACAGATCATCTAAAAATCTCTACCTGCTCGTTCTTGGATCTAGTGCAAATATCATGGGAGTTTTCTGCAGCAGAGCATTCATCACAAGGACTAAATATATCAACAGGTAGAACCACTTCTTCATAGCTACCGTACACATCCTAGGATAGAGTCTTCCTGGGTTGGATAATAACAGAAGGCACCAACAACTTGAGTACTTAAGTAGCTGGGTTCATTAACTAATTTAACATTTTAGGTTGTCAGGAAGGAGATTGGTTTAATGTGGGCAATTTCAAGAAATGTTTAAACAATTAAACTGTAGGTATATGTAGAATTATCCACTTAAAACTCCAGCTCTTATTAAGATCTACCTTGGATTGGGCATCTATATACTCTAGTGTGCCTGTCAGTTAACACATTTACAAAATAATTCTTTTAGACACATGAACCCTTTTGTTTATACAAAGAACTCCCACAAGGAGTTGACAGAGGGTTTTTAGAACAAGGGCATCATTATTTGATTCTTCAAAAGACGGAGATGAAATGTACTCATTGCATAAGATATCCATAATTTAACAGCTGCTATGCATCAGCTTCTCTGTGTTCTACCCAAACAGTGATTTTAAATATTTGTACTGTCATCCCACATTCCAAAATATTTGTACTGTCATCCCAAAAAAAAAGAAAAAGAAAAAAGAAAACATGGTTGATGGACAGTTGCCTTTCTGTTCTGTCAAGAAATTCCAGCCCAGCTCTTAAACTTGAGTGAGGGATAGATATATTCATTCAGTTGACCCCCCCATCAGTGTTGGGAGTTGTGACAATCAAAAGACAAAACAGGCAACATTTGTTTGGTTAGAAAATCTACGGGTATCAGGCACTTCCATAGGTGTAAATGCATTGAAAACATTTCATCTATATATAAGAAAAACTTGATGAAAAAAAGCTGGAGTTGATATAGTTCTGAACACTTCCACCAACATTAGTAGCAGTGAAGGTGGAAGAAATTAAAGAGCAGACTTGAAAGCAGAGTTTCTCAGCTTCTACCTCCCTTCTGCCCTCTAACCATGCCCCCATTCCCAGTAGGGCTTTGAGTTCTTCAAAGAATCCATAGTAGGATCCATTAATTCCAGTTAGCTTCTTCTGTCAATGGGGAGAAATAACTATAAAGCAAGTTCCCTTTCCTTTACAATTACTGATGTCTCTTTGCGATATTACAAAGGCTTATATGTAGTGCAATATAAATGGATAGGGAACACTGATCAACTTGCTAAATATTGGGAAATTTTAAAATATTGGGACTTGTTAAATATTGGGAAATTATTTTAGGCCTCTACCAGTAGTAATAGCTATCTCTCCTTTCTCTGCTCTTCCATACCACCACTGTTTCTACAATGGTGTATTTTCACTGGAGTTTGAAGTCTACCAGACTCCTTGTGGACAATGTGACAAATCAATAGAGTCTAAGACAGTTTGCTGCAGTTAATTGTTCCAATCCGGAACCAATAAGTTAACCAATAGCTTCAGCTAACCAATAGCTGAGTGAAAAAAAGAATCCTTCAATTAGTGCTCTGCTTTTACAGCCACTATGCTGCAGATCAGGGGTGGGTTTCTACCGGTGCGGTCCAGTGCGCAGCTCCGGTAGGGACCCGCTGATTATGCAATTTGCGCGCGACGGCTCTGGTGCCGTCTTCGGTGGTCCGTCGCGCATGTTGCCATCTTTTTAAAAGAATTTTTGGGCCTTTTTGCTTCTGCGCATGCGCGGAAGCAAAATCTCGCCAAAATCTCACAAGGGGACGCGCAAGAGAGAGAGATTTCGGTGAGATTTTGCTTCCGCGCATGTGCAGAAGCAAAATTGCATGAGGGGGCACACGCATGTAGTGCGCGCACACACACAAAATGCACAGAGCAGCGCACCGGTATCAGTAAGTGAGCAACCCGCCCCTACTGCAGATCCTGGGTAACAATCCCTTCACCCCATGCAAGCAAGAAAGGAAAATCTAATACTGCTTCTTCCTTCTATTTTCCCCGACAAGTGCAACCCTGTGAGGTGGGTTGAGCTGAGACAGAGTGACTGTCTCCAAAACACCCAGTTGGCTTTCAAGTCTAAGGCATGACTGGAACTTGCAATCTCCTGATTTCTGGCCTGGTGTATTATGTAGAAAAGTTATTTGAAATGAGAGGGTCCTTGGTGCTTTCTGAGCTTGCTTGTTTTCTTGCAGACGTTTCATTACCCTAACTAGGTAACATCATCAGTGCTAATCCGGATCAGTGCTAGTTATTTGAAACGATTGATGTTGTGTTGTCACTATTCTAGTGCAGAAAAAAGTGTCCCAAGAGAATATGGTAGCATATTGGGAAAAAGTGAGCATGAGAAACAACTGTCCAGGAGGCAAAATTTGCCATGAATTCCCTCCAGTAGGAAAAGGTATAACACAAATGAAGGTGACTATACATGTCCCAGGATAATGTTGCAGGATCCAATCTGGGTCCAGAGGTTTTCTCTTCCAAGCTTTCAGACTCGTGCTGGAGCCCATTTTCAAGGAACTTCTCTCTGTAGCGGAGTGTGTGTGCTGTTCTGTGTGTGGTATTTTATAGTGCCTATTGTCTGTGGCTTTTTAGATGTTGATTGGCTGGCTTTTAAGTCGTTGGCTGTCATTTGCTGAGAAAGGTGCATCTCACAAATTCTGCAAAGGAAGGACCAGTTTTGCTCCAGGCTCAGATGAATAGAAAACAACAAAGGAGAAGGAGAATTCGCTCTCCCAACCAACATCGTTTTATTGAACAGTCCAGAGCCAGTTCTAAAGATCATAAAGTTCTTGTGAGGAAGATGGTGACAGAAAAACGGAATGAGCGTCCTCCTCCCTATACCCAACCTTATTTCTTATTTGCTTCAGATTACCTGCAAGAGAAGGAGCCCCTCAACAAAGGGTTTACACAAGTGATGGGACTACAACTCTCACAGCAATCTGTGGTGGAATAATTTGAGTCGTAGTTTGATCAGTACAATTGGCATCAGAGGGGAACGGCTGGTCTTCTATCATTCCCCATGATCAACAGCATGTCACAGACTCTTTCTGTGTTTACATGTATATTGATGAAATGCTACTCCCCACGATGCTCCTGCATCCTTTGCAGGTTAAAAGGAAAAAAAAGAGGATAAAAAAAATCCCGGTTAAACTGATTGATGATAGGAGAGATTTTCTCGAATTAAAACAGCAGCGGTGGTGATTTAACAGCTGATGGTTGCATTGGAGAGCCCAGCTGCCCGAGACAGGTTAGCTGGATCTGTACTCACGCTGTTAAGCAGCTTTCTAAGTGCCACTAATTCTACTTTGTAAACAGACTGCAAGGATCAGACAGGCCAGCTGTCAAGATCTGTGGAGAGATTATTATCACAGGATTGCATGTATTGTTTTAGATTAGAATTAGAATTCTAATTAGCCATTTTAGCCATTTTGTGATTCACTTTGTATTAGCACAGGTTGAAAGGATTGTGTGTGTGGGGCATCACCATTCTCTTTTCCAACCCATTTCATACAAGAGAGATAATGAATTCTCTTACAGGGGAAAAAAAAGCAGATTCAGTATCCTGACTCATGGTGGGATGTGGTTGGTTAATGATGAGGTATCCCCCCCCCCAATGTCTGTACGTGTCATGAATGCAAGGATGAAAAATATTAGATTTTCATTTTGGATTCATCTCTTTGTGGGGTAGTAGCAGTGGTGGGTTGCTACCGGTTCACCCTGGTTCGGGCGAACCGGTAGCGGCGGCAGTGGGAGGCTCCGCCCACTCATCCGGATATCATTACGGATTATCTGCGCATGCGCAGAAGAGTCACACACGAGCGAAGCAAGCGTGCATGTGCACGTTCACAGTTCCAAACTGGAGCGAAGGTAAGTGAAACCCACTACTAGGTAGTAGATACGTTCTGTATAAAAAATTCAAGGGCACATCTACAACGTTTTCCAAAAAGTGCAAAACTGGATTTCTATTAATATTATTCCCTCCTTTTAATTCCCCCTATGGGACCTCTTATCTTTAAAAACAAATAACATTGGGTAAATAAGAAGCTTGGCCAAAGTAAGCTTTGATAGGCTGCCATTCTGTAATGTAGTTTAAAATATTATTTCAGCGGCAATATCCGCTTACTTGGGTGGTTAAATTTAATTTGTACTGTGGCATTCTAGGGGCTTTCCTTATTTGCCTCTAACCATGGCATAGACATGCCCCAACAACCTTGCTTGTCTGCCATATACTCAAGACATTGCTTGTATTTGATCTCCAGCCCACACTCACTTTAATCATCCTACTCTTAGTGTTAAAGTGATGTTATATATCCAATATTAATATTATTTTAATACCTCATATTATTTTAATATTTTCTGTCTTACCCCAGCACATTTCCTTTGCCTAGATTACATAAGAGATTTATAGTCTGCTACAGGGGTGGGATCAGCCCAGATTTATTGACATTTCTTCTCTTCTCTGATTCCTGGATTCTATGCTCTAGGATCTTTCAAACCAGCTTCTCTATACAACTCCAGTTTCTGAGCTGATCCCTAGATCAGAAATCTGGTCTTGAAAGAAGCATCCGTCCAACTAACAGGTGACAGGCACTAGATGGGGACTGTATAAAGCAGAAGACCTTAGATTTCCATCATATCACATCCCATCTCCTCTGTACTGTCACCTTTTCATTGTTTGCTTTTGAACATAGCCATACCACCCTTTCAGAACTTATATTTTTGAAAAGGCCAATTGACAATTGACAAACAATCAAGGAAATAGCTAAATTTTGCTGCCCCCACAGCAGGCCCTTACCATGTATCTGGAATTATGCTGCTGTGGAACCCTGTAAATGACTGGATATTTCCCTAGCTCAAATTCAGTTATCAACCATGTTGCGTCCCTTCAGGACGCTGATTTACCTCAGGACTGTTCCTGATTGGCCAGAGCGGGCGCTGTTTGGAAGCAGGAGTTTGAAGGCTTCCTATTGGCTGGCGCATCTGACAGCCGGCTATAAAAGAGCTGTCAGATGCGGCTGAGGCGTGGGTTGCTTCTATTACGTTTGTTGCTGGTTGTTTCTAGCTGTTGTTCTGTTAGCCTTAATAAGGGCTTGTTGGCTCTTGATTCGTCTCGCCTCAGTTCTTATGCCCTCACCCTGTGTGGACATTTCATATACTCCCGCCAAAAGTTCAGGTCAGCAGGTAGCAGGTACTTGAGAAGGTTCAGTGGGAAAGCTTTCTCTTGCTAAATCCTACAAGCCTTCATAGCACTTGTCGTTTGTCCAACTATTTTTTAACATGAGTTTAGTGCTTGTCTGAAAAGTAGCCCAATGAACAGGGATGAACAGAATGTGTGGGTGGAGAGTTGCCCAGAGCAATGGGATAGCTCTCTCCTGTGTCACTGTGTAGTCCCCCCCCACCCCTATATGCTTGTCAAAACCTGGAGTAACTTTTGACAGATGGTGAAACCTGACATGTGTCAAAACTCATCTCCTCCCCAGCTCCGCCCATGTTAAAGGCAGTATTTGATGAATATGGTGATGTTTGGTGGGAGGGTAAGGAAACAAAGAGAGGGTGTCCCGTTCTCATGAGAACGTACTCGACACCCATTTAACTGGCAGCTTAACTCCATACCATTGCAGAGTTTCTCACAATTCCAAATAAAGTTTATTATTTCATAGCGAAGATAAGCTGACAGGGATTAACTCATGATAGAATATTTCAGCTCGGAACTGATGCTAATGGTAGGGAATGATGAAAGCTGGTTAGGAATGGTAAGGTCAAAAGAGTTGTGAGCTTCCCTCACAAGCTGTTGAGATGCAGAGGTCACATTTTCCATTGGAAGATTCCAGGTATGACTGGTCCATGCAGGAAACTCTGAGATCTCTTTAGATCGTATGGCTCCCAGGCTTGGCTAAGCAGCACAGAACTCTATAATTATTATGACTGTGGCACAGATAATTACAGCCATTAAAATGAACAGGGCAATCAATGCTAGGCATAACGCAGGAGGATAGGTTAAAAACGTTGGTATAAAAAACCGAAGGATAATACAAAGCACTTGAGGTAGAACACAGGAAGGTACCATTCTCTTTCATTAATATGCTATACAGTATATAAGGACAGTACCAATGCTGGGAGATGGGAGGGTGGGAAATTATGCCTGTGAAAAGTTCAGGGTCAGCAAAGGAGGTAGTAAAATGTGTGTGTGTGTGTGTGTGTGTGTGTGTGTGTGTGTGTGTGTGTGTGTGTGTGTGTTGGTATTGAATATATAGCATGTTTTACACAATTTTAATATACTTTATGGAGGTAAGGTATTAAACTTTTATCTTCCTTGTCATGCTGTTCATCCTGAAAGGCAGGGGCTACAATGCCGATAAATTCATCTACTTTTTTTTCACTTTCTAACATTTCATTACAAACAAAAAATTAAATGACTAGGGATGGAAACCATTTTTTGGAAATCACTGAGACTCGAGGTGGCTGGTAAGAACTTTTCTCTTCAAGATCCTTTCAACTCAAAATATACACAGTTTCAAGTTGAAAACTGATGCTTTTCATGGGAGAAGGAAATATTTTAACACACTTCTCTGCTGTGTTTTAGGAATATAACCCCATTACTTTGCCCATAGGTTTATTCTCAGTTTTAATTAAATGATTTTGCTAATTCAACTAAAAAGTTATTAGAGCCAAGCTAGAAAGCTACAAGCTACAGACCAATCTCTCTATGCTGCGTCACATGCAAAGTCATGGAATCAATCATAAACCAATCCATTACCCTCCACCTAGAAACTAACAACCTACTCTCAAACAAGCAATTCGGTTTCAGAAAAAATTATCCTGCAATCGACAACTACTACACTGCAAAAACATATGGACCTCAAAACTTGACCAGGGAAAAACAATAGATGCAATTTACATAGACTTCTGTAAAGCCTTTGACTCAGTGGTTCACGATAAACTACTTCTGAAACTGAAATCCTACGGCATCTCTGGACCCCTACATGACTGGATAACTGCGTTCCTGTCAAACAGACAACAAGTGGTCAAAATAGAGAGCGCCCTATCTAATCCCGTACCTGTTAACAGCGGTGCTCCCCAAGGCAGCATACTAGGACCAACACTCTATACTTTATATAAATGACCTTTGCGTTCACATTACAAGCGACTGCGTTCTCTTCGCCGATGATGTAAAACTCTTCAACATCACCGACAACACTGCTATTCTCCAAAAAGACCTAGACTTTGTGTCAGAATGGTCAAACATCTGGCAACTCCAAATCTCAACAAACAAATGCTCTGTCCTACACATTGGCAAAAAAAATCAGAAATACAAGGTGAACAGACAAGACCTTGCAGACGACCCCCACTCTGTCAAAGACCTTGGAATACTCATATCAAATGACCTAAGTGCCAAAGCTCACTGCAACAACATCGCCAAAAAGGCTTCAAGAACTGTTAACCTAATCTTACGTAGCTTCTTCTCCGGTAATATCACACTACTAACCAGAGCATACAAAACATTCGCCAGACCAATCCTTGAATACAGCTCATCTGTCTGGAACCCACACTGCATATCAGACATAAATACATTAGAAAGTGTCCAGAGATACTTTACAAGAAGAGTCCTCCACTCCTCTACTCACAACAGAATACCTTATGCAACCAGACTTGAAATCCTGGGCTTAGAAAGCTTAGAACTACGTCGCCTTCGGCACGACTTAAGCATAGCTCATAAAATTATCTGCTACAACGTCCTTCCTGTCAACGACTACTTCAGCTTCTACCACAACAATACACGAGCACACAACAGATACAAACTCAAAGTGAACCGCTCCAAACTTGACTGTAGAAAATATGACTTTAGCAACAGAGTGGTAAATGCCTGGAACTCACTACCTGACTCTGTGGTTTCATCACCAAACCCCCCAAATGTTACCCTTAGACTGTCCACTGTTGACCTCACCCAATTCCTAAGAGGTCAGTAAGGATAAGTAAGGTAAGCGTGCCTACCATCCCTGTCCTAATGTTCCCTTATATCAGTACCCATCTTATGTATATAAACAATGTTTATATAAACAATGTTATATCTATGTATATTACCAATACATACTTGACAAAAAATAAATAAATAAAAAATAAAAATAAAAATAAAGAAGACATGGATGTTGGGGCCCCAAAAGATGAAGGATTCCAATCAGTTCTACTGTTTCCATCCAACGTCCCTTTCTTGCCAACCAGCAGTTAAGTAGTTGAAATGCAAATAAAACAATCACCCACACTCTTTGGCATCAGAAATAAGAACCACACAAAGGTAGTATCAAATAGAATAATTAAAGAAAGAAAGAAACTCAGAAGAGTTGCAGGCACTAAGTAAGAGGAATTCAATGAGGAGACATGCAAAGTGGTGTCCAGAGGCATAAATAAGCCCACATATATCTCCCTTGGTACATTCCAGGCTCCAAGCTGCACTGGAGTTTAATTTTTTTTAATAGATGTTAATTTTAAAAATTAAAAAGGAAAATGGTATGCTGCAAAAAACACCTGCATTTAACATTGTTATCATATAGATGAAAGCCCTGGAGGCCAGTACTTGCACCCACCTGCTAGGAGAAAAAAAAAGACATAGAAACCAGGTAAAAGTATGGCCTGATGGTTTGTCTTAGATGGTATAAGGAGTGTTGGAAAGAAATGCTACCAATGTGTTTGTAGTATACACAGGCACTGTCTATAATCTTCACTTCACTCATGACTTTTTCAAATTCCAAATAATACCCATACTGTCCTCCACACCTTCCTTCCTTCCTTCCTTCCTTCCTTCCTTCCTTCCTTCCTTCCTTCCTTCCTCCCTCCCTCCCTCCCTCCCTCCCTCCCTCCCTTATCCATCCATCCATCCATCCATCCATCCATCCATCCATCCATCCATCCATCCATCCATCCATCCATCCATTCTTAAAAGATTAAAAAAGAGCTGCTAGACCTAAGGGCATTTCAACTAAATCCTGCTTGTCTGGAGAAAAAAAAAATCTAGCTGTGTTCATTGCCCCTAATTTGCCTTCAAGAAAGTAGTATTTGAATATTTGCCTGCAACAATATGAGGTCTAGCCGATGATGGTTGGACCTTAGAAGCATATTGCATATGATTATGATTAATACAGGTTTAATGGAAATAGGGGCAGATATCCAACATGGATAGGGAGGACAAAATACAGATAATCCATAGCTAATAATGATCGGAACTGGCCATTGTACCACTTAAATGATGAGGGCATAAATTGTGACAACACATCACTGTGCCAACTTACGATGGCAATTTCGGCAGCTCCAGTTGTGGTCATTAAGCAACTCCTTTGTAGTCATCAAATCTGATGTCACATCACCTCCATTTGTGTCCTCCTCCAGGCTTCCTCCTTGTGTTGGCTTGTCAGAAGTCAGCAGTGAAGGTTGCACTTGGTGATTGTGCACCTGCAGGATGCTGTGACCGTCTTAATTGCGAGCCAGTTGCCAAGTGCCTGAATTGCAATTACATGATGCGGGGGATGCTGCAATATGTATTGTAGTAGAAGTCACGTGTTAGATCTGATTCTAGTCTTAGGGTGGTGGTCACATAATGTGGAGTTAGGAGACGGGGTTTGGAGTTCTCCACAGCTGCTCCTGCTTCAGGGAGGTAGTTTTTATTTGACCCTACAGATGCACCTTGTGCAGTTTGAGAAGGAACTTGCCACTTTTTATTTATTTCGTGTCCAGGTCAAACATTAAACTGCCAGAATGAGGCTGCCTTTTTAGCTTTATCATTGTCCTGAAACAAATCACTTTTGGTACATTCTATTCAGGGGCGGGTTCCTAATTTTTTTACTACCACACTGTGGGTGTGGCTTATTTTGTGGGAGTGGCTTGCCAGCCATGTGACCGGGTGGGCGTGGGCCTCAGGAGCTTGGCAGCGGCCGGAGAAGCAGGGGGCATTGCTTGCCGCCCGTTCCCCCTCCCCTCAGCAGCTCGAGAAGCCTCACACGTGCGAAAATGCCTGAGATCATCACCGCGCATTCATGGCTTCTCGGACTGCTGAAGGGGGGGGGGAACTGAGATAGGTCCTGCCGCCTATTTCCTCTCCCCTCAGCAGCTCGAGAAACCTCAAATGTGCGAAAATGCCTAGGATCATCACCGCACGTTCGTGGCTTCTCGGATTGCTGAAGGGAGGGGAATGGAGATAGCTCCTGCTGCCCGTTCTTTCAGCATCTCACGCGCTCCCTCAGCCATCCTCCACTGCTTGGACTCACTGTGGGGTAGGAAGGCAGTGCATGCGCAGTGCCGGAAGCTTGGCTTCTGGGCATGCGCAGAAGAAAATTTTTAAAAAAATTAAAATAATTTTTTTTAATGGCGGCGCCCAGGCACCGGCAACCGACCGCACCGGTACTGTGACGTCACCAGCGGGCCGCTACCGGTGCTATAGAGTGGACCGCACCGGTAGGAACCCACCACTGATTCTATTGGTAATAACTTGACAGACAAATAAATGGGCAAGACTCTACACTTCTCCACATCCACACAGTGTGTTGTTATCCACCAGCAACCCCACACTTAAGTGTATTAGTCTTACTCTTAGGCCCTCCACCCTCAACCAAGTAACATAGGAGAGATCAAATCCCTCAGCCATGCTTTCTTCTGGGATTATGCCTTCTTCTGTAAATTCTCTCCTCCATCTTCTAATTCGGTTTTACTCCTGTGGGCCTCCATTTGTTTTTTGCCATAAAGCTCTTCCCAGATCTTAATTGATGAGTTTGGGGCATGTATCCATTCAGAAGATGGGGGGGGGATCATTTTCTCAGCATCTGTTGCTACTTGTCTCCTAATCTTAGGTGGAACAAGAAGGCACATTTTCTCAATTGATGTGGGTTTAAAGCATCCTGTCACTATATGTACTGCTTCATTGAGAGCCATGTCAACTTGTTTCGCATGTGTGGATGCAAACACATGTGGATCCATATTGGAGTGACTTACTCTGCTGCAGAAATACTCAGGGCCAAAACTGATGTCCACAGCATCGGTTGTGGACATAATTTGTCAAATTCCTGATCATTTTATTCCTTGCACTGACTTTAGCTTTAGTATTCAGGCAGTGTTATTTAAATCTATCAAGTGTCACACAGAGATATTTCGGTGTAGGGCAATGCTTTATTTGGTTCCCTTGCCATGTAACCTTCAACTTGACCCCTGTATCTTGGTTTCAAAGGTGAAAAGCACATGTTTTGGTCTTACTTGGATTGGGCCTCAGATGATTGATGGTATAATACCGTCCTAATTTTTCAGTGAGTGAGTCTTCCAGCTACTTCATCGAAACTTGATCCTTGTGTGGCCATGCTATTGGGTGTCCAACTTGGCACTGTTCCTGAGACTCTGATGCACAGGTTGACTGAGGTCTTAGTTATGTTTGGAATTAGAATGAGCCAGCAGTGTGCAGCAGCTGCCAAAAAAACCAACACAGTTCTAGGCTGCATTAACAGAGGGATAGAATCAAGATCACGCGAAGTGTTAATACCACTTTATAATGCCTTGGTAAGGCCACACTTGGAATACTGCATTCAGTTTTGGTCACCACGATGCAAAAAGGATGTTGAGACTCTAGAAAGAGTGCAGAGAAGAGCAACAAAGTTGATTAGGGGACTGGAGGCTAAAATATATAAAGAATGGTTGCTGGAACTGGGTACCGTATTTTTCGGAGTATAAGACGCACCTTTTTGCACCCAAAAAGAGGGTGGAAATGTCGGTGCATCTTATACACCAAATACAGCAATTTTTGCAAAAAACAGGCTCTTTTTTAAAAAAAGGGGGGGTTGCCTTTCCCCACCCCCTAGGAGTGCTCTGCAGGCTTCCCAGATCTTCTGCATGCCCCGTTTTTGCAAAAAAAAAAGAGCGAAAAATGGACCATTTTTTGCAAAAATTGGGGCATTTTTGCCTCCCCCCACCCCCTAGGAGTCCACTGCAGGCTTCCCAGATCCTCTGCATGCCCTGTTTTTGCAAAAAAAGAGAGCAAAAAATGGACCATTTTTTGCAAAAATTTGGGCGTTTTTGCCTTCTAATTACCCCATCTAGCATGACTGGAGGAGGAATTCTGGGAGGTGAAGTCCACTAGTCTTAAAGCTGTCAAGTTTGAAGACCCTTGGGTTAGGGGTTAGGGGTGCAAGGGTCTTCAAACTTGGCAAGTTTAAGACTTGTGGTCTTCAACTCCCATTCCTGAGCTAGCATGATTGGAGGAGGAATTCTGGGAGGTGAAGTCCACTAGTCTTAAAGCTGTCAAGTTTGAAGACCCTTGGGTTAGGGGTTAGGGGTGCAAGGGTCTTCAAACTTGGCAAGTTTAAGACTTGTGGTCTTCAACTCCCATTCCTGAGCTAGCATGACTGGAGGAGGAATTCTGGGAGTTGAAGTCCACTGGTCTTAAAGCTGTCAAGTTTGAAGTTTGTAAAAAGTATACATGGTTGTAAAAAGTGTACATGGTTGTAAAAAGTATACATGATTGTAAAAAGTATTCTGCTACACTGGTATTTTATTAAATAATATATTACTGCACCATTTGGTTCAGAATACTTTTTTCCTTGTTTTCCTCTAAAATCTAGGTGAGTCTTATACTCCGGTGCATCTTATACTCCGAAAAATACGGTATGTCTAGTTTAATGAAAAGAAGGACTAGGGGAGACATGATAGCAGTGTTCCAATATCTCAGGGGTTGCCACAAAAAAGAGGGAGTCAAACTATTCTCCAAAGCACCGAGGGTAGAACAAGAAGCAATGGGTGGAAACTAATCAAGGAGAGAAGCAACTTAGAACTAAGGAGAAATTTCCTGACAGAACAATTAATCAGTGGAACAGCTTGCCTCCAGAGCTTGTGAATGCTCCAACACTGGAAGTTTTTAAGAAGATGTTGGATAACCATTTGTCTGAAGTGGTGTAGGGTTTCCTGCCTAAGCAGTGGGTTGGACTAGAAGACCTCCAAGGTCCCTTCCAACTCTGTTACTCTATTCTATTCTAGAAGATGACAATAGCTTTGGAGTGGATTGAATTTATGCAACTTCTCCATGTTCCTGGATGCCAGGGAGCCCTGTGATTTTCAGAGGAATTTGGGGAAGTGAAATCATAGAGATGTTTAGAGTCACATTGGGGTTCTCAGTCTGAAGGTCACAGCTCTGTGGATGACAAACTGAGGATGGGGAGTGCAAGATCCTGTTTTAGCTGATGTCATTGGGTTTTCTGCTGTTGGTCAATCAAAACAGGCATGCATTCTCCAATTTAAAGTGCAGCCTATAACAACTACAATAAACTCTGTTCACACCTACCATAACACTAAAGTTTACTGAATGGAGTCACATCCAAACTTGTGTATGAGTGGCTAGCTGTAGAAATCAAAGTTATAAATAAGTAAAGGAAAAAGAAGAGTGGAGAATCACTTTCACAGTAATCATCAAGGGGGAAAGTCCATCTTTCTCTTTTAAACTTGCACAGCTAAGATTCAGGAAGATTTTAATATGGCTCAGCTGGTAGAATTTGACTGACTCTGCATTATTAAGTATTACAATTAAGAAGCCCAGAGTGAATTGGGAAGCTAATTAGCCAGGACATATTAGCCAGATAAATTTAGGTGTTTCTTTGGACCTGCCAATTTCACTGGCTTTAATTTCAGTGCCAGGTTTTATTCACTGCCCCTTCCCCTTAGAGAATAGGACAACTTGATTCAGCCAACTTGCTGCGGCCAACTCATTACGCCAACTCACTGCGGGACAACTCACCATGGCCAACTCGCCATGGGACAACTCGCTGCGGGACAATTTAACAATTCTATTTAATTATTTAAAATAAATAAAAGTTATTTTAATTTTAGCCATTCACATTTTATTCTGTCCCTCCTTTTGCATTCTTTCATTAATGATTCTATTCTACCATTTCTTTGATATTAGTGTAACTCTTGTCCCACAGAGAGCTGTCCTGTGGCGAGATGGCCGTGGCAGGTTGTCCTGCAGTGAGTTGGCCGTGCCGAGTTAGCCGTAGCGACTTGGCCATGCCGAATAGTCATAGACCCTTCCCCTAGTGCAGGGGTCAGCAACCTGCAGCTCTGGAGCCGCATGTGGCTCTTTCATCCTTCTGTTGCGGCTCCCTCTCACCAGTTGGCACCACAATTTTGAGAGGAGCTTCCCGTTAGGGAGGGGAAAAGCACGGCGCACCAGGAGGAGACTCTATGGCAAGGGGTGGGTTTTCCAGTAAGCTCCACAATTGATAGGGCTTTCGGTTAGGACAGGTAGAGGAAAAAGGACGCCGTGCTAGGAGGAGTCTCTATGGTGGGGAAACTGAACTTCTAGTCGGCTCCAGAATTGAACGGGGGGCTTCCAGTTAGGACCTTTGTGGCTCTTTGAGTGTTTAAGGTTGCCGACCCCTGCCCTAGTGCATCTTGTTGAAGATGTGTTCAAGGAGCTTTATGGTTTGAAGGAAGTAAGAGTGGGTGCCCAGTTGATGTCACCTGTTGAAAATGCATTATTTTAAACAAGATAAAGCCATCCTGAGTAGGAAAACCAGGAAAAAAATCAGAGGAGGTAAGCAGATCCTTTACAGCCTTCAAAAAGGTGTTTTCCTTTGTACATGTCAGGATGAGGAATGAAAAATATGAATTTTAATAAGATTATTGCAGAGAATGCTGTTCAGTTGACACCAGAAGACAACATTTAAAGATAGATATTATATTTCAGTGTAGAAACACATTCATTGTCATTTGACTTGGGTTTCTTGATGGCTACTTTATGTCACATTAATGATAATAGCATTCTTCCACAAATATGAGCTTCTCTTCCCACCAACCAATCTTCTGCATTGCAAAGGTTACATCATGTGTTTAAA
The DNA here is from genome assembly GCA_023053685.1 of Diadophis punctatus similis. Classification (NCBI taxonomy): domain Eukaryota; kingdom Metazoa; phylum Chordata; class Lepidosauria; order Squamata; family Dipsadidae; genus Diadophis; species Diadophis punctatus. The sequence continues at coordinate 215,838,360 of JALIGW010000001.1, read as the reverse complement.
TTGCACCTTCACTCCATAAGTGAAGAATTACAGTGACTCGTTCCTTTCAGGACTTACTATGAGCTGGAATGCATGAATGGAGTTCCTACCAATGCATTCATTTGAATTAAAGGAAGTAGCTTGATTTTTTCCCCCCACTGAATCTTTACATGATTCAGACAGTTCCTTTGCTAAATAAAAATTTTAAAAATATATTTGTCAGCAGGGCTTCTGAGGGTTGTCCCCCATTGCTGATCTGATGTGCTCTCCATCCATCTTTCATTCGGCAGACAAATATAGAGACATGAAATTAGCTACTTCATTTGCCAGTAAACATCCTACCTCAATTGCCGCTGTTCTGACTTATTGCCCAATGGTGCAGTCCAGATTATCAGTTTTCAGGATATGAGAGGTGAAATGATTGGATGCATCTTGCATCGCTGCTGTGGCCTAGAGGTAGAGCTATTGCCTCACAATCAGGAGGTTGTGAGTTCAATCCTAGGTAGAGGCAGATGTATGGTCTCCTACTTGGGCAGGGGGTTGGACTAGATGACCTGTAAGGTCCCTTCCAACTCTGTTAATCTGTAACATCGTTGCTATTCCCCCCCTCTTCGGCAATTCACCAACTGGCAGGAAGAATAACTGCCATTACAGACCTGCAGGAAGAATGGAGAGGATTTGACTGCAGAGTTCTGCCATCATGGCCAAGCCTCCTCTTTTGTCCCCACCCATTTCAATTCATGCTCAAATTAAATAAAGCCTTTCCAACCTCCCCCCCCCCCAATTGGAGATGAGTCTCAAGCAGAGGTGGGTTCCTAACGGAACCGGTAGTGGGAATTTTTCCCTGCTTGCCGAACCGGCAGTGATGGCCGGCTGACCACACCCCCAAACCGGCTCTCTCGGTGGTGCCATAGGTGCTGCCATCTTGTTTTTCACTTCTGTGCATGTGCAGAAGCTGGTTTTTGCTTATGCGCATGCACAGAAGCTGGGTTTTTGGCACTGCGCATGTGCACACATGCAAAGTGCGCGGGCACCCACACAGCGCGAGAGGAAGTGAACCAGCAGTGAGGTAAGTTAGAACCCACCCCTGGTCTCAAGCAATGTTACCTGTAACATCAGAAAATGGCGCGCGGCAGTTAGAAACTGCTGCGCGGTGTTCTCTTTTTATGTGCGTGGCCGCGCAGGCGCGCAGCCTCTGCCATTAGAAAATGCCACGCGGAAGTTAGAAAATGCCACACGGAAGTTAGAAAACGCCACGCGGAAGTTAGAAAATGCTGCGCAGCTTAGAGGGAACAGTGGTCTCAAGTGGTGGTTTTATTTAGGAGTCTTCTTTCCTCTCCACTCCTCTCCCCTCCCCTCCTTTCTTTCTTTTCCATGGTGTGGTAAAGAACAGAAGCTTCTATCCTTATACAGCTAAATCCTGATTGTCCTAAAGATGTTTGAGCCAGGAAAATTTATACAAGACCTGGCTCTTGCATAAGGTAAGTGCTGTAATTCTTCCCCTCTATATTGCTCTTTAGGTAGAACCCCTACTCCCGAATTTTCTATTTGGGCAATAGAGGGTGGGTTATTAATATTTCCTGTCCTTCCTATGGTCCAATCCAAATTACCTTATTAGGTTCCTTTAATAATTAATCTGACTCCCTGCAAAATATCCTGTCTCATCTAGTTTCTGAAGCTCAGATCATGTTTCAAGGGAGTTCCTTTTCTCAAAATCCCAAGCAGCCTGGGGCAAGTTGTAGGTAAATCCCAGCATGTAAAGAGAAGCTGGTGAGCACTTTTTCCTTCCTCATTCTTTTCTATGTCAAAATTTCCCTTCACAAGCTGCCTTTTCATCGCAACTCAGTGAAGAAAGAAAGGGTTGCAGAGTCTTCCCAGGGCTCTCCCCATCCCCTAAGAGTTTTCTTTTAAGGTCAGTTTGGGGAAATGCTTTGCAGCTGCAAAATGACAGGGGAGGGGAGGCTCCTAAAGCCTTGCAGCACCATGCCCCCTGAGATGACAAATTAATTGGTGTGACCGCCCCATGAATCAAGCTAATGATTTCACTGGGGTTGTGCTTGGGCAAGAAATAAATATGCCACTTACTTTTAATCATCACAATTTCATCTGTCTGTAAGAAACCACACACTGCCACAACTGCTTGCTGCACAAAGTGGGAGTGAGTTAGGATCCCCCCTTTTATCTGGATTGAGTCAATAAATAAATAAATAAATAAATAAGGAAACAGTGACTACAAGTGGAACCTCCACTTACAACCACAACTGAGCCCAACATAAATGAGACATTTGTTAAGTGAGTTTTGCCCCTCACGAAAAGTTTACGACTTTCCTTGCCACAGTTGTTAAGTGAATCCCTGCAGTTGATATGTTGGTAACACTGTTGTTAAGTGAATCTGGCTTCCCCATTGACTTGGCTTGTCAGAAGGTCGCAAAAGGAGATCACGTGACCTTGGGACACTGAAACCGTCGTAAGTATGAACCTGTTTCCAAGCATCTGAATTTTGATAACATGATCGTGGGGATGCCAGAAAGGTCGTAACTGTGAAAACGGTCATAAGTCACTTTTTTCAGTGCTGTTCTAACTTTGAACGGTCACTAAATGAACTGTTGCAAGTCAAGGACTACCTGTATTAGCACCCCAGTTACTTGCAATCTCCTGGGGATTTCTCACCCAGATTTGAAAGTCCCTGGGCTATGCATATCTCCCAGATTACTTTTCTTTCTGAATCAAAGATAGCTTGCCTCACACTGCTTTGTCTTAAAAAATATAAACAGAATTGGGCAAGCCATTCTTTTTGACATACCTATATTTGCAAGGTCACAGCAAGGGTGAGATATTTCTTTGGTCTTACTTTTACATTTAGGTAAAGCTCACCTAAGAGGCATCTGCAGCAGCGGTGGGTTGCTCCTGGTTCGGCCCGGTTCTAAGAACTGGTAGCGCTGGTGGTGGGAGGCTCCGCCCACCCACCCGGGATGCTTCTGTGCATGTGCAGAAGCTTCTGCATATGTGCAGAAGTGTTTCATGCGAATGCTCGTGAACCGATACTAAAGGGTTTTAAAACCCACTACTGATCTGTTAATGCCAATAAGAATGGTATTTGACTGCTATTCAAGCTGGTAATGGGATATATTTTCCTTGAAAAATGCACCATACACACACACACACACACACACACACACACACACACACACACACACACACACATACACACACCAGGGGTGGGTTCTAACTTACCTCGCTGCCGGTTCACTTCCTCCCGCGCCTTGTGGCCTCACCTCATGGGCGTGCATGCGCTTTGCGCACATGTGCATGTGCAGTGCCAAAAATTCCAACCCCCCCAAAAGAAGCCAAAAACAAGATGGCGGTGTATATATATCTTCACTCTTTCCTGGTGAAGAGCTGATAGGGAAGAGAACCTTGTGGCCTAGAGGTTAAACTTCTGCCTTACAAGCAGACTGCCCAGGTTCAATTCCCACTACGGGTATGGCTATCTGACAAGAGCAAAATAGCTCGAAATAGATCTATAATAGTCTCCCTTTATTTTCATTTATCAGCAAAAAATGTTACACACACACACACACACAGATATAGATATAGATATAGATATAGATATAGATATAGATTGATATAAATAATAGAGTTGGAAGGGACCTTGGAGGTCTTCTAGTCCAATCCCCTACTCAAGCAGGAGACCCTATACCATTTCAGATAAATGGTTGTCCAGTCTGCTTTTGAAAGCCTCCAGTGATGGAGCACCCACAACTTTTGAAGGCAAACTGTTCCATTGGTTGATTGCTCTCATCCTTAGTTCCAGGTTACTTCTCTCCTTGGTTAGTTTCCATCCATTATTTCTCATCTTACCTTTTAAAAATAGTTGGCCCCCTTCATCTTTGTAGGAGCCCCTCAAGTATTGGAATACTGCTATCATGTCACCTCTAGTCCTTCTTTTCATTAGACTAAACGTACCAAATTCTACTAAATTATGCTGGTTTCCAGTATAAATGAAGTTCACTGTTACTTTCACCAGACCAATGTAGTTGCAGATGGCCAATTGAAATTACATGGGCTTGGAAGCAACATTGCTGATTCCAATAGAGTATATTCAATTCAATTATTAATATGGATTTAAATTATATAAAAATGTTCCATAATTGAAAGTACATTCTTAGGTGCTAGATTTAAAACCCTTTCAGTTAATGCTTTTCCAGCCAGTAAATGTACAATTATTTATCAGTTGTCATGAATGACATCATTTTAATTTGCTTATTCTGGGTACAGTATGCTGGCCTGTAATAAATCTATCCAGCTGATTGAAGACTATAAATCTACTAGCTGTGAAACTCATATTCTCCTGATTTGTTTGTTCCAGTTACTGAATTTATGATAAGCAGGTGTTCTTTTAAAACTAAGTATCATAACATATCAACTCTTATTAACTTTAAAATTTACACCTTTCTCAACTGCCCTGGAAATGTTTGGATTTTGCAAAGCAGTAATCTGTGTTCTGTCTGTAGTTTTATTTGGTCTCTGGCTTTTCTAGGTTGGAAACTAGCCAAGTTAGTTAGGTTGGAACTAACCAAAGAGACAAGCAACCTAGAACTAAGGTAAAATTTCCTGACAGTGAGAATAAACCACCAATCTGAAAGCTTGCCTTCAGAAGTTGTGGGTGCTCCATCACTGGAGGCTTCTGAAAAGAGACTGGATAGCCATTTATCTGAAATTGTATAGAATCTCCTGCTTGAGCAAGGAGTTGGACTAGAGGACCTCCAAGGTCCCTTCCAACTCTGTTATTCTGAATTTTGATATAAATTCCCAGGTAATTTAAAATAATTCAATAAAAATAAATTCAAACTATTTAAAGACAGTCATCAGAACATGCCTTTTCTCATCCCATCAGATCTTGCAGCCAGCTCTGCTTATATGTATACGACTCCGCTAGCATTTTATTAAGACTCATCTGTAAACAGTCCAGTAAGAGATGACACAGAAGAACAGAAAGACACATTTTACTAGTTTATAGCCTAACATATTTAATATACATGAAGCTAACCATATCATTGCCAAAATTTTCTTATAGGGGAGAGTCTTGGAGGCTTTGTATGAACAGTCTGATATATATATACGGATGTATATATACATCCTGTGCTCAGATCTTTCCATATATTAAAAAGAAACATGTGAACAATTCAAGGCAGCCTACTCAGACTTTAAGGATAATAATTATGATTGCATTCTCCATTTCTTAGCAGCATCACCATTTAGTGCAGCTATACAAAACCTTTGCTAGACCAATTCTCGAATATAGTTAGTCTGCCTGGAATCTGCACTGTATATCGGACATTAATACAATTGAGCGAGTCCAGAGATATTTCACGAGAAGAGTCCTCCACTCCTCCGCTCGCAACAGAATACCTTATGCCACCAGGCTTGAAATTTTGGGCGTGGACAACCTACAACTACGCCGCCTATGGTCTGACCTAAGTATAGTACACAAAATTATCTGCTACAATGTCCTACCTGTCAATGACTACTTCAGCTTCAACCGCAATAATACATGAGCACACAATAGATACAAACTCAAGGTAAACTCAATTGCAGAAAATATGACTTCAGCAATAGTGGTCAATGCCTGGAATGCTCTACTGACTCCGTTGTTACTTCATCAAACCCCCATAGCTTCAACCTTAGACTGTCTACCGTGGACCTCACCCCATTCCTAAGAGGTCTGTAAGGGGTGTGCATAAGCGCACCATCGTGCCTACCGTCCCTGTCCTACTGTCCCCATTTATTCGTACCCTGTATTTACTATATTCATATTCATGTTTATACTTATACCTGTTATCTTACGTTTGACAAGCTACCGTAAGTAAATAAATAAATAAAATATTTGAATGGTTGTGACGGTCATCTAAAATCTGATCTGTGGATATTAGTCAGCTCTGTAATTAAACCAACCCATAACACAGTGGTCAACATGACAACTTACTTAAAATGAGGCAAACAGAACCCAGTTGGACTTGAGACTCAAACAATAAGCAGGAAGACAGCAACAGTTACAGAAATGCACACTGTGTGCATACGTATATGTATGAGATGTTTTCTAATTTCAGTACGAAGGAGGAACAATACTGGTTGGAGGGCAAGGAGCCAAGTTTGTATAGGAGAAGCAGCTTTTCACCTAAACTTCTCACGTTCTTCTAGACTTGTACGATAATAGTTAAATTTATTAATCTACTTATTAATTCACATTTTAACCCACACCTTTTGTATTTACCCTGGGATGTCAGTGTTTCTGTGAGATTCTGCTTCAGGTTCATCAGAACGTTGACCAGGTTCATGGAGAAACTCTGAATGTCCTAAAAGATCAGATTAATGCAAAGCGATGTTATAAGGAAAACGTATACAAGAAGATATAAATTGGTCTCATGTACAGTATTTCAGAAGCATCACATCAATGAAGTTAATTGGTCAGCTTCCCACAAACAATTCCCTGCTCAGATGCCTGGGACGAGTAATAGACAAAGTCTATTTGCTTCTGTTCTCACAAGGGAGGTTCTCCTTCAAAAAAGAAATTTCTGTAACAATAACGTCACTGATGCAATAGATTTCCATATCGATGGACAGTGATTAATATTTATTTGTATTTATATGTTAGGGTGTAGGTATATACATATGTATGGTATGCATATAGCATATCTATATGTGTGTTATGTATGTGTACACTTTTGAGAGGAGGCAACAGAATTTCATTTTTAATGTGCACTAGTGTGCCCACAGAAAAAAATGACCTCTCTCTCTCCCTTTCCCTCTTTCCCTTTTCCCCTCTCCCTCCCTCCCTCCCTCCCTCCCTCCCTCCCTCCCTCCTTCTCTCTTGTTCTGTCTCTCTCTCCCTCTTTCCCTCTTTCCCTCTCTCTCTCTCTCTCCCTCCCTCCCTCCCTCCCCCCCCATTTATAATGTTGTTTTTCTATACTACATACTCTGCTGAGGTATCAGTATGGCAGTATGGTTCCCCTGAAGAATCAGGCCCAGTCCGCAAATTCACATTCACAGTAGTGAATTCAATTCACAGATTCAAATTCCCACTATGTTCAATGGGAATTACACGCGTACATTGCAAGTGTAGCCTCAAGTACTTACCTGTATAATAAATAACAACTAGTTCCACTTGCCTTCCCTCCTCCCTACCACATGTACATTTGTGTCAACATTTGATTCATTTGATCTGCCCTTCCTGTTAAAAAATAAAAGAGGGAAGATCAAGAGAATTGGGTCACTGGTTTCTACGTAGAGCACCTGCGCTGCATCTCAGGTTTCCAAAGAGCTAGTTGTTTTAGCCTGTTATTGGGGATGGGGGGGAAACACATCTAATAGAATTTTTATGGTGCAATTATTATAGCATAAGTCAGGGATGTACAATCTGTACCACCCTAGAAATTACAAACTAGGAGCCGCAGTTTGCATGGCCCAGTGGTAAAGGATTGCAGGAATTGATTGCAATAAAATTACTTTTGAGCTGCAAACAATGCAGATAGCTGCTAGTGGACAGTTAGAAGAGGTTTCTGTACCTCCCTGCTGTCACTTAGTGGTTATCCAGATTTTTTGAACCCCAAATTTAGTAACCCTAATAGAAGCCAGTTGGGTGATTTTGGGAGCCAGTCACTCTCTCTCTCTCATTCCCAGGAAGAAAGCAATGGCAAATATCTTCCAATAATATTAATAAGAAAACAATGGGGACTGGTCCAGATAGCCATTGGATGTTTACACTGACATGATAGCACGAGAACAGAACCAAACCAAACCAAACCAACTCCCACCCCCCATCAATTTCTTAGGAGCCAGTTTCCCTGTTTTTGGCATAAACTTTTAAGCCAACCTTCTCAGAGGTTTTGTAAATGGTACATAATGAAGAGGTTAGTCTAGGCTTGGTCTTCCATCATAGTACAACTGTTTTCCAGTTAGTATCTGACTCTTGATGGTTGCAGAGCAGGATTGTCCTTTTTGCTTTTTAAACCAAATACCATATTACACCAAGAGACCCATAGTTGCCTTTTCAATACTTAACTTAATATCCCTGAGCTAAACTGACCTCTCAAACTACTATTTATTCAATCAATCAGGAAAAAAAATCCCATGCATTTCCCTTTCTATGTAAAGCTTTTTTTCTTATGACTTTCTTATAAGAAGAGATGAGAAAAGACAATCAACAAACGAAGTACACACTAGGCTGATCCTAAGCACATCTTCTTAATCAGGCTTGCACCAATTTCCAAATGCAATGCATATTATAACATGACCCCCCTGTGAACTAGACTTGTGCCCCTCCTGGCTGCTCAAGGCGGTGACATGAGAGACATGGGAGGTGACATGTGGATGGATCCTGCCAATAAATCATTCATTCTTGAGGGAAAAGGTCTTCCTGTCTCCCTTTAAAAGAGGTGGTGGTGTGCTCTCTCCTAAAGAAGCTGTCACTGGACCAGTGGTGGGTTCCTACCGGTGCGGTCCAGTGCACCGTTCCGGTAGGGGCCCGCCAATTGCGCAATGTCGGCGCGACGGCTCCGGTGCTTTCTTTGCCGGTCTGTGCGCGCCACCATCTTTTTTTTGAAATTTTTTGCAGTTTTTGGCTCTCTGCGCATGCGCGGAAGTAAAATTGTCCTTCTGCACATGCGCAGAAAGCCGAAATCATGTGAGAGGATGCACACGCACACACGTGTAGTGAGCACGTGCACAACATCACGATGCGCACCGGTAGGAGAAGGTAAGAGGAACCCGCCCCTGCACTGGACCACACTGAACTGGATAATGTTTGTTTAGTCTCCCATCTCCTCTTTTTAGGGAAGTGGTTCAAGACGTTGGTGGCACTGCAGTTCTAGAGGATCCTGGATGAAAAGGATTATCTGGATCTCTTTCAGTCAGGTTTCAGGCCCAGATATGAGCGAGAAACAGCATTGGTTATGCTTTTGGGTGATCTCTGGCAGGAGCGGAATGGAGTTGAGCATCCATCCTTGCTCCTCTTGATCTCTTCATGGCTTTCAGTACCATCAACCATGGTATCCCTTTAGGTCAGTTCCAGAAGTTGAGATTAGAGGGTGCAGTTCTTTGCTGGTTTACGGCCTTCCTCCGCATTTGGTCTCAATTGGTGTTGATAGGAAGTGAGAGGTCTAACCTGTGGCACAGAGCTAGGTGCTCTCTCTATTCCTTTTTTAATATCTATTGTATATCTGAACCTCTCCCATATGGACTACTGTGATGCACTCTACATGGGGCTTCCCTTGAGTATCTGGAAGCTTCAGTTGGTGCAGAATGTGGCCGTACAAGCAGTTTTGGGCAGTCAAGGGCTACACATATGATACTTCTGCTGTGTGAGCCGCATTTCAGGTTCAATTCAAGGTGTTGGCTGGTGGTCGGGGGAGTACTTCCTCTGCCTTTTAATTTACCCTTTGACTCTGCTTTAAACTTTGTTTTAATTTAATTGTTTTAATTACATAATTAAAGATAAAAGCTTTATGACTTTTATCTGCAAACTTCCCAGCGTCACTTGGCGGTGAAATGGGAAGTGTCTAAATTTGATAAATAAATACAGAAAATGAACTCTGTAGTCTTTAAATATCATTTCATTTAACCTAAAATGTAAATATATACCAAGGACTCTTTTGCTGAAATAAAGATGTACAGGTGTTTAACTTTGGTAGGATTGCATCCATTATATTTAGGCACAATGGTGCTTTTGAGAGAAATCAAACTTGCTAAGATCCAGTGATATCAACAACATCCAATGCATTTCAGTGGAATTTAGGTGTGTTGAATGTTTCCTTCCTTATCCCTTATTTCAAAAAAACCTTAAATGACTGCATACTTGTAGCAAGAAGAAGAGTGTTGAATGTATAATGATTTTGAAATAGTTAAGAGTTGCCACAGAAGAGAGAGTATAACAATAAAACTGAGTAACAACAGGCAATAGAATAAGATGATGACATTAATTAGGGATGCAAGATGATGGATTTATGTTGGCTATTAAGACAAATAATGTATTGTTATAACCACAAGAGCAATTGGGCAATGTTTTGTATTTTTTAATTTGGGGGTGTGGTTTTAGCAAAGCTGGTTGGGATTCAGCAAACTGAACCTCTGTGTTGGAGTTTGGATTCAGTCCAAAAAACTTTTCAGTGCCATCTGAGTGCTGATGCCACTTTGTGGGTTAAATCTCACCAAGCTGGAATAATGAGGCAAGCTTGGCTTCTGATGAAAAAGACTAGTTTTCTAATCTTTTCTAGAAGCAGAATATAAGTAGTCCTTGACTTACAACAGTTCATTTAGTGACCGTTCGAAGTTACAATGGCACTGAAAGACGTGACTTATGACCATTTTTCACACTTATGACTGTTGCAGCATCCCCATAGTCATGTGATCCAAATTCAAATGCTTGGCAACTGACTCATATTTATGACGGTTTATTTATTTATTTATTTATTTATTTATTTATTTATTTATTTATTTATTTATTTATTTATTTATTTATTTATTTATTTATTTATTTATTTATTTCTTGGTTCTTATATGCCGCCCTACTCCCGAGGGACTCAGGGCGGCGTACAGCAATGTACAAGAACACTAGATAATAAACAGTAATTAAAAACCAAGTTAAAAAGTTAAAAAAAATTGAACAATTAAAAATATTCACCAACCAGACATACCCGGGGGAGAGCTCAGGTGGACTAGTCTCTACCCCCTACCTGCAGGAAAAGCCATGTCTTGACGGCTTTTCGGAAGGCCAGCAGGGTGGGGATGGTTCGGGTCTCTGGGGGAAGTTGGTTCCAGAGCATGGGGCCCCCCACAGAGAAGGCCTTCCCCCTAGGGCCCGCCAACCGGCATTGTTTGGCTGACGGGACCTGGAGGAGACCCACTCTGTGGGCCCTAACCGGTCGAAGGGAAGTATGAGGCAAAATGCGGTCCTGAATTGACCGCGGTTGCAGTGTCCCGGGGTCATATGATCACCTTTTGCAGCTTTCTGACAAGCAAAGTCAATGGGGAAGCCAGATTCACTTAACAACCGGGTTACTAACTTAACAACTGCAATGATTCACTTAACAACTGTGGCAAGAAAGGTCGTAAAATGGGGCAAAACTCACTTCACACATGTCTCACTTAGCAACAGAAATTTGGGGCTCTATTGTGGTCGCAATTTCAGGACTACCATTTTTGCAAAAAAATAGGAAATAAGAAGCCAAACTTAACTTGGAAAGTACCTAAAGAAAGAAATTGATGAATCTGGTATCAGCAGAACATACTGAGAATACTCAGGGAACTATTGAGGTACAGGTCAAAGTTCCAGAAATAATATAACCCAAATCCTCTTTTTCTTCATCAGACTTCTCACTACTGTGTAGTTCTTTGGCCTCTTTTGCGGGAACATCATCTCATGATGTTCCCACAAAGTTTCATCATTGAAAAGTTGTTGGTATAGGAAATTATGGTCTCCATCAATGTATAATCCTGCAGTGCCCGAAAGGCAGTTAAATTCTAAATTCTATGTCCAACAAATGGGGGGGAAGCATTCGTGCCAGTGAAAAGCTACCAATAGGTAACTATCTCTACTTTCTATCCTTTTGTATAAAGATCAAAGTCTTTTTCTTTTTGGTTAAAATCAACCCAACTAGCGCTAGGGTATTCCAGATTTATGTGGCCATTTTAGAGAGTTAATAAACTGTATCGTAAATCTTGGTAAGGTCACACAGTACGTGATGGTGCCTGTTTGCAGAAATGGAAATTTGGTTTCTTTCCAAGTTGGAATTAAAGTAGTGGTGATAGGAACAATTGGCTTGAAGAAATAACTACACAAAAAATAAACATCAAACCAGAAATATTTTTACTAGGGATGTTAGAACAAACGATAGAAAGGAAATACTGGTATATTATAATTCATACAGTATACTGACAGTGGCGAGAATATGTTTAGCACAATACTGGAAGCAGGGCGATGTACTGACTGAAAACGTAATTATCAGAAAAAATTTAGAATGTGCAGAATTAGACAAATTAACAATGGAATTAAACCAGAAAGAAAATTCGGGATTTTCTTCTTCACTTCTTCACTGCAGTTTTCACTTCCTCGTCACTGGAATAATGTTTGCCTCTCAAACCCTCTTTCATGGGGCCGAAGAGATGATAGTCTGAAGGCGCTAAATCTGGTGATTATGGAGGATTATTATTCCAGTGACGAGGAAGTGAAAACTGCAGTGAAGAAGTGGCTCAAAGAAATAGTCAACAGAATTTTACCAGGCAGGGATACATGCTCTCATTCGAAGGTGGAACATTGCTATTGAGAGAAACAGTGACTATGTTGAGAAGTAGGGATGTGATCCACAGAGGACAAGTTTAATTTTGATGTATGCTACATGTTCCTGTGTTGGTAATTATACCTGTCCTAAAGAAAATGGCATTACGTTTTGACTCACCCTCGTACTTCAGTTCTTCTATTCTTTCAGCGGGCTGCATTGGGTTGCTATAGCTTATTGACATCATCTTAATATCGTTTTTTCCCACTTCTTGAACAGCTGAATGGCTTTCGCCCTCTCTTCTTCACCTTCAGTTATTCCTGTATTCTAATCATCAAAGTGGTATCAAGAGGGTATTTGTGGCTGTCATTGTTTCAGCCTGAAATCTAGTAGGAGACATGGAACAATCTAACTCAAGGGCATTTGGGGAGAGTCAAAAAAAGTTAAGATGCTGGTGTTGATCATGTGATTGGAGTACTTCCCTTTTTAAAATGTAAATGTGCACTATTTTGACTCTTTTTATACACACACAGGCATATCAAGGACACCTCTGGTCTAGATTTTTAAATCTTGAACATTCTTTTAGCACAATTCTTTTTTTAAAAACCAGAATATAAATTGATCTTTTCAAGTTCCTTGGCTACTGCTATGCTTTTCATATCTACTTACCATCTGCTAGTAGTACTTTCAACTGTACCATCTTGCAAGATTTTAAATAGTTCTTGTGGCATTTCACCAACTCTTGTAGCTCTCTGGTTAGCACTATTTCCTAGGGCCTAATTAACTTTACTTTCCAGAAGGTCAGTGAGCAAACCTTCGTACGTACGGTTTGAAATCTTTTTGTACAGTTCTTCCTTATATTTATCGTTCTACATTTGTCTTAGAAAATCTTTGACTTCTTTGTCTTTTATCATGCCCATGATTGCATAAAAGTCGTGCTTGGTTTCTGTAACTTTATTCCATAGAACTTTTGTCTTTCTCACTTGTTTGTTACCCATCGTTTATTTCCATTATTTGTTTAAATGCAACTCCTTGTCTCTTTTTGCTCTTTGGCAGAATTCATTGGTTAGTTGAGAAAATTTTCCTTTGTTGCTTTTTTTGCTTCCCACTTTTCTTCAGCTGTTTTCAATGCCTCAACAGTCACCCACTTTGGAATTTTGGCAATTTTTTTTTTTGCATCATCTTTAATGCTGTCACCAATTTCATACCAGGTTTTTTAAAAAAACATATTTATTAAAGAGGTTTTCAACAGAATAAAAACGATTCAAATGTTTAAGAAGAATAAAGAAAAAAAACAATGTGAAAAAGAATAAAAAGACAGCAGTAGAAAAGAAAGAAAAAGAAAAAAGAAAGAAAAGTTATAAAGAAGTGGATTCCAATTGTCTTAACAGCAGATAGAAATATATTTATATTTTAACATTACATCATAATTTCCTTCCCCCCCCCCAATAATATCTTCTAATCAACAAAGCCATAAATAATAGGTTCGGTTTTTTTCCCTTTTTTCAGCAAAAGTCCATAAGGACTCACTAATAAATGTGGTAGCTGTACTTTCTTTAAGCAGAAGGGGTAATTTTTCCATCTCTGCTAATTCCATCATCTTCACTGTTGTAGATATTTCAGAATCTTTCCATTTGCATGCATATAGTAGTCTTGTGGCAGTGATCATATGTAAGAATAATCTTCCCATAACACTTTTCTAATTGCCAGTCTATTGATCTTGACAAGAAAAGCTCTGGTTTCGGTTGAATATTAGTCTTTAAAATTATTTATATCTTATGTATTTGAACCCAATATTTTCTGAGTTTTTTTGCAAGTTCAAGGATCAGGCATGATCCTTCACATTGTCCAACACAAATTTGAATATGCATTCTAGATATTTTTCTGAAGTCATATGGTGTACAGTACTAGTGATATATCATTTTATAAAAATTATCTTTTAAGTTATAACACAATGTGAATTTCAACCCTTTCAACCACATGTTTTCCACCAACCACATGTTTTCCACTGTAGCACCTAAAGTGGTGGCTTCCTCCTCAGTATCTTGCCATGGCTGTCACTTTCATTTGCATTTAATTTTTTCTAGAAATTCTCTTGCTTTTGGATGGAATTTAGTCTGAATCTCTGTTATTTTAAAGTGAAGAACTCTCCTCCTTTGACATGCTTTCTTTATCTGTTTATCAGTCAACCAAAAAAAAAACATTTTCACTTAGGCAGCAGTTGATTGGGATTTCTTCAAATCAGGGGTGGGTTCCTCCCGGTTTGGACAGATTCGGGCGAACTAGTAGTGACTCATTGCTGACATCATGATGACATCACCAACCTGGTTCGGTCGGTGCCGGTCCATGGGCACCGCCATCTTTTTTTTTTTTTGAAAATTTTTTTTAATGTTTTTGTTCAATTTTTTTTACATTTTTTTTCTTCTGAGCATGCGCAGAAGCTGAGTTTCCGACACTGTGCATGCGGTCACCATCTTGTTTTTGGCTTTTTAAAAATTAATTTATTTATTTTGGATTTTTTGGCACTGCGCATGCCCGCGTGCGTGGTAGGAAGTGAACCGGCAGCGAGGTAAGTAGGAACCCACCCCTGCTTTTAACAGATTCGACAGATGCAGATATCTGTTTTCTCCATATCTTCAAACATTTTTTGTAAGATTTCTGGAGTAATTCCTTTTTGGGTGTCAGTTGCTCCAATGATCCTCTCCTCCCCTCACCAACTTTTGCAGCTTTTCTGCTGGTCGCTATTCTTTTATTTACAATCCAAAAGTAAAAGTAAGTCAATTACAAAGGTGAAGGTAAAAGGCAGGTTTCTCTCCCCCCTCCTCCTTTTCTTTTTTAGCTTTCTTTTCATCGTTTTCATGACACTGTCCAACTCATATTACACTTATCACCTTGTTTTGTAAAATCCATCAACTGTCTTTTCCCTTTGATGTCAACTAATCAACATTCCCACAAGGGTCTGGTTTATTTATTTAATTAATTTCAAATAATGCCAGAAGCACCGTCAGCAAATTGTTAATCTTTGAAATTTATACAGTCCCCTTTTTCCATTTGTAACTTTCTTGTTGTCATTTTAAAGTCTTTTTTTTTTAAAAAAAATCCTCTTTGCTTTACTTTCTGTAATTTGGAAGGAAAGCTGACTCAGAAGAAAGCAACTCATGGAGCAGTTGCTTTCTTCACCCCTCTGTTTCAAAGACCTCTCTTGAAATATGAATTGATTACACCCCCAAAAAATGGCTAAGAAAGTGAGGATTTGGTGGTTAATGTCCTTCAAAGGCTGTCCTGTGGGTGCAAACAAGCTCTTTCTTCCATTCCCTCAGCTGCTCCACTCACAAGAAGACTGTAAGACTCGTGAGGAACAGCTATCCAGGGAGCAAGTGGATGATCTCTGGCTCCCTCATTTATCAAGAAAGATTTTGCCTATCTGAAACCACCGTTGGCTGCATTCACTACCACAGCTCCTTTGGGATTGTCTAGGCTGCCACAGAACCCTACCCAGAAGCCCTTACCAGTATTTTCCAAGCACTTTGTTTATAAAATCTAATCCATTCAATGCATTATCGAAGAAAATGTTGCTAAAGATGTATGTTACTGCTTTGACTATTTTATTTGTTCCTTTTTAGTATGTGATCTGAGCTGCAATCAATATAAGGTCATGTTCTTACTGAGCAAAGGTTCTCACATTCACTTACTGTACAGAGTATATAGTCAATATGATTTTGGTGTTGTCCAGTGGCGGGTTGCCATCTTACCGGTGCCGGTGCGGTGTGCGCGCATCTCCAAGTTTTGGGGGTGCGCGCACTCGCTACGTGCACATGCCCCCTCGCGTGATTTTGCTTCTGCACATGTGCAGAAGCAAAATCTCACCGAAATCTCGTGCGCGCGTGCATCCCCTCACGAGATTTTGGCATGATTTTGCTTCCGCGCATGCGCAGAAGCAAAATTGACCCAAAATCACCAGGAAAAAATGGCAACACGCGCGATGGACCGGCAGAGAGGGCTCCGGAGCGGTTGCGCAATCCGCCTCTCCCTACCGGAGCTGCGCACTGGGCATCTCCGGCAGGAACCCACCTCTGGTGTAGTCCATCTGATGATATTCATGTGTAGGATTGTCTCCCAGGCTCTTGGATGAAATTTTCCTGACAGAACTCTGTTAACTTATCTTCTGCTTCTTTTTATATACCGAGTTATTCATTTTGTTATTCAAAATGTTAAAGTTGTCTCCAAATTTAGCATTACACTCTGATAACCCCGCCCCCCCTCTCTCTCCTCCCTCCCTCCCTCTCCCCTCTCTCTCCCTCTCCCTCTTATATTGACCGAGAATTACAAGTTTTTATAGAACTGTTCAACATTCACTTTGTCTGCATTTGTGGTAAGAGCAAAAAAAAAAACCTGGACGATGATAATATTGATTGCATTGGTTGCAAAATATTTTACTATTTAATGTTTGTTTTCATCTTCAGACTGAAATCTTGATGTTGGCAAAGTGGTCTAGTAACAGTTAAGACCCTTTTATTTATTTCATTGAGCGTTAAACGTATTTGAACTATTGTTTAAAGTAATAGGACATAAAACCTGCTGGCTTTCTTTCATCTGACTTCTTTAATTATACATACACATACACCTTTAATGAGTATGGATCACAAAGTAGTATCAGCATAAAATATGGATTATAATGAAGGACTTCCATCACTATTAATATCTTATTATGGTCCCTTTGTGGTTTTTAAAGATCCAGCACTTGGAAATAACTTACATTGCAATACCACAGATGCTTAATATAACAATAAAATTTATTTTGAGTACTAAAACTCAATTTCTGGGGAGCTCAGGTACTTGCCTATGTATTTTATTGAACAACAATAATAGAGTGTTGTCCTTCTTCCAGGATATTTTTTTCAATTTTCCAGTCTATTTTATAGCAAAGTGCTTTCCTGCTGCTCTCTCATCCAACTATACATAGTCCTCAGGTTATGACAGCAGTTGGGACTCATTGCTAAGTGATGAGTTTGTAAAGCCTGATATCAACTGACTGCATTGCTTAAGAATGGCAATCCTTTCGATCCCTGTTGCCATCATTAAGTCTGAACTGTGGGTCATTAGGCAATGACCTTGACTGTGGTTTGTGTCTCCTTGTTGGTATTCAAGAAGCAAAGTAAATGGGGAAGCCAGCAGGAAGTCGCTGATGCCAGGCAGCTCTCAAGTCGGCGAGTGGGAAGATGAGTGCTTTGGAGCCTGCTTGCAAATTGCCTGGGGCTTGTCACTTCCTGCCAGTTTCCTCATTGACTTTGCTTGTTGGAAGTTGGGAAGGGGAGGAATGCTGTGGTGCTATGTAAGCATGACTAGGAGGCCAGACATGGGTCACTTGCACCCTATTTGCATCCCATGAGGAATTGCTTGCACCCCATTTAAATTCTTACTCTATATTGTACATTTTTGCCTAAGATGATGATGAAGATGATGATGATGAAGAAGATGATGATGATCATGAAGGATAGTGATTCTCATCATCCTATAAGGAAGACCTGCAAAGTTATCAAATTATAATTTTTTTCTTGAAAAATCTCCTAAGGTGGCTGAAACTGAAGGTCAATGATGGTGTGTTTGTGTATACATATTCAATAGAATGGGGGAGCAGGTCGATCCTTTGAGCATCCCAAATTGGGATCACTCACTCATCCCACCACATCAGCTGGATCCACCCACTCAGGAGACCACAGAACACTTCTCCCCTACCAACCCTTGCAAACAGTCCAGAAGGATACAATATTTGAAGTTCTGAAAGGTGTCAAGAGATCTAGCAGGTCCAATAAGGATGCACCTAGGGTTTCTCTAGGTAACACTTTAGGTCATTGACAAGAGCAAGCAATGCAGTCTTCACCCTGGAAGCCGTCGGCAGTTCGTATTACACTCAGCTAAGGAGAAATAAAGGTACTGAACTGTTCCTACGTCTCGCCTCTTCATTCCCATGCAAATCTAACACTGGCGACGAAGGTGGTTGAAGAAGGACAACAGGGCAAGGCACCTCATGGCATCCTCGGCCATCTTAGAAGCAAGCACTGACCTGCTCTGGCCAAACTTGAGGATGGCTACTCAAACCTCCCCGGCTCCTGCATTCTTTGATCCAAAGACATTTACATGAAACCGCTGGGGGAGATCATCCGTCGACATGGGGTGAGATTTCAACAGTACGCTGATGACACCCAGCTGTACATCCACCCCATAGCAATTCAGCGAGGCGGTGGATGTGATGTGCCATTGCCTGGATGATGTTAGGATCTGGATGGGAAGGAACAGGCTCAGGCTCAACCCTGAAAAGACTGAGTGGCTTTGGTTATTGCCTCCTAAAGTTTATACCAATTGTCCCTCCTTGGTCTTTGGGGGAAATAAATTATCCCCCTCTGACCAGGTTTGCAACTTGGGGGTGCTCCTAGATCCACAGCTAAGATTAGACCAACATCTTACGGCTGTGGCTAGGGGTGCATTTGCACAGGTTCACCTGGTGCACCAGTTGCAACCTTATTTGGAGAAGGAGGCTTTACTCATGGTCACTCATGCCCTTGTCACCTCTCGCTTGGATTACTGTAATTCGCGCTACATGGGGCTACCCTTGAAAAGGATTCGGAGACTGCAACTGGTGCAAAATGTGGCTGCGCGAGCTGTGGTGGGTGTTTCCAGATACACCCACGTAACACCTATACTCCACCAGCTGCATTGGTTGCCCATTGGTCTCCGGGTGCAATTCAAGGTGTTGATTATCATCTTTAAAGCCCTACATGGCTTAGGACCAGGTTATCTTCGGGACCGCATCCTACCTCATATATCCCTACGACCAGTTAGCTCCCACAGAGTCAGTCTCCTCCAGGTCCCTTCAACCAAACAATGTCGGTTGGTGGGCCCTAGGGGGAGAGCCTTCTCTGTGGGAGCTCTGGGTCTCTGGAACCAACTCCCCCCAGAGATCCGAATCATTCCCACCTTGCTGGCCTTCCGGAAAGCCATTAAGACATGGCTCTTCCTGCAGGCGGGGTGATTGTGCCTGTTGTTTGTGTTGTTTTTATCCCTCTTAATCACTATTTTATTATTGTTGTTTTTATTGTATTTTTTTGATAGTATTTAGCTGTTTTTATATATGTTGTACACCGCCCTGGGTCCTCAGGGAGTAGGGCGGCCTATAAGAATCGCAAAATAAAAATAATAAATAAAAGACGGAAGAATTGCAAACCTACATGAGCCATTTTCATATGTTCTTGGAGGCCAACAACTTCCAAGATCTACCAGACAACAGGAAGAGGTTCTCTTCCTAACCTACTGCGGGCCACAGATATACAAGATGGCACAGACCCTGGTGGCACCCACGGACATTGAGTCCATTTCATGGACAACCTTGCAAACCACATTGAGAGACAATTATGTGCCCTCAGCCCCTCCGATGGTCAGCAGAAATGAGTTCTATCATCAGCGCCAATGTGAAGGTGAATCCATTAATGACTTTGTAGCCTAACTCCATCAAAGAAGCACCAACCCCCAATAACAAGGCAGAGTTGCAAGCATTCCTGGGCTTACTCAACTTCTATGCCATTTTTTTAAAACAGAAGGCAACAGTTGCTGAGCCTCTCCATCAGCTCCTGGGGAAGACGGCCATGTGGACATGGGGACAAAGAGAGGCCAAAGCATTTGCTGCCGTAAAAGACTTACTCTCATCCAACAGCGTCCTCATGCAGTACAGTGAGACCCTCCCCCTTCTGTTAACATGTGACATGTCACCTTTCAGAGTAGGGGCCATCCTCAGCCATCAACTTCCAAATGGATCAGAAGCCCCCCATCACATATTACTTAAAAACACTTTCACCAGTTGAGCAGAATTACAGCCAACTGGACAAAGAAGCGCTTGCTGCAGTGGCCGGCATCAAGCATTTCCATGAATACCTCTATGGCTGCAAATTCAAATTAGTGACATACCATAAACCACTACTGGGACTACTGGCAGGCAACCAACAAATGCCACAATACATGTCGCCCAGACTGACTCGCTGGTCCATTTTTCTGTCCAGATACAGCTACAAGCTGACCCACCGACCAGGGAAGAGCATCGGACACGCAGACACCCTCAGCTGTTGCCCCACAACCAACCTCATGGAAGACCCCACACCTGTGGCCGAAATATTGCTGGTCGACATTGAACGAACCAGCCCCATCACATCTCGAGACATTGCAGACCATACGGCGAAAGACAAGGGTTTGTCCAAAGTAATGAACTGGGTGTTGAGGGGATGGCCACAGGAAGAGGAAGGAGAAGAATTTAAACCATTTAAAAACAAACAGATTGAACTGTTGGTGCTGAAAGGGTGTTTACTGTGGGGGGAGCGAGTTGTAATATCCAAGAGCCTTAGGAAAAGGGTGATGGAAACTCTACACATAGGTCACCCAGGGATAGTGCGCATGAAAGTGTTGGCGAGGAGCTACCTGTGGTGGCTGAAATTGGATCAGCACATTATTGAGTGGGTGGCAACATGCCTGCCATGCCAAGAGTCCAGGCTGATTCCACCTCGCACCACACCACTGGAATGGGAGATCCCAAAAGCCTCATGGTCAAGGGTTCACATTGATTTTGCGGGACCTAAGGCGGGGCAGACATTTCTAATTGTTGTGGATGCCTATTCCAAGTGGCTGGAAGTAGTGCACATGCACATAGCCACCACAGAAGCCACTATACGAGCCCTCAGAAGATTGTTCGCGACAAATGGCCTGCCCGATGTCATCGTGTCAGACAATGCACCCTAACTAACGGCCAAGAACATGGAGTCATTTCTGTCCAACCTCAGAATAAGGCATGTGCTCGTCTCGCCATTTAGTCTGGCTAGCAATGGTTGGGCGGAAAGAATGGTGAGAATGACCAAAGAGAGTTTGGGCCCCAGGAACTGGCAAGAATGGATTGACCGCGTAAATCTAACAGTATAGCTGATCATCCCGTTCAACAAGGATTAAGTTGCAGATTAACTTTGTTATAGCTTCATTATAGC
Organism: Diadophis punctatus similis; assembly: GCA_023053685.1. Taxonomy (NCBI): domain Eukaryota; kingdom Metazoa; phylum Chordata; class Lepidosauria; order Squamata; family Dipsadidae; genus Diadophis; species Diadophis punctatus. The sequence goes on along the minus strand of JALIGW010000001.1, from coordinate 215,817,089 downwards.
TAGATCTGGCATTTAAGAGCATTAGCCTGAGCCCAAAGACTCCAGGAATCTGAAACCTGCGTCTCAAGCTGAAAAATGAGCTGAGGTGGCGCAGTGGTTAAATGCAGCACTGCAGGCTACTGCTAGTTCAGCAGCTCAGCTGTTCAGCTGTTCAAATCTCACCGGCTCAAGGTTGACTCAGCCTTCCATCCTTCTGAGGTGGGTAAAATGAGGACCCAGATTGTTGGGGGCAATATGCTGAACTCTGTAAACCGCTTAGAGAGGGCTGTAAAGCACTATGAAGCGGTATATAAGTGCTATTGCTATTAAAAGGGGAGTAGAAGAAGAGATTGCCAATACATTTCCTATCCCCCTTCATGTGTAATGGCTTGTCCTCTTCTTGCACTGTATTTCCTCCTGTCAATTATAACCAAGATTGTATTCTCCTGACTATCTTTTCCTTCCACTTCCTTGTGCCTTCTAATGGACATCATCATTCAGAACCTTCAATAACACTCTATTTTCAAAATGTCAAGTATCACCAAATTTCTTTTATATCTTAACCAACCAACCTTCCCCCCCCCCCCAAACTTTAGGAACTTCACAATTATAGACTAATTTGAGCTTTCCAGGCCCCGGGATTCAACCAAGCCAAGCGTGATTTTTATTTCACCAGCCTCTTGAAGAAGTATTAGTTCACCAAATGAGTTTTTTTTAAAAGGGGAATGAGAAATGGGGAATTCAGATTGATGATCAGTGTCTTAGATAGGTTGATCAGGTAATTTTTAAGTGATTTCTATAATGTATGACTAGCACAAAGCTGAGTCATAGGAAAATCAACCTAGGATGTGGATTTGAGAAGTTTCAGTCCAGGTACAAGCCTGGGCACGTCCTTTGTGTAAAGGAATGGTCTAATAGGTAAGAAAAACTGGATCCTTGACAGGGACCTCCAATAAACTGCAACATTTCAAGGGAAATACTAGTTTTATTACAGCTTCAATTCTATTAGGGTTGAGCTAGAAATAAGCTGATTTTGTTCTCAAACATAGAGCCGTGGTGGCGCAGTGGTCAGAATGCAGTACTGCAGGCTACTTCTGCTGACTGCCAGCAGTTTGGCAGTTTGATTCTCACCAGGCTCAAGGTTGACTCAGCCTTCCATCCTTCCGAGGTCGGGTAAAATGAGATTGTAGGGGGCAATATGCTGACTCTGTAAACTGCTTAGAGAGGACTGTAAAGCACTACGAAGCGGTATATAAGTCTAAGTGCTATTGCTAGTTTGGATAGATCCTAGAGGCTGAGAGCTGCTTTCTAAGTGGTACACAGTCCTCTTGCTGAAGTGCTTTTTGAAAAAGAACATATATCAACAATAAACTAATAATCTGGCAATGTTTTCATCCAATTGACACTAAGCCTTATTCTGATCAAAGATAAAGATTGAAGAGAAGAGGCCTGTTCAACATTATTATAGGAAGTCACATTGATGTCCAATATGAAATTCAGCATCACAGAGCAGAAAACTTAAACTTAGTGATTCTGAATACAGAGTGATGGTTTCAGATTTTTTTCCCTCGGTTGCTCCAATCTAATTTAGTATAGCAAAGGACTCACATTTCTGAGGGACCGTCAATCACAAATTTACCCAGAGACTGAGCTTATACTTGTTTATTCTGGCTGCCAGATGTGGAGGCAGAGGTCCTAGCAACTTAATGGCTGACCAAGTTCCATTTATTTCTCACCACAAGAAACAAATAATTCAAATATCTCTTTTAAGTAGCAAACAGAAAATTTAAATAGTTGCAAAATGAGCATGAATTCTTGGGCAAACCTAAGCAGGAATGATGAGAAAATATACAAGATTTTTCACTGGCAGCTTTCTGAATAGTTATGGTAGGTACTGAGACCAATGAAGATGTCTTAGTGTACAGAGGGGGAGAAAACAAAGTACTATTCCAAGTGATGAATTCTGATATGTGATACCATGTTTCCCTGAAAATAAGACCCTGTCTTATATTTTTTTGAACCCTGAAATAAGTGCTTGGCCTTATTGCCATGCACTCAAAAGCCCAATTGGGCTTATTATCAGGGAGGGGATGTCTTATTTTGGGGGAAACAGGGTATAATCTACACAGACTGGCAGGACACTGGGCAGTCTTTGTAGGATCTATGACCTTGGGCTGAGTTCAGAATAATATTAACTATCCTTAACATGCATTAAGAAAGTCACGTGTCACTGATAAAGAACTTGATCCCCAGAAAGAATTTGTTTGCACAATCAAGATTCAAGAGGTATTTCCCACAGAGGAAGGGCTGTTTTCCAAGGGCTGCTGTTTATCATAAGCTACGCAAGAAAAAATTGTAAGCTCCCCGGTTGAATTCCATGCTGGAACATGTTTCCCTGGCTCCTAGCGAGAAAAAGAACCCACCTGTTCTTGAGAATTTTTGATGTTTCCATGTGTGCTGACATCAAGGTCCAAGCCATCCACATCCGTTGCTCTGCACAGCTGAACTATTTCCCTCAAAGTTGTGCCACCCCTTATAGCAATAGCAATAGCACTTTTCTTATATACCGCTTCATAGTGCTTTACAGCCCTCTCTAAGCGGTTTACAGAGTTCAGCATATTGCCCCCAACAATCTGGGTCCTCATTTTACCGACCTCGGAAGGATGGAAGGCTGAGTCAACCTTGAGCCGGTGAGATTTGAACAGCCGAACTGCTGAACTAGCAGTCAGCCTGCAATGGCTGCATTTAACCACTGCACCACTTCAGCTCCTTAACAGCTTAACAACTCTATAAGCAATTTCTATGCAGGCCAATTTCACTTCAAAGTGGCATTGTACCGTAGATTCTGAGGTAAATTCTCAGACACGTGAGCATTTCCTGGATGAATGATCCTATAATCGCAATGCACATTTTGGTGATATTGAAATATTTCTATCTCTAAGGCATTCCCTGGAGTTTGACAGCAACATTGTCAAACTCCAGTTATTCAGTCCTCCAGTTATGTACCGAAATGTTAGGAAATATGAACTGACATCATACTAGAAGCATCGATCTTCCAGATTTGTTTTTTTTAAGGTATAGAAAGCACATCTGTACAATCCTTTTCTATCAGTTGTGTTATGAGGGGTCCTTGGTGTTCTCTGAGCTTGCTTGTTTTCTTGTAGACGTTTCATTACCCTAACTAGGTGACATCATCAGTGCTTGAGAGCAGACTCCACTCCTTACTAGCATTGATGATGTTACCTAGTTTGGGTAATAAAACATCTGCAAGAAAGCTCAGAGAGCACCCAGGACCCCTCATTTCAACTCTGAGCTACAAATTTTCTTCTCAATTGTGTTATGGTTGGATGTAGATGCCTTGCCCCCCACAAAAAATTCCTCAAGACCTACTTAACTTAAAGCGTGACCTGCAACGTATACTTTAAAATTGACAGAGGAAAAAGCACCAGAAAAGGGAATGGAAGCTGAAAGTATATCCATTCCTATTTATTTATTTATTTATTTATTTATTTATTTATTTATTTATTTATTTATTTATTTATTTATTTATTTATTTATTTATTTATTTATTTATTTATTTATTTATTTATTTATTTATTTATTTATTTATTTATTTATTTATTTATTTATTGGTTCTTCTATGCTGCCCTACTCCCGAGGGACTCAGGGTGGCGTACAGCAATGTATAAGAACACCAAATAATAAATAGCAATTAAAACCAAATAATAAATAGCAATTAAAACCAAGCAATTTTAACCAAGTTAAAAAGTTAAAAACATTAAACAGTTAAAAATATTCACCATCAAACATACTGGGGGAGAGCTCAGATTGAACTAGTTTCAACCCCCTACCTGCAGGAAGAGCCATGTCTTGACGGCTTTTCGGAAGGCTAGCAGGGTGGGGATGGTTCGGGTCTCTGGGGGAAGTTGGTTCCAGAGCACGCCCCCCCCCCCCAAATGCATTTCCTATGCATTTGGAAAGTCATGTTCTGTGTCAACATTCTGATTCCAGAAGGTGGACATCACTGCTAGGGAGACATCATGCCAACTTCTTGTCACAGAACAAGAAGGAAGGAAATGAGAGTCCCTTGCCATGTTAGAGTTGAAATATTGTTTACTCTTTGGATTTGATTTAAAGATGCCATCTTCCAACAAGATGGACAGAGCTGATGCTACCCACCCCACTACCCTCTGCCTGAGCTATATTTGAATCAGTGAAGTATGAAACATCATTGGAAGCACAAACATTTGAGAACATTCCCCAAAAGATTCATAAAAGGATTTTTTAATCATTTCATAAAAAAGAACAACATGACTCAGAGAAGCAGATGAAACCTATTGTGGCCAAAAGCTGCACTTCCAATTTTTTTTTTTTAAACGAAGCAGATTTGCTTAGGCAACAGATTTTCACATTAGGGAAGACAAGCAACTGTCTTTTCTCTTCTGCTGAAAACAGCACATTGTGGCTTCTGCATTGTGCTCAAGCCATCAGCAAATACTTATAGTAACAAAGCAGGGCTGATGAAGTGGGTAGTAAGTTTATGGCATAATAATGGATCCTTTAATCTTTAAGGTACTCAAGATCTTTTTCTACTTGCTCATCAGACTAGCCTAGTTAGCCTTTTGGAATTGATCCATAGACTGCACATACTTTACTCAAGATGAGCATACATAAACCTTTCATGCAATGCTGTCTTTGCGTGACATGCTAGTAATAGTTGTAGAAATGTAATCACTTAGTTACCACACACAACTCAGATCCAGATGTTTCTGTCTTGTGCTGAAAGTAAATGGCTTATTCTCTAATACTCAAACTGAAAAAAAACCACCCTAATATTTTACTGGGAAGAAGTGAATTTAATTCCTCCAGACTATGAATAACAATTGTTTTATAGCTTGGACATTATCTGGAATGTAACTGTGTGGATACCATGTGTGTTCATTAGATAATCACAGATAACCTTTGAAATACCATTCTAGCACTACATATTTTATGCAGTTTTGCTGACATTAAAAAAAATACATTGTATGAGTAATTATAGTTAAGAGCTGTGGTGGTGCAGTGGTTAGAATGCAGTATTACAGGCTAACACTGCCAGCAGTTTGATCCTGACTGGCTCAAGGTTGACTCAGCTTCAATTCTTTTGAGGTCAGTAAAATGAAGACCCAGATTATCACAGGTGGGTTCCGGATTGTGTTACTGATGGTTCGCTCAGGGACACGCCACACGGGCATTGCGCGCTGTGGGCACGCTTCATGCAGGTGCATGCACATGTGCAGTACTTTAAAAAAGCTTCTGTGCATGCGCAGAAGCAAAAAACAAGATGGCGATGCTTATGGTGCCGCCGAGAGAACCTTCTTGGGGGCGTGGCAGGCCTGGGTAGCTGCCAGTTCCAGTGACCCAGGCCGCAAAGTTACTACCGGTTCTATAGAACTGGTCCGAACCAGGAGGAACCCACCTCTGCAGATTATTGGGGGCAATATGCTGACTCTGTAAACCACTTAGAGAGGGCTGTAAAGCACTATGAAGTGGTATATAAGTGCTAGGTGCTATAGTTATCGACACAGAAAAATTTATGGTTCCCTGCAATCAAGTGCAAAGGCAGCATTGAGATTCTAAGATCACCTCTTTGGGTAAGTCAAAAGTGGGGATGGTGTTCACCTTCCTGTATGGGATGCTAAATGAAGAACACAATCCCATGAATGAGCTGAGCTAAAATTTTATTTTGTCCCTCCTTTGGCATCCTTTCTTTAATGATTCTATTTAACTATTAGTGTAATGGTTGTCCTGCAGCGAATTGGTCATGGTGAGTTGGCCTGCGGCAAGTTGACCATGGCAAGTCAGCCACAGCAAATTGGCGGCGGCGAGTTGGCTGCAGCGAGCTGTCGTAGACACAACATTCTCTAAAAGAATTGTGAACAGGTGTTTCAGAGCATGCAGTGGGATTAAAGTAGCATCTGTCTATAACTCTTTAAAGCAGCTGCATCTTCCAGCAGGTTTGCTGCCCTTGGCAGCCGCTATGTGATCCTGGAAAAAGATGCAGCTGAAGTTTCAGACACATGCTCCATCTGTGCTCCCATGCCTTGCTAAATACATTTTTGGAATCAAATCCCAAAATGAACACTATTGAAATTGGGCCAAAACTGCAGAACGCCCACCACCTCTGTTCTAAAGTCAGAGTTTTTGGCTTGATCAATTATTGTACTTGATGCCTGTGGGCTACATTTTTGTCATGACATTGATCTCAATCCCACTCTGCCCTTGCTTTGATCTGTCCTACCCAGCCTTCCCTTAAAACCTTTGCAAGCAGGGAGACTTCTTAAATTTCCTTTTCCAGATTTTTAATTCCCATTTTCAGTTCTCCCTTTGCTTTGTGATATTTCTGAATGCCAGAGAAAAGGCTTGACGTGACAATAGATGAGCTTGCTATAGATAAAAGCCACAAAAAGCTTGCTTTAAAAATAATGTATCTCAGAAGTCAACACATCTTTGCTGAAATAATGGAGGGAAGATAAGAGATGCATTAAATTGCTGTGATCCATAGTAGGCGATGATGACTTGGCAACCTCTAAGTAGTAGGTGGGAATGGAAATAAAAGATTGGTAAAGAAAAGAGGAAAATAATGATTTCATAGGAAGGAGGGGAGATGAATCTTTGGTAGAAAGCCAATATTTGCTAACCTGTTGAAAGGTTTCCTTGTTAAAAAAAAAACCCTGCCAATGCAAATACAAATGCTTACGTTTTATGAAACCTGAAATGGAGGACCAAAAGCGAAAAAAAAGTGATCTCTGAAAAAGTAAACAGCAGAATAAAATCCTGAAAGCTTTCACTATGAGGATCACTTGACCTGATTGCAAGAGAATGTGACCTTAAGAATCAATGTTCTCACTTAAACATTTGCAAAGTGTGCCTCTACACCAGAGGTGTCAAACTCGATTTCATTGAGGGCTGCATCAGAGTTGTGTTTGACTTTGGGAGGCCGGAGCGCCCATGGCCAGGGTGGGCATGGCCAGCTTGATGTCACTCCTGTCGGGGGTGCCTGTGGCAGCCCGAGTGGTCTGCCAGAGGAAACGGACTCCCGAGCTCTGTTTTTGGCTGTGTCGGCCTCCTGCAACCCTCTGCCAGTGAAAGCGGAGCTCGGGAGGACCCACATGTGGCCCTCCCGAGCTCCGTTTTCACTGGCAGAGGCACCGCGGGCCAGTCCTTTGCTGTTTCCAGGGAGGCCCCGTGGGCCGGATCTAAGCACCCCGTGGAGCGGATCCGGCCCCCGGGCCTTGAATTTGACACCCCTACTCTACACGCAGGGGTGTCAAACTGGCGGCCCATGGGCCAGATGCATCACACCCAGGCCATGCCCACCTCAGCTCCGCAAATGGGAAAAATGTCACAAAACGTCACATGACAGGAACGTGGCACAGCAAGTTTGACACCCGTGCTCTACAGAGTTAGCACACTTCTGAAGGCCAGTTTAGAGATTTGTACAGAGAAATTGTGAGAATTCACTCATGGGTCTATTCGCAACCTGGAATAAATTCCAATGCTTACCTCTAAGAGATGAAAAATAGGCCCACAAAATAAGGGAATTGTTCTGTTTCTATCAGGGTAATATTTGCTTGTTTAAAGAATGCTATTTTTAATCCAGAGTTTCTACCTTTAAAAAAAGCAACTTTCTTTAAACATGCAGGAAGACAGTAGTCACAGCAGAATTTAATAGGATGGGGAAGCAAGATGACATTTTCCTTCAAAAAGGAGTACCCAATGTGATTTTAAATGAATCTTTCTCTTTTCCTCACCCTTATTTTTGCAATAATCCTGCGAGCTTGATGAGGTTTCACCAAAGCTTCTTTCAGATGAAGATTTATTGTGGACTTGCTATGGCTCAATCATTCACATTTTATGAGAAGTCCGTGTGCTGATGTCATCCATCGTAAATCTCTCCGTGTCCTCAGTGCTGTTTCTAACTTTTTTCTTTTTGTGAAAAAAAGTTTCAGAAGAATCAGGGGTGGGTTTCTCCCGGTTCGGACCAGTTCACCCAAACCGGTAGCGACCCTCTGGTGACATCATGATAACGTCAATGACCCGGTTCGGTCAGTGCTGGTTTTTTGAATTTTTTTGAATTTTTTTTCTTCTGAGCATGCGCAGAAACCGAGTTTCCGACACTGTGCATGCGGTTGCCATCTTGTTTTTGCCTTTTTTCCCCTGGATTTTTTGGCATGCGCATGTACCACATGGTGCGCCCACGTGGCGCGGGAGGAAGTGAACCGGCAGTGAGGTAAGTTAGAACCCACTCCTGAGAAGAATGTAAGAGCAATTCAAGTGAAAATATCTGAGGAGCAATTTTTTTTAAAAAAAGAGATGTTGCTTTGACCTATCCTAGGATTAATTTATCGTAACTCAGTGTACATTTAATGTAAACATGGGAGTTATTGACATGTTTATCACTCTTTATTTTATTAGTATAAATTTAAATAGTAATTAAACCATCACTCTACCTTTTATCGTTTTCATAAATTGTTCTCTATCACATATGCTCACACAAACTTATATACACACAGAGAATGATTTTAGCTTGGTAATTAATGGCACCAACCAGGTTTGTTTTAAGTATATGTACACATATATGCAGAGAGAGATTAATAGCATGAGAGGACATGGTCATATGCATCGAGTGGACAGAAAAATAAAAAATACATCCCAGAAAGTAAAATCCATCTAGTAAAAAGGTTAGGTTCAACTTGAATGAGACTTTACCTTTATTGTAGAATTATTATAAAAGCTTGCTAAAAGAATAAAAACTAAACAAAAACAATAACTTCGAGAGGGACCTTGGAGTCCTAGTGGATGATCACTTAAACATGAGTCAGCAGTGTGCGGCAGCATCCAAAAAAGCTAATACGATCCTTGGTTGTATAAACAGAGGCATAGAATCAAAATCTATGAATAGGAAGACCAGAATCATGAATGAAACCCCTTCATCAATACAGCAGATTCTATTTGCCAAGGAAAATAGTACCACTTTATAAATATTTAGTAAGACTATACCTAGAATACTGCATCCAGTTTTGGTCACCACATTACAAAAAAGATGTTGAGACTTTGGAAAAAGTTCAGAGAAGAGCAACTAAGATGATTAAAGGCCTGGAGGCTAAAACATATGAAGAACGGATGCTGGATTTGGGTTTGACTAATCTAGAGAAAAGAAGGACTAGAGGTGACATGATAGCAGTATTCCAGTATTTGAGGGGCTGCCACAAAGAAGGGGGGGGTCAGCTTATTTTCCAAAGCACCAGAGGGCAGGACAAAAAACAATGGATGGAAACTAATCAAGAAGAGAAGCAACCTGGAATTAGGGAGAAACTTCCTAACAGTGAGAACAATTAACCAGTGGAATGGCTTGTCTTCAAAAATTGTGGGTGCTCCATCACTGGAGGTTTTTGAGAAGAGACTGGACCGCCACTTGTCTGAAATGGTGTAGGGCAGTGATGGCGAACCTATGGCACGGGTGCCACAGGTGGCACGCGGAGCCATATCTGCCGGCACGCGAGCTGTTGCCCTAATTCCACTCCAGTGTGCATGTGCGCTCTGGCCAGCTGATTTTTGGCTTTCACGGAGGCTCTGGGAGGGCGTTTTCAGCCTCCGGAGGGCCTCCAGGGGGCGGGGGGAGCCATTTTCGCCCTCCCCACGCTACAAGAAAACCTCTGGAGCCTGGGGAGGGCAAAAAATGGGCCTATCGGGCCCACCCGAAGTCGGGAAATGGGGGAGTGGGGGGATCGTGCACGCATGCACAAGGGCGGAGCAGCACGGGGGATCACACGCGCATGCGCAGGGGGGCAGGGGGGCATTGTATTATGGGTGTGGGCACTCGCACGTGCGCAATAGCGTTCATGCGCGTGCTTTTGGCACCTGAGGAAAAAAAGGTTTGCCATCACTGGTGTAGGATCTCCTGCTTGAGCAGAGGTTTGAACTAGAAGATCTCCAAGAAGATCTACACCTTCCAGCTCTATTCTGAATTAAATTGAAATTGAATGGAAAGCAGTGTTTCAGACCACTGATATTATTCACCTTGCTAAAACTGCAATTATGTAAAGGGTTCCCCATCAATCTGAATGGATATAGAGCAAAATAATTAACCGCAGCCTGGATGCATAATGCAATGGATATATACCTATTTTAAAAAATAATAAAAGATAATAAAAATAATAGGTGGGCATGGACTGTTGCAAGCATATCAGATGCTTAAAGAAGAAAAAAAAGGTATTGGAAGAATATCTGAAGATTTGCAAGAAATACCATTTGCTTGCAAGCAAGAATTGGCCAGACCAGAAAATAGAAAAAGTAATTGAAAATGAGGAAGCTAAAATGCTCTGGGACTTTTCATTTCAAACAGGCAAGTGCCTGCCATAATACACCCTGGAATGTTCAATAAGAAACACAAAAATGTCTGGATAGTTGAGGTTGCATTACCTGGAGCCAGCAGAATAGAAGAGAATAGAATTCCAACCGAGCATTCTACAAGTTCGTAAACAACAAACTCAAAGTGACGAGAACTATCCCACCCCTAAAAGGCCCCAACAATAAAGACTGTAATGATGAATCTGACAAAGCCAACCTCTTCAACACATTCTTCAGCTCAGTCTTTATAAACAGCAACAACTCATGTCCTATATTCCCTAGTTGAACCACAAACAATTACAATGATCTAATACAAACCGACTTTACAGAAGTTAGAAAGGCTCTACACAACCTAAAACCATCCCTATCCATAGGACCAGATGTACTTTGTGCTTACTTCTTAAAAAAACTTTCCACCGTCCTATCAGAACCTCTAAGCATTATTTTTGACATATCTTTCAGAACCAGCACCCTACCCAACCTATGGTCACTAGCCACGGTTATCCCTGTCTTCAAAAAGGGAGACCCCAACCTAGTTGAAAATTATAGACCAATCTCCTTATGTTGCGCCACCTGCAGAGTCATGGAATCAATCATCAACCAATCCATTACCCTCCACTTAGAGACTAACAACCTACTCTCTCACAAACAATTTGGTTTCAGAAAAAAGTTATCCTGGAATCTACAACTTCTACATTGTAAAAACATATGGACCACTAAACTCGACCAGGGCAAAGCAATAGACACACACTACATAGACTTTTGTAAAGCCTTTGACTCTGTAGTACATGACAAACTACTCCTAAAACTAAAATCGTATGGCATCTCTGGCCCCCTACACAAATGGATAACTGCATTCCTGTCAAACAGACAACAAGTGGTCAAAATAGGATCAGCTCTATCAAACCCTGTACCTGTTAACAGCGGTGTTCCCCAAGGAAGTGTTTTAGGACCTACTCTCTTCATTCTCTACATAAATGACATTTGTGATAATATACAAAGCAATTGCATCCTCTTCGCAGATGATGTAAAACTATTCAACACCACCGACAATACTACAACCCTTCAAAAAGACTTTGACTATGTATCTGAATGGTCAAACAAGTGGCAATTACCAATCTCAAACAACAAATGCTCAGTTTTACACATTGGCTGCTGACCATGTGGGGCGCCCACCCCAGCTCTCGGGCTGCTTCCCACTGCCACACAAAGTTTGGCGTGCCAGGCCAGCAGAGGAAGAGGCTCCCTTCCTGCTCGCCTGCTCGCCTGCTTCCTTTCCGGCTTGGTGCGGTTTTGGCCTTGCGGCGCAGTTCCAGGATGACAAAGAGCTTCCTTGGCCTCTCCCAAGCAATCTGCCGCTGCCGCTGGCTCTCCCAAGCAAGCTCTCCACCATCCCAAAACTGCGCCATGCCGGAAAACTCCCCAACACATGGCGCGGTTCCAGGATGGCAGAGAGCCCAGGCAAACTCTGCCCCCACCGCCTCCACCGCCACTGCTTTCGGACGCATCCACACAGGAGAACTACAAAACTACAAAAACCATCCTCGAGGAAGGACGGGACTCACCAGCCCCTCATATATGGGGGTCAATTTGGAGCAAGGGGGCTCCAGAGAGACCCCCACCCCCACCCACCTTCTTTTCACTCCCTGCAAAAAACCTCAAAAGGAGGGTTTCTGCAAATCCAGAGAGAATTTCATTTCAATTCTCCTGCTTCCATTTAACCCAGCAGTCAGTGGAAATGGGGGAACCTTCCACGTCCCTCCTTTTATTTGCCCAAACTTAACTCTCTTTCCAAAGCTATTCTGGCCTTCTTGATTTGCAGGCTGCAGAGGTATGGCACGATGCAGCCTCCGTGTTCACACAAGCGTTTTTCCAGGCCATTTAATATTGCATGCTGTTTTGGGGTGGGGTTTTTTGGGGTGGGTGAGTGGAAAAATAACGATCTGTGTCTTTTCTGTGCCAGATTTGAACCTGTATGTGTTACAATATAACTCTGGAAAATAAATAGATGATAGATAGATAGATAGATAGATAGATAGATAGATAGATAGATAGATAGATAGATAGATAGATAGATAGATAGATAGATAGATAGATAGATAGATAGATAGATAGATAGATAGATAGATAGATAGACAGACAGACAGACAGATAGACAGATATGAGAGAGAGAGAGAGAGAGAGAGAGAGAGAGAGAGAGAGAGAGAGAGAGAGAGATGATGATATAGATATAGATATAGATATAGATATAGATATAGATATAATAGATATAGATATAATAGATATAGATATAGATATAGATATAGATATAGATATAGATATAGATATAGATATAGATATAGATATAGATATATAGAAATAGATTAGATATACTGTAGATATAGATATATATGATATAGCTATGGATATGGATATGGATATGGATATGGATATGGATATGGATATGGATATGGATATGGATATAGATAGATGATAGATGATAGATGTGAAAGGAAAGGAGGAAAGGAAAGGAAAGGAGGAAAGGAAAAGAAAGAAGGAAAGGAAAGGAAAGGAAAGGAAAGAGGAGGAAAGGAAAGGAAAGGAAAGGAAGGAAGGAAGGAAGGAAGGAAGGAAGAAAGAAAGAAAGAAAGAAAGAAAGAAAGAAAGAAAGAAAGAAAGAAAGAAAGAAAAACTTATGACCACAATTGAGCCCAAAATTTTGGTTACTAAGCAAGAGCGTTGTTAAGTGAGTTTCACCACATTTTACAAGTTGGTCACGCCCACCTGGTCACATGACCACCAAGCACGCCCACTCGGTCACATGACCACCAAGCACGCCCAACGAGTCAACTGACTGCCAAGCCACGCCTACAAAATAAGCCGCGCCCACAGAACCGGTAGGGAAAATTTTTACATTTCACCACTGCTTCCATATATTATTTACAATATTAAAATTGCTTGTTAGGGCAGTGGTGCTGGAGGATGAGATAATATCTAATATTCTTCAGAGGATAGTTTTTATTTATTTTTTCCCTTTCCCTTTTTTTAAACTTCATTAACGTAGAAAAAGATGCAGAAAGTTGTCTGTTATCCAGAATTAGGAAATACTTGAGGTTCCTACAGGTGCCAACCACTTTGTAGCAATAATTTGAAGGAGGTTGTTCATTATACTTGATTTAATAAACATTTACAGATTTGCAGTAGATTGATTGATAAATCAATTAGGGGCATTAGTAGGGAAAATGGTTCATTATCTTAATCAAGGCCAAGTAATCTTTGATTATTCACCCAGTAATAATAATCCTGCTCTTAGCACTAGCCTGGAAGCTAAGAAATGAAAAAATAGTAATTTGTCAAGTTCCTAATACAAATGGATCAGTTTACGGTTTGTTCAGATTATCATCTTCACATATTGAAAGCCACATTTTCATGCTTTCAGGATAGATCCATATCTTTGGGTCACTCTCTACTTGCTAGTTTCAGGAATGGCTGCTGTTATTCTCCTCCACTTTGAGCCCATAACTAATGCATCCTGCACCTTCATCTTCTAGCTTTGAGTCAAAGCAGCTGCTTTTCAACTTTCTTTAAAATAATTTTTATTAAAGAAATGTTTAATAAGATAAAAAAATACAAATTTTAGAGAAGAAATAAATAAAAAAGGAAAAAAGATAAAGAAAATAAGAAACAGAAAAGAGAAGGAAAGAAAAAAGATTATTAAGAAGTGGTTTCTGTTCATTTTAACAGTGGTTATAAATGCACTTAAATTTTGCCCTCTGCCTCTAAAATCATACCATAATTTCCTTCTTTCCATAATCTACCCTTTGTAATCGTCAACCATTTTCCAACTCTTGAACTTAGAGAGGATGGTCTCCAATTCTTCACTCGTAGCAGCCTCAGCTCTGATTGGCTGCAGTGCCTGGCGAGCCACTGCCTCCTCCAATGGCTGCTCAGAATGTAAATAGCATTAGTGGTTAATTCACCTATGTACCACCTCCATTTCATGAGGTAAACTGGCTCCCAGTAGACTTCTGGGTGCAATTCAAGGTGCCGATTATTAGCTACAAAAGCCCTAATGGCCCAAGGTCTTTATTATTTGTGGGATTATAGTACCTGTCTCCAAATACTTCTGCTCATCCTATGGGATCTGCCAGGTGGGAATAATCCAGGTCTTCTTTTTACCATCTAATGGCGCCAGGAAGTCATGCACTTGCTCTTTGAACAGGCTCCCTCCTGCTCTGCCTTGCTGGCTTTTTGTGTGACATTAAAGACCTGGCTCTTTTCTCAAGCATAGGGCCTGGGTAGGGGGTGATCCTATTTTGATACAATGTCGGTTTGCTTTCTCCAGTTTTTCCTCTTCTCCATGAAACATTGCTTTTATTTATGGTGTTTATTTTATCAACCACTAGTTGCCTTAAGTCACTTGTTGAATAACTCTTTCTATTGTACATCTTTCTGTCTTTTTGAAGCCATTATTCCACCCCTCAGTTGTGACCCTGCCCATATACATGCTAAATAGGCCTCACCCTGCTTAGCTTTTCAAGATTTTATTTTGCCTTTAATTATTCAAATACTTGCTAGATAAAAGTATCGGGGGGCTTTCAAAGCAAATTGTAAAGAGATGGTTTCATTGTACAGATTAGCCTACTTGAGGTAAATATTTTTTTTTGAAAGAAACTTTGATAAAAAGTTGTACGATATACAAATGAGGGTATGTTATATGGGCAAACAGCTGTCCCTTGACATATATATATATATATATATATATATATATATATATATATATATATATATATATATATATATATATATATATATATATATATATATATATATATATATATATATATATATATATATATATATATATATATATATATATGACATATATAAATCAGCTAGCGGTACCTGAACACACTTGTAAGTGGATCACAAGCTTCCTAACAGAAAGGAAGCAGCAGGTGAAGCTAGACAAAATCACATCAGATACCTGTACAATTAGCACAGGGGCCCCCCAAGGCTGTGTACTCTCACCACTTCTCTTCTCTCTATATACCAATGACTGCATCTCAAACGATTCATCTGTTAAACTACTGAAGTTTGCAGATGATACAACAGTGATTGGCCTCATTCGAGACAACGATGAAACCGCATACAGACGGGAGGTTGAACAACTAGCCCCATGGTGCGACTGGAACAATCTGGAACTGAACACATTCAAAACCATAGAAATGGTGGTAGACTTTAGGAGAAACCCTCCCATCCTACCACCTCTTACAATATTAGACAATACAGTATCAACAGTAGAGACCTTCAAATTTCTAGGTTCCATCATATCTCAAGACCTAAAATGGTTATCTAACATCAAAAACGTCATCAAAAAAGCACAACAAAGAATGTTCTTTCTGCGCCAACTCAAGAAGCTCAAACTTCCCAAGGAGCTGCTGATACAGTTCTACAGAGGAATCATTGAGTCTGTCATCTGCACCTCTATAACTGTCTGGTTTGGTTCTGCAACCCAACAAGACAGACACAGACTTCAGAGGATAATCAGAACTGCAGAAAAAACAATTACTGCCAACCTGCCTTCCATTGAGGACCTGTCTACTGCACAAGTCAAAAAGAGGGCTGTGAAAATATTTACTGACCCCTCGCATCCTGGACATAAATTGTTTCAACTCCTACTCTCAAAACGTCGCTATAGAGCACTGCACACCAAGACAACTAGACACAAGAACAGTTTTTTCCCGAACGCCATCACTCTGCTAAACAAATAATTCCCTCACCACTGTCAAACTATTCACTAGGCTGCATTACTATTACTATTAGTTTTTCTCATCGTTCCTATCATTCATCTCCTCCCACTTATGACTGTATGACTGTAACTTGTTGCTTGTATCCTTACGATTTATTTTCATATTGTTTCCTGATTACTTATTTGAACCCTATGACAACCATTCTTGACAAATGTATCTTTTCTTTTATGTACACTGAGAGCATATGCACCAAAGACAAATTCCTTGTGTGTCCAATCACACTTGGCCAATAAAGAATTCTATTCTATTCTATTCTATTCTATATTCCTGCAACATTTGTAAATAACAGATTTTTAAAAGCTGAATTTGGGTGTGGGTGGGAAGTAAATGGAAACGCAAATATGGTTCCTATTGCTTTCTGAGGAATTGGGGAGTGGAAATAGTTAAAGGGTAAGAATGCTATGAAACGATTCTCTTCTCTTGAACCAGTCTCTGATTTGCATTCTAGATATAGCTGCTACTACAATAAAGCTAATGTAGGGAGACACTTGCTCCTTTGCCCAACCTCAGTGAAGTCATTGGTATGCAAGTGCCCACCTGATTTTCCAAAGTAGATCATTGCTTAAACAGAACTGATGGGGATTTCAATCTTCTCTCCTACCTGCTTCTTTCCAGAAATCCAATTCCCAGGGTCTGAATGAAGAATATCACTACAACCACTTGGTATCCTTTAAGCCAGCGGTTCTCAACCTGTGGGTCACAACCCCTTTGGGGGTCAAATGACCCTTTCACAGGGGTCACCTAAGACCATCGAAAACACATATTCCCGATGGTCTTAGGCAGGGGCGGGTTCCTAATTTTTTTACTACCACTCTGTGGGCGTGGCTTATTTTGTGGATGTGGCTTGCCAGCCATGTGACCGGGTGGGCGTGGGCCTCGGGAGCTTGGCAGCAGCCGGAGAAGCAGGGGGGCATTGCCCACCTGCAACGCAGCCCCCTGCAGCGGGAGCTGCAAGACCGTGGCAGTGGTTCTTCTAGGAGGCTCCATCCGGCCTGAATGCTTCTCCCCATTCGATGATCCTAGGCTCCTGCCGCCCATTCCCCCTCCTCTCAGCAGCTCGAGAAGCCTCAAACGTGCGAAAATGCCTGGATCATCACCGCACGTTTGTGGCTTCTTGGACTGCTGAAGGGAGGGGAACTGAGATAGGTCCTGCCGCCCATTCCCTCTCCCCTCAGCAGCTCGAGAAGCCTCGAACGTGCAAAAATGCCTAGGATCATCACCGCACGTCCATGGCTTCTCGGACTGTTGAAGGGAGGGGAATGGAGATAGCTCCTGCCGCCCATTCTTTCAGCATCTCACGCGCTCCCTCAGCCATCCTCCCCCGCTTGGGCTCACTGTGGGGTAGGAAGGCAGTGCATGCACAGTGCTGGAAGCTCGGTTTCTGGGCATGCGCAAAAGAAATTTTTTTTAAAAATTAAAAAAAAAATTTTTAAAAAATAATGGTGGCGCCCAGGCAACGGCAACCGACCGCACCGGTACTGTGACATCACCAGCGGGCCGCTACCGGTGCTATAGAGTGGACCGCACTGGTAGGAACCCACCACTGGTCTTAGGAACCGAGACACTGCTCCTCTATCTGTCTCCAGGCGGGCCCACCCGCATGCAAATAGACTACTGCAAAAAAAAAAAATCTGTACCAAGGGAACTTCTGAGCATGCACAGAAGCTGAATTTTTGGCACTGTGCATGCGTCGCCATCTTGTTTTTGGCTTTTTTTTGCATTTTTTTAAAAAAAATTCAGCACTGTGCATGTGTGCGCGCGCAAAGCGCACACGCGCCCTTGAGGCGCGGCCACGCGGCATAGGAGGAAGTGAACCGGCAGCGAGGTAAGTTAGAACCCAACCCTGAGTTTCCTAATAATTTTATTATTTTATGGTTGGGGGTCACCACAACATGAGGAACTGTAATGAAAGGTCACGGCATTATGAAGGTTGAGAACCACTGCTTTAAGCTGAAAACATCAAGCACCCTGAAGTCAAGAAGACGGTTAGAAGTGAATATATCATGAGAGTGAAGAAGACTTAAAGTCCAAACTCAATGGCAGAAATACCATAAAGACGATTAACACCTGGGCAATTCCAGTCATTAGATTGGAATTGCCAATTGGAATAATGGATTGGACTCAAGCAGAACTAAACATTCTGAAAAAAACTGAATAGGAAGACCAGAATCATGAATCATACCCTTTCATCAATACAGCAGATTCAATTTGCCAAGGAAAATAGGTGGGCATAGAATATTGCACCAGTCACTTGAAGAAGAAGAAAGGGCATTGGAAGAGAATCCAGAAGGTGAAGAAGATGCACCGAAGCTAGCATGCCATGAAGACTTACTGAATACTGAAGAGATCAAACTGGCTACAAGGAAGACCAAAAGAATAGAAAAGAAAAGAATAGAAAAGAGACATGGCAAGGCAAATTCTTACATGGCCAGTGCATTAAAAAAAAAAAAACCTAGCAGGCAAAGCAGATGATAACAAGACTTGGCAATGGCTAAGATCAGGAAAGTTGAAGAAAGAAACACCTGCCTCTTCCAGGTCCTTAGGAAGGACTTGATAGGTGGACAAAAATGCCAAATCCAATCTAAACATCTGGCTGACTATGCAATCAACCATAATACACTCCATTGCCAAAAGGGTCACATTTAAAGTTCTTTAATACTGTGACCTTGGTAGGAAAGTGATGGGCAGTTATATGTCATTGAGAATATAACAGTGGACAAGCTGAAGATCTAGAAAGGGTCCAGGAAATTCTGTAATAGGAGAGAAGTAAAAAATATCTTCTAAAATTCTCGTAAAAGCAAATTTGGCAGTACTGTATACCTCCACCAGATTTCATAGTAGACAAACACAAATACCAAACATAACACACTAGCAATCTTTCCCTGGTTAAAAAATATCTGCAAATAAACAACAACAATAAAAGCAACTGAGGAAAATGTTTTTAAGGTTCACAGCAGAGGAATGCACATGTCAACAAATAGAATTGGTTAATGAACCAAAAATGGTTCTTTACAAATTTAGATTAATGATTATTTAATTAATGGAACTTGCATAGAAATTCTCTGCATGTTATGAGATTTTGTTAACGAGAATATAGATGGTTGTGAAATTTGTAATTACTAAAAAGAATAAAAAAGAATAAAATCTCCTTTGGTTGAATTTAATTCTTGATGACTTCAAGTAATTCTTTCTTTCTTTCTTTCTTTCTTTCTTTCTTTCTTTCTTTCTTTCTTTCTTTCTTTCTTTCTTTCTTTCTTTCTTTCTTTCTTTCTTTCTCTCTCTCTCTCTCTCTCTCTCTCTCTCTCTCTCTCTCTCTCTCTCTCTCTCTCTCTCTCTCTCTCTCTTTCTTTCTTTTTCTTTTTTAAAATCTAAGTACCAGTCAAGCCCAACTCTGCTTAGTTTCTGAACTTAGACAAGATCAGCCAGGTGCTGCCACCTGCTGAAACCGAAAACAAAATGAAACAAATTGATAACATTTTGCAAAGCAGGGGAAAATACAATGTATTGAAGGAATGATCAAGTGCGTTGGGATTCCCTTCGAATGGATGTTAGAAAATTCTTTCTTCTTAATGGAGCAGTTTCTAATGGAGCAGTTTTGACAATGAGCTAGCTAGGCTTCTCTTAATTGGATATGTTCAAGCAGAGCAAGGTAGCTCACTACTGTGGTTGTTTTCTTCCATTCATTTGGGTCCAATACTCAATACTGCTTGGACAAGTCCCTGCAATTTTCTTGGCAAGATTTTGCCAAAATGGTTTGCCATTGCCTCCTTTCTAGGGCTGAGAGAAAGTGACTGGCCCAAGGTCACCCAGTTGGCTTTGTGCCTAAGGCAGGACTAGAACTCATAGTCTCACAGTTTCTAGCCTAATGCTATAACCACTGCTGGGGATGCTTAAATTCAGACTCTTACACTAAAAAAAAACTTTCGACTCAGATGCCTAAATGGCCTTTTAAATTCAGTTCTATGGTTGGGAGATTTTAGAATACTTTCATTCAACCCAAACAACTGCCAAACTGGTCCACCATCTCTATCTTTGAGTCCAAGAGAGATAAAAATTAACCAAGTGATTAAATATAAAACTAGAGTTGATTGCTTGGTTTACTGAGTTAGTGATTCCTCTTCCAGGTAACTCAGTTGTCTTTAAAATGGGCACATATACAGCAGTAGTGGGTTCTAAAACCCGTTGCTACCGGTTCGCACGCACTCCCGCCACCGCCGCTACCAGTTCGTAGAACCAGGCCGAACCAGGAGCAACCCGCCACTGATATACACACATGGAGCAATTTGCATTTTCTTTACTATGAGTAATCTTTCCACAGCCACCTCTTAGTCACATACTCACTAGTAAGTAATATGTTGCCATGTCCTACGTAGTCTAAACATGTAAGGCTGTATGTTTGGAGAAATAAGTGACTAAAGCAATATGAATCAAACAAGACGAAAAAGCTTTATAAACTTTGGTTAAATTTTAGACAAGCTGAACAGCATTGCAGCAGCAAAGCATACTGTCAAACAATGAAAGTTTGCAAAGAATTATTTATTTAACCAAAGTTGCTTTTTAGAGAATGAAGACCGAACAAGCCAAACCTTATTATTAACAAGAAATGTGGACTTAAAAAGTAAACTTCTTTGATGCCACTTAGCTGTTAGGTAACACGTATCTAGAACTGCTAATTAGTTCTGTGACCTGACTGACCTTTACTGTTGCAAATATTAGTTTGGATTGCCAGTATCATTAAATAAATCCATGTGAAATATAGAGGATGTGAAATGAATGAACGAATATTCTAACTAGCAGTCATCTGTTTTTTGTTTTTTGGGGGGAGTCCAGATCTCTGGTTCTAATCTAATGATCTACAACTCTAAGAGCTGAAGTAACACTCAAGTTGTACTCTTTGTTTTGTTTTTGGTTTGATCCAGTGACATTGGTATTGCAATATTCCTCAGGCTATAAAATATAAAGCCCAGAACTTCTATTTAAATATGTTTTCTTTAAGGCCAATGAGAGATTCAGAAATGAGAAGGTATTTTATTTATCAGAAAATGTAAGAGTGACTTATTTAATAAGCAGCTTACAGGTGGGGAGAAGGCAGAAGCCTGTAGGATCTATGTGGGAGGATAAGCAATGACTTTTGGCCCTGGTATAAGGATGAAAGAAAATGTTATACTCAAGGTTGTCTCTATGGAAAGGAGACATTCCAAGAGAGAAGGTAGGGAATTCAAACAGCCCAAGGTAACCATGCGTCTTGCAAATATTTTCTGCACGTACTTTACAGAACATTTTGATGAGTCAAGATAGGGAGAGATTCAATGCTTAGTTCTGGAGTAGTGGAAATTTTGAAGCTTCCAGATTTCTGGGCATGTCTTTTCATGTGACATGACTTCACACATACGTACACACAGAGTGGGGAGACTGGCTTTGGAAAGATGTGATATATGAGAAGCCAGGTCTCTTCTACCCCCGCCTCCCACAAATGACTCAATAAATTCTGCTTCTGTGCAGGAGAAAAATATGGTGTTGTTACTGGGGAAAAAAATCCCTTCTTAGATTGTCCTAATTCCTAAAACATGAAAGAAATCATAGGATATATTCCTTTTCCTGAACCTATGGATTTGGAAATAGCTATGAAATCCTATCTTTTAGGAAATCTTGACTTTCATGATGGAAAAAGGCAGGCACAGATTAAATAAATATATGCAGAAACTGTTGAGTTCCGTAGTGGCTGCTGCTTCTTCAATTCTTTTTATGGCTTTAAGGAGGTCCTTGCCTTCTTAAATGGATATTCCTAGTTTCTAATCTACAGTCAGCTTGGCACAGATCAAGGCATGCTTTAACCCAGGCATCTTAATTTACATGACATCTCAGTCTGCCTTTGTAAGTAAAATTTAACATGAATTGTGTGTAATGACAGATCATTGATTTTTTTGGTGTTTTTTTTAAATAATGTAGAATTGTTTTGTTTTTTGCCTTTGAATCTTACGTGACAAATGCACTGTCGAAATATCAAAAATGAGTACTACATAAATGCATAGATGTGTGTAACAGTTGCATCCACTTAATTTGAGCAAAGTGCATAAGCTTTACTACTTAATAGGCCTCAACCACATATCTGAGGTCTTTGTTTCCCTTGGACATCAAAACTATGTGGAATGAAATAATATGATGGGCATTGTAACTCTTAACAAGATTGGCAATCCTAATGAGTGCAATGCTACCAACGATTGCATAAGTAATTATAATAGTAACCAGGAACTACACATTTTGGCATGAAACCATAGAATTAGACAAATTACAGAATGTGTCCACAGGGACACGCTGCTTACTGAAATCACCTGATCCCATGTTTTCAAAAAAATCCCTACCACTGCCCATTCTGCACGATGAAATTGAAAAGCATGTATGGCCATCGCTGTCTAAAGCTTGACCATTACACAAGCACTTGAAGTTCAGCTGAATCCTGCATTTCCATGACATACTGTAAATTGAATAGCGAAGACCCATCTAAATTTACAGCTCAACTTTTCCGACTTATTCATCATACCTGATCAGCTTCTAGCTTCTAGTAGTTCAGTCAAGGTAACAATAGGCCTTAAACATGTTCATTTCACAATAAATACCTTACATCACCTAAGGCTAGTATATATGTATTCGTTTACATCTTGTTGCCTTAGTCATCCTTATCTCAAATATTCTGCTTCCCTGGTGTTTTTAGGTTTCCCTTGACTGTGATCTGGGGTCACTCCAAAGCAACAACTTGTTTACATAGTCTTTGACGTCACCAAGTGAAGTGAAGACTGAAAAGTCAGGCTGGAATTGTGTAACCTGCCACATGCCAAGAATATCTCAGATGCAGGATAATCTACTAATACCAATCACCAAGATGCTTTCTAAAGATAATATCCTAGTGCAGACTTTCCCAATCTGATGTCCTCTAAGAAAGTTGGATGTCAACTTTCATATACCACATCCAGTAAAGCCAAAGATTTATGGGAGCAGATGTTAAAATAGTGATGAACACCTGGCTGGCAAAATATGTTTGCAATCATATATATTGCTTTGAGTATCATAAGCAGTGGTGGTATTCAAATAGTTTAACAACCGGTTCACCCAGGGTCAGGTTGGCTGTTGTGGGAGGCGTGGCCCATCCCTATCCTCCGGTTCTGCCGCACATGTGGGATGAGCCTCCCGCGACTGCCAACCTGACCCTGGGCAAACCAGTTGTTAAATGATCCCACCCCGCTATCAAATTGGATCCTGGGCACTGAGTTGCAATGGAGAAATGGAAAATGGAACGGCCAGCACAAGGGAAGGAGGAGGAGCAGGGAGAAGAAAGAGGGAAAGTGGCCTCCTCCTTCCCTCATGCCCACTGTTCCGTTGCCCGTTTCTCCATTTCAGCACAGCGCAGCACCCAGGTTCCACTTTGATAGTGGGTGGGTGTGTAATTTAACAACTGGTTCTCCCGAACCGGTTGAATCCCACCACTGATCAGTGGTGATCAGTGAAACATCAGTAGCTGGCTAGCTAGCTAGATACTGTAGAAGATAGATAGATAGATAGATAGATAGATAGATAGATAGATAGATAGATAGATAGATAGATAGATAGATAGATAGATAGATAGATAGATAGATAGATAGATAGATAGATAGATAGATAGATAGATAGATTTTGCAAATATTAATGACTGCTTATCTTAATCAAATACCTTTGGGTATGAAAACTCATCTCAGTTGTAATTTGAAAAGTGTAAATTAGCCCTGTTTGTTTGAAGATATGGGCCAAATGATCTGACCACATCTAGAATTTTGCATCCAGTTCTGGATGCCACATTTTATTTATTTATTTATTTATTTATTTATTTATTTATTTATTTATTTATTTATTTATTTATTTATTTATTTATTTATTTATTTATTTATTTATTTATTTATTTATTTATTTATTTATTTATTTATTTATTTGGGAATTCTTCTATGCCGCCCTACTCCCTAAGGACTCAGGGCGGGACAAAGGATAGGGACAAAGTGGAGGTTGTCTACAGAAGAGCAACCAAACTCATAAGGGGTCTAGTAAGAAAACAAAGTGAGGAATGATTGGAGATAAAAGATACATTCAGCCTTTATTAACATTGTGGGGAAACATGATAGTCATCTTCAAAAGTATTCAAAGGGTTCTAGATGATGAGATAGAATTGACATGAAAGGAAACTATGGATATAAGTTATGTAAACATCAAGAAAAATTTCCTAATGATAAGAACTATTAAACAAAATACCAAATTGCTTCAAAGGTAGAAGTGTTTGAACAAAGATTGGATAGGTATCTATCAAAACACTGTCGCTGGGGATTTCTGCATTGGCAAGGGGTTGGATTAGATCATCTTCAAACCCCTTCTATCCCTTCTATGATTTTAAATATTCATCCATTCACCCTACCCTGATAGTTTTTGGCAGCCACAGTTGGTTGCCTGATTCATTTGAAGCAGCTGCCTTAGTACTCAGAGTCCTATCTTTAGAATTATTTCAAAGAATAGAGAAGATGGAGTGCAATGCTATTGTGTTTATTTAGGTATGAACTAGGTACTCTGTGTTGCTTGTTTGTGTGTGTGTGTTTGTGTAAGTCCTCTCTTTTACTGCATAATTATCAACTTCCCTGGTTTTTCCATTTCCATTCTATCCCAGAGGAAATCTTCAGAAGGGAACTTTTTCCATGTAGCTTTCTCCCTAGCAGTATTGCTATTAATGCAAAAGCAGATCCAGGAGATCCTATTCATTCCCCTGTAAAAAAAAATAAACACCATTGGAGCATTTTCAAGGCAAAAACTATATGCGTGTAACTTTATTGATGAGCAGAAATGGGTACAGTGAGATTCTGCTTGTGCTGCTCAAAAGGGGATGGTTAACATGTTGCAGTCAGTGATGATTAGACACAATGGTCTTACGACAGCGTTTAGAAGAGCCAGCAGTTTCTGCCATGGAGACATCCCAAGCAAGTGCGATTTGGTTCCCACACTGTCTTCTCATGAAATAGGCCTTCTATGACAAGGAAAGCAAGATCTATATTAATTGCAGTATTCAAAAAGATTATTCATCTGGTAGGTAAGTAGGTTAGTAGATACATACGTAGGTAGCTAGGGATAGATAGATAGATAGATAGATAGATAGATAGATAGATAGATAGATAGATAGATAGATAGATAGATAGATAGATAGATAGATAGATGGATGGATGGATGGATGGATGGATGGATGGATGGATGGATGGATGGATGGATGGATGGATGGATGGATGGATGGGGAGAGAGAGAGAGAGAGAGAAAGAATAGATAGATAGATAGATAGATAGATAGATAGATAGATAGATAGATAGATAGATAGATAGATGATGGATGATGGATGATGAATGGATGATAGGGAGAGAGAGAGAGAGAGAGAGAGAGAGAGAGAGAGAGAGAGAGAGAGAGAGAGAGAGAGAGAGAGAGAGAGAGAGAGAGAGAGAGATGGCAAAATAGGGTAACCTACCCCAAAATACAGGTAGTCCTCGACTTACGACCACAATTGAGCCCAAAATTTCTGTTACTAAGTAGGACATTTGTTAAGTGACTTTTACCCCATTTTATGACTTTTGTTGCCACAGTTGTTAAGTGAATCACTGCAGTTGTTAAATTAGTAACCTGCTTGTTAAGTGAATCTGGATTCCCCATTGACTTTGCTTGTCAGAAGGTCGCCAAAAGGGATCACATGACCCCGGGACACTGCGTCCATCCTAAGTATGAGTCAGTTTGCCAAGCATCTGAATTTTGATCACATGACCATGGGGATGATGGGGTTGTAAGTGTGAAAAATGGTCATAAGTCACATTTTTCAGAACGGACATTGAATGAACGGTTGTAAGTCGAGGACTACCCTGTATTATGTGCCAAGAGAAAAATGTTCCTGGGAAAAGAGGGGAATTACCAGATGGCATCATCTAGAAAGTCTTGCTTCTGAAAGCATCCGAGTGCGTGAAAATTGTTTCCCAAAAGGAGGATCCTTTTCTGCATCATTATATTAATGTACTTGTCAGAGGAAAATTATTCCACTGCAATTGTAACATCTTCTCTCACATACCCTTGCAGTCACACCACAATAAAAAGTTATCAACTTGTCAGATAACATTTATTTCTTTTCTAACATGTACTTGCAGGCCAGATTTTTCTCAGCTTCTTGGTAGAAACTTCCCAGAGCAGAGGTAAGAACTAAAGTAGTATCAGCACACTTAACTCTTTCTGCACAAGTCAAAAAGAGGGCTATGAAAATATCTACAGACCCCTCACATCCTGGACATAAATTGTTTCAACGTCTACCCTCAAAATGACGCTATAGGGCACTGCACACCAGAACAACTAGACACAAGGACAGTTTTTCCCTGCATGTCATCACTCTGCTAAACAACTAATTCCCACAACACTGTAAAATTATTTACTAAAACTGTATTACCATTATTCTTCTCATCCTTCCTATTACCTATCTCCTTTTCTACTTATGACTATAACCTTGTGGCTTGTACCTTTACAATTTATATTGTTTTGTTTAGTTTCCTAGTATGATTCCGATTGCTTATTTAGTATCCTATGATTATCACTAAGTGTTGTCTTATGATTCATGATGAATGTATTTATGATTACTATGATCATGATTTATCACATATATCTATTATGTACACTGAGAGCTTATGCACAGAAGACAAATTCCTTGTATGTCCAATCCCACTTGGGATTGGAATAGAATAAAGAATTATTCTATTCTATTCTATTCTATTCTATTCTATTCTATTCTATTCTATTCTATTCTATTCTATTCTATTCTATTCTGTTTCACTTTAAGTGCCATTATACATTCTAGATAACTTCTCTGGTGTTATATATCTGCAATACATCTTTTTATAAAAAAATATTTTAACATTATAACAAAATGTAAAGTTTAATCCTTTCAGCCACATATTTAATTTAATGTAATTTAATTAAAAGTTCTTATAGGCCGCCCAATCCCGTAGGACTCAGGGTGGCCTAATATTAATATTAATAATATAAAATATTAATATTTTCCCATAGTTCCATGTAAATATTATAACCAAAAATTTTAGCCCACTGTATTATACATTCTTTCACTTTGTCTTTTTCTGTTTCAAATCTCAGTAAAACCTCTGTATATATTTTAGCAATTACATGTTCATCATTTGTACACACTTCCATTTCAAAATCAGCCTTACAATGTTCAAAACCATAAACTCCTTTACCTACTTTACATCTTTCTAGTCACTGTAAATAAGAAACCTATTGGCAACTACTGTATATCTCTCTGCCACCAGTTCTTCTATTGATTTTATTTTGCATTCCCCTTAACAATATGACCTCATGATAAGTTAACTATTTGTGTTTACCTATTAATTCTCACCTATACAATGCTTCTTCTTCTTCTTCTTCTTCTGTGAGCCACAAAGCTGTTTTGGGGGGAAACCTTGGTTTTCATCTATACCAGGCAAACTTGCTTCATTTTGCACTGTCTTGTGGATTCTGCCCCTGAAGTGGCAAAATGTGCTGACCATCATCTATCACCATTCCATATGTGCTCCTGAAAACACTGTGGGGGGAAAAAAACAGGAAGTAGCAGACTTTTGAGCCCTTCAAGTGGACTGGAGAACCTTCAAGTATATATTTCTAGTTGCCTAGGATCTCCTGTAGGTTTTCAGGAGGCAAACCCCAAAGTGTAACCCACCCTAAATGCTTGAGAGCTTGTGCATACATGGCATTCAGCTGGGATGAAATATCTTTTTGGTGATTTGAGGACCACATTTAACGTTTGGGGCAGGGAGAAGCAGCAATAAGTGGATGGAGAGCCCAAATAAGTGAGACTGTGTCCTCTCTAATAGGTGTGGAGGGATTTTGTGGCATTTTGGAGGGGGTGGGGGACTTTTCCATTATTTTAAAACCATGGAAGCCTATTTTAGAGGTCATTTAGTATTTCTCCTATTTTAGCTTTTTTTTTGTTTTAGCATTTTTGTTTTGTTTAAATTTTTCTAAACAAAAATCTTCAAGAGTCTTCAAGAGTTTTGACTGGCAAAGGCCTACGTTGGCTGCTAAGAACAAAGGTACAGGAGTCACAGATTGCCACTCATTGGCATATCAATTTGATCTTGCCCCTGTTAGATCCTGAAACAGTGCTGCAAAGCCAGCCTTCCTCAATCTTGTGGTATCCAGATGGATAGGGCTTCCAGCACCTTCAACCAATGTGATGTGTCTACTGAGGTGACTGAGAATTGTCCAAACCATCTGGAAGATACCTACTTGGGGAAAGTTGGCTTAGATAGTGGGTCTCTGGGCCACTAAATGCAAGACAGTTTAAACTGTTGCTGCTCCAAATATGGTCGGCACAAGACAGGGGTGGGTTCCTCCCGGTTCGGACTGGATCGCCTGAACCGGTAGCGACCCGCTGGTGACGTCACTGTCGGTGCCGTTCCGTGCATGCCACCATCTTTTTTCCCCTTCCGTGGCTTGAAAAAGGGCCCTCCCACCCGCCCGCGAGTGAATACTGACTTATTTTTTCACCTGAAGCACAGCTGATGAGCTCCTCAGCTGTGTTTCAGGCTCATTCCTGCTTCTGAGCATGCGTGGAAGCAAAATCGCTCAAGGGGACGCGTGTGCGTGCACGTGAAACATCGCAATACGAACTGATGGCGAAGGTAAGTGGAACCCACCCCTGGGTTCCACTTAGTAACACGGTTGTTAAGTGAATCTGGTTTCCCCATTGACTTTGCTTGTCAGAAGGTTGCAAAAGGGGATGACATGACAGAATGGATACTGGGATACCGCAGCCATCATAAATGTGACTCAGTTGCCAAGCATCCGAATGTAAATCATGTGACCATGGGAATGCTGCAATAGTCATACATGTGAAAAATGGTCATAAATCACTTTTTTCAGTGCCGTTGTAAATTTGAACAGTCATTAAGTGACCTGTTGTAAATCAAAGACTACCTGTATTCAATGGACAGGGATTATTGGATTTGTAGTCTAAAAGTATCCAAAGTATTAGTTATTTATACCTAGTTGCCTCCCTTCTAGAACATTTTTTCTGCCTTTTTTCAGCAACTCCTCCTCAAACTTAATTTCCCCGAATTTTTTAATTAATTCTCCTTCTCCTCTGTGTCTGGAATGAAACTTAAACACCGGGCCAGTCCTAGACATGAGGCGGATGGGACAATTAGGCAAACTATTGTTCAGCAGGCAGCCTCTTCCATCGAGAGACCCTTACCTTGCTACAATGACAGTATTTAATGCAACAATGAGTACCTGGCTCTGCCATCATTTTCCTTTCCCCAAAATTCTTCCCTATTCTTTCAACTGACCCAAGTCAAGGGCCTTGTGAAGCCACCACCTGCTGCTGAACACTGCTTTGCATGCCGATTCCGGTGGAGAGAAACTGGTAGGACAAAAGCTAACATTCGCACATTGCTTGTGGCATTGCAAAATGAGTTTTCAATTAATTGTATGTCTGCAATAAATAAATAAGTGTCATTAATTGCATTCATTCATTACATTTAGAGGCTGCCGAAATCCAAACACTTCTGGCAGGCTCACGTTTTAAAATAAAAGGCAATAGAAACAAAAAAGAAAACCATAAACATTTGGCGAAGGAAACACAACTCCTCCTCCCAAAGGAAAACCTGGAAGGGGTTCAGCAGCTACTTTGTCCTGAGGTCTATGAGCAAATCCAGTTTCAGCAACGTTTGGCACATCTTCAGGGTGGAATCTGTGAAGACCTCTGGAAAGATGCTGTTCCAGAATGCAGCAGATGGCGTGGAACCTCTTGAATTATGATGGCTACAAATGAATGTGGTTTGAATTCCATGTTTTTGGGAGTAAAAGAATGTATTCTCCCAACTAGGAAGCAAAAATTGCAATTAAGTCATAGATGCGGACAAAATGTTTTATGCAATGTCCAGCTTTCATACGTGATAATAGAACGCAGATCGACGTGCACGTAAGAAAAAAAACCCACACACAATACAGTATGATCTTTGGCACTGGGGAAGTGTGTGTTTCTTATTTCTCTCTTCTCCTTGTGGCCTATCCCACACTGCTCCTCCTTTATGCTGATTTGGATTATGCACTTTTGGGGGGGGGGTAGAGTCTTTACTTTTGCTTATGTTACTTGTACAAAATGTCATGTACCTTGGTGGTGTTAGGTAAATAATAGCCAGACACCCAGGAACTCTATGACTCTTTCACTTCGTGCCATCGCTGACACCGCATGGTTTTTACAAGGCAACCAAGTGTCATGTTGAAGTGGGGAGCGAGGGATGAGAAAGGCAGTGATTAATACTTTATGTTGCTCGCCCGGAACTAAATGTCTTTGTCCAGTGCCACCTAGTGGCTTCTGCACATCTGCAGTCATGTGACTTTGTGCAAGTTGTTCCCTCTTCCCATCTTTCATCATGTGGGCAGCCACTGCTCCTGTGCATACATTTTTATAAATAGATACAAAAATTGGGGGGGGAGGAAAATGGGCTACGTGCATCCTACACAAATGTGTATCTTAACTGGTTTGCATATGTACCACTCAGGTATTAACTCCTGCAATTATTTGTATTTATATTTGTTTATTTGTCAAGCATATATGATTATAAGCAAAGTATAAACAGTAAAACATGATTGAATATATATGTGATAGTACAAGCATGAATAAGAGTAAAAGAGGTATGAATAAATGGGTACATTAGGACAGGAACGATAGGCACGATTGTGCGCTTATGCACGCCCCTTACCGACCTCTTAGGAATGGGGTGAGGTCGATGGTAGTTAATCCGAGGTTGAAGTTTTTGGGGTTTGGGGAAGAAACTACTGAGTCGGGTAAAGTGTTCCAGGCATTAACCAGTCTGTTGTTGAAGTCGAATTTTTTGCAATCAAGTTTGGAGCGGTTTACATTAAGTTTGTATCTATTGTGAGCTCGTGTATTATTGCGGGTGAAGCTGAAGTAGTCGTTATCAGGTAGGACATTGTGGCAGACAATTTTGTGAGCAAAAGCAGCCAACAGAGCCAATAATTTTGAACACTTGGGAGTTAGAGGCTTCTAAGCTTGGAAATGATCATCCAACCATCCTAGAGCTGTAAATTGCCCTTCCTGGTACCCCATCCGTTGTTTGTCATCTTGGGAGCCCCTAAATTCATTGTGTGCATTTGGTGGCAATAATCCTTACACCTTCATCTTTACATATTCTACCTTCCATTTTTATCACCTATCGAGTCCTTCCTTCCTTCCTTCCTTCCTTCCTTCCTTCCTTCCTTCCTTCCTTCCTTCCTTCCTTCCTTCCTTCCTCCCTCCCTCCCTCCCTCCCTCCCTTCCTTCTTTCCATTTTCTAGCCCTATATCCTAGGTATGTCATGAAGCAAGCAGCTGAAAAAGAGAGCTCCTGCTAAAGGATTGCCAGAAGCTTCTCTGTCCTGCATTGTGGCATCTCTTTGGCCTTTGACAAGCATCTTTCCTCATCTTACTCAGAGCTGCCAGTGAAAGAACTGGGATATTTTCCATGCGAAACTGTAACATGACAGCAACTCTCCTTACTGGGAATGAAGAGAACAGGTCTTTTGTGTGTTTCAGTATTTTGGTCCCCCCCCCCCCCCCCCCCCAGTAGAGCTACTAGGCCAGAGTAAATTGTTTTTAGCTTTTTTGGTAGTGGTGTGATGAGGCTCGGGTCTATCATTGCCCTTTACTTTACCAGGGAGAAGGAGCACAAGAGTCGGTTGGTTAAGAAGGTCACCCACCTCCGGTTTCCATTGTTCGCTGAGTTACAGAAAAATCACAAGTTCTGATTAGGTTACACCTCACACCTTTGTAGGTTTGCATGGGGACTCGGGGCAGCTTCACGCTCAAAGAAAGGCAGGAATGTAGGATATTGTATCTCTAATACAAAGGGAGGGAGGGAGGGAGTTGGATGCTGGTATGTGACCTTCACCGTGGAGCTGTGCAGGTGCCACTCACAGGCTTGGCTATTCAGGCCGTGATACTGATACCAGACGCAAAGGAAGAGAGAGAGAATCAGAAATGTCCGTAGTGAGAAGGTAGCTCTAGTCCCCCGCCTCCTTCCTTTTATCTCTAGGAACAATTTCCCCTTTGATTTTGCTCGGGTTTGTGGGCTGAGACACTGTTTTCTTTTCAAGGATTTACCCTTGTATTGTATTTCTCCACTCCCATCTCCTGAATACACACAGCGAGGGAGGAATTGCGCTTGAGCAATTAGAAGGACATTGCACTGAAGGCCCAGATGCCTGGCTCATGTGCTATGTGCATAGCACCTCTGTGCTCCACCTGCAGGCACATGCTTAGGCAGCTTCATACATTTATGCTCAGCATCAAGGGGAAGACTGGGTCCACGACAGAGACCACAAAGAGGCCGAGCTTTCACCTCAAAACTCTTCAATAGGTCTAGCTGCGGATCTAGCCACAAAACCTTGAATGATGAAAAGTATAAGGCACTAAGTCAAGGGTCTCCAAACTTGGCTGAGGAATTCTGGGAACTGAAGTCCACAAATCTTAAAGTTACCAAGTTTGGAAACCCCTGCAGTTAATTATAGGAGTGGATATGGGAATTGTACCACATATGATTAAGAGAACAGAGTTTGAAAAAAAAATCACATGAAAAAGGAGTGGAAAGAATAAAGGGGAATGCAGGTGTTAGATCCCTGATGAATAAGCACCTTTCCCTATCTGGCTATTAAAGAGACAGCAAGCACACAGGTGAATGTCTACCTTCGAACAGCCTTCCCACACCTGAGCCCTGTAGATGTATTGAAACTATACCACCTCAGCATTCGATGTTGGGGGAGGGAAACCAGGTTAGAGTGTATTTAGATATCTGAGTTGAATCCAAAGCCTGCATCTAATCCAAGGCTGCTTCTAATACAGGGGAGGCAGAAACACTGTCCTAGAATTTGTATTTGTTCTACGGTTCATTATCGTGAGAAATGTTTAGTCTTTTTTTTTAAATTATGGTAGGTTGCACAGTCTGCCAGATGTTTAGACTGGATTTGGCATTTTTATCACCTATCGAGTCCTTCCCAAGGACCAGCCGTAGGCAGGTCATGCTATCCCCTGGCCTTCTGAAAAGGAATCAAAACATGGCTCTGCGGCTTCGATAGGAATCATATACTCGTATGTTATGCTTTTCTGAAACGCTAGTAGCTAGACCGTAAGTTCCAGAAGTTTGAAAATACTGATACTGATTTTTTCCCCTCTCATCTTGTCTTTTTTACCCTGACCTAGGATGAATTCCTCTCCCCCCCCCCCGCTAAATTTTGCTGCCCCCACAGCAGGCCCTTACCATGTATCTGGAATTATGCTGCTGTGGAACCCTGTAAATGACTGGATATTTCCCTAGCTCAAATTCAGTTACCAACCATATTGCGTCCCCTGAGGACGCCAGTTTACCTCAGGACTGTTCCTGATTGGCCAGAGCGGGCGCTGTTTGGAAGCGGGAGTTTAAAGGCTTCCTATTGGCTGGCGCATCTGACAGCCGGCTATAAAAGAGTTGTCAGACGCGGCTGAGGTGCAGGTTGCTTTCTACTGAGTTGTTAGCTTGAGCTGCTGTTCTGTTAGCCTTAATAAAGGCTTGTTGGCTTTTGATTCGTCTCGCCTCAGTTCTTATGCCCTCACCCCGGGCGGACATTTTAAACCACGGGAAAAGCCACTGTAAATCAATAAACATAAAGTTTGCTGGTAGCATTAGTATAGTCCAGGCACTCTTTTCGATATTGTTCCTCTATTCCCCCCACCCACCCCCACGCAGAGGACTATAAAACCTAATGAAAAGTTCAACTGCCTTGACTGCAATCTAGTGGTGGCTCCAGTTTGTGCAACTCAGATGCATCACATGCATATGTGTTTGTGAGCTTTTAATGTTTGTGAGAGTTCTTTTTAAGCTCTGGGGGTGTCCTTCGGTACGTCCACATTTTTTTTTCATAATGAATACAATACAGGTAGTGCCCGACTTACAATCACAATTGAGCCCAAAATTTATGTTGTTAAGTGGGACACTTGCTAAGTGAGTTTTGCCCCCATATCATGACCTTTCTTGCCACAGTTGTTAAATGAATCACTGCAGTTGATAAGTTAGTAACCTGGTTGTTAAGTGAATCTGACTTCCCCATTGACCTTGCTTGTCAGAAGGTCGCAAAAGGTGATCACATGACCTTGGGTCACAGCAGCAGTCATAAATATGAACCCAGCTGCCAAGCCTCTGAATTGGAATTTTGATCACATGATCATGGGGATGCTGCAAAGGTCATAACTGTGAAAAATGGTCGTAAGTCACTTTTTTCAGTGCCGTTGTAACTTTGAATGGCCATTAAATGAACTGTTGTAAGTCGAGGACTACCTGACTGTAGACGAAGTCTTTGGCTTATGACCACAAGTGGGACCAGCATTTCCATTGCTAAGCAAGATGGTTGCGAAGTGAAATACACCTGATTTTACAACTTTATTTGCCATTAAGTGAATCCCTGCAGTTGTTAAATGAGTTACATGGTCATTAAGCAAATCTAGCTTTCCCCCACTGATTTTGCTTGTTGAAAGCCTGCTGGGAAGGTCTCAAATGGCAACCATGCGACCCTAAGATGCTGCATTATTGCAGATTGCTAAGTGCCCAGATTTTGATCGCATGACCTTGGGGAATGTTATGATGGTCATAAGTCTGAGGACTGATCGTAGGTCACGTCTTTCGGTACTGTGTAACTTTGGTTGCTAAATAAATGGTTCTACCTTAAGGACAACCTGTACGGACTTTTCCATTTGTCTATTTATCCATCACTAAGTGGCAGGAAAGCCTTAGAGGTTTTGCATCTCTTGACTGCCATCTCATGGTCATTGGTTTCATGCA
The DNA here is from genome assembly GCA_023053685.1 of Diadophis punctatus similis. Classification (NCBI taxonomy): domain Eukaryota; kingdom Metazoa; phylum Chordata; class Lepidosauria; order Squamata; family Dipsadidae; genus Diadophis; species Diadophis punctatus. The sequence goes on along the minus strand of JALIGW010000001.1, from coordinate 215,782,016 downwards.
GCTGGGATAGGTGTTTTTGAAGAGACAAAAGTTTTGCTTTGTAAATGCAACTGGATATTCTGTAGGTTGATGTACTCTTCAGATCAGATTAAGTGGCTGTAGAAATCGTGGTTCTGGATATTCCTTACAGCAGAGATGAATAACACGAAGTCCAGTTCCTTTTCCTTTTCCTTTTCCTTTTCCTTTTCCTTTTTCTTTCCTTATTCCCTTGCCCTTTCCCCTTGCCCTTTTCCTTCCTTCCTTCTTTCCTTCCTTCCTTCCTTCCTTCCCTCCCTCCCTCCCTGTGTTTTACCATCAATTGTCTTCTGTTTTTAATCAAACTTGATTTAGTGGAATAGAAAGAATATGACAAACTCCTCTGTTCAACTGCCATGGGGTGGGGAACCTGTATAGGGATCAAGTCACTATTCAGCAGTTTGGTTGCTGTTTACCTGCTCTTTCCAACAGTCATCCATAAATATCGAAGATATGAGAGTGAAGGAAAAATAAAATATCTCTCAACCACTCCAGCAACTAGATGACACATAAATATGGCAAACGTTTCCCAGACTTATACTGCTAAATAGACAGAATTTTTTATGAGCCAGCTTAGTCTTCTCACTGCATTGGAAAAGTCTATTTCCTCCCTTGTTGATAACAGCAATGGTTGGTTTAATACAATCCCATAAAACTCCACTGTGTCTTATCTGTATGAGACTCAGATAATAATAGCAATCATAAATACTTCTTTGGGCAGTTAGGCTCCCCTTTTCAGCCCCAACAACATAACTTGGCCAATTTAAGTCAAAAGGAAAGAGACAGAAATGCATAGAATAATTTTCCCAAGAAATATGTGGCAAAGCGGGAGTGCACACAGAACCAAATATTTGCAAGTCTTCAAAATATAGTAATTGTTCAAATTCTTTAAAAATTTGAACAATTACTATAGTTCTCAAATGCTTCAAATGCTATAAAACAGTGATGGGGAACCTTTTCGGCATCAAGTGCCCAAGCCGGAACGCGCGTGCATGCCCAGATTGAAAGATGTGTGTGTTTGCGCGCATGTGCGGACATGTGCACGCACATGCACGAATGTGCACATGCACTGACATGCGCACATGAGCAGCAGAGACCTGAAGACCAGCTGTCCGGTGGGAGGTGGGGCATCCCAACACCGGCAGCGCGGCAAGAGGTAAGATCTTTTCATTTCATGAGCTTCTGTTTCGTTGTTTGCAGGGAAACAGAAGCTCACGAAAGAAACACCACGGAGCTCTGACCTGGGGCGACGGCACGCATGCCAGCAGAGAGGGCTCTGCGTGCCACCTCTGGCATGCATGCCATAGGTTTGCCATCACGGCCATAAAACAACCAGCCAATATACCATAACAGTCAAATTCCAAATGCCACTGCATATCATGTTTCAAATCCTTATCGCGTGTCAATGATTTTTTTTTTTAAAAAGATCAAAGAATAGAATTCAGCTGTAGAGTCACAGAAGATGGAGTAAAATCAGCCCTTAAATATTTCACCTGGAAAATTGGGATTACATTTCAGCTAAGTTTAGATGCTTGTTTTCTCAGTGCAGAGGCTTTCTGTGTTAAGATTCAAATATATACTGTAGGTCAGCAAATGTTTTTTGCACATTAAAAAAAAAACCACATTGGCATTCAATATCTTATGATGATACTGTTCTACTACTCGTGACCACTGGTTATATGTTTAATTTCATGTTATCCAGTGCATGGAATTTGTCTTTTGCATTCTACGAAAGTTATTTAATGCTGTATATCACCTGGAGATACTTCATGCATACATGCACACACAGACCAAATCAACCAAAAAAGATTTCAATGAATTCCTAACCTGAGCCATAAAATATTTAAAAGAAACTAAAGAAACTAAAATATCTGAGGAAACAGCACTAAATCAATGTACTAGCAAACACCAAACACATTTAGTGACTGTTAAGTTGAGGCAACAGCAAATATGAAACTCAGTCTGACAAAGCTCGGTTGAGAATCTGAAGGAGGGTTCTGGATAAGAGCCAGAGACCTTAAGAGGAATCTAACTAAGGCAAATTCTGAAAATATATCTTCTGACTTGATAGAATAACAGAGTTGGAAGGGACCTTGGAGGGCTTTTAGTCCAACCCCCTGCTCAAGCAGGAGACCCTATACCAGGGGTCCCCAACCCCTGGTCCATGAACTGGCACCGGACCTCAGCATGTCAGAAACTAGGCCGTGCAAACAAGTAAAGCCTCATCTGCGGAATGCAAGCAGCATGTGAAACCACGCCCCCTCTGGTCCACGGAAAAACCTCTCTCCATGGAACCGGTCTCTGGGCCCCCCAAGGTTGGGAACTGCTGCCCTACACCATTTTAGACTAATGGCTGTCCAATCTCTTCTTAAAAACCTCCAGTGATAGAGCACACAAACTTCTGAAGGCCAGCCATTCCACTGATCAATTGTTCTGTCAGGAAATTTCTCCTTTACTTCTAGGTTGGTTCTCTCTTTGGTTAGTTCCCATCCATTGCTTCTTGGATACAACTACATCAGAGGTGGGTTCCTCTCAGTTCTGACCGGTTCTATAGAACCGGTAGTAACATGGCGGCCTGGGTCGCTGGAACCGACAGCGACCCAGGCCTGCCACGCCCCGGAGCCGGTTCTCTCGGTGCCGCCATAGGTGCTGCCATCTTGTTTTTTGCTTCTGCACATGCGCAGAAGCTTTTTTTTAGTACTGCGCATGCGCAGAGAGTCATTTCCGGGAAGTGATGCGCACGTGTGCGAGCGAAATAGTGCGCGCGCAAAACATGCACTTCCATCACAATGCGAACCGGTGGGGAAGGTAAGTAGAACCCACCCCTGAACTACATATTGTAAAGCAGCGGTCCCCAACCTTTTTGGCACCAAGGACTAGTTTCGTGGAAGACAAGGTTGCCATGGACCGGAGGAGGGGGAGGAGGAGTGCTCAACCTATATCCTGCACATGTGCAGTTTTGCTCGCCCACTGCTCACCTCCAGCTGTGTGGCCTGGTTCCTAACAGGCCACAGACTGGTACCGGTCCATGGCCCAGGATTGGGGACCCCTGCTGTAAAGGACCCAAGTCCCTAGATATCAGTGTTATATTAATATGAATTTCTTTACACAAGCCCAAAAAGAAAACCAAAAACGCCTTGGCATACTATGGCAAAATGCCAAGCTTTCACCAAGCCTTGCCTTTTGGGTCCAGCGGGTTATTGTTTGTGTACCTAAGATCCTTCTTGTAAGGATCTTTCTCACAGACAAGAAAAATACAGGCCATCATCTTCATCCCTCACCCAGAAATGACCAGAAACCTTCCTGTCCCAACTTGATCTTTTGGGGAGATTATCAGATTGATACAAATGGAATAAGTGTGATCCTAAACTTTCAAGATCCCTGGACTTCTTGGGATGTACACTTTTTAGATAGAGAGCTGCCCTTTGGAAGAATGGAAAATACTCTCTACATACCAATGAACGGGGACAGGGCTTGTCATGTCACCCTTCCATACATACCAAGGCATACATAAATCCCATGAAACCAATAAAGGATAATATTTGTAGCTCAGGGTTGACTTGAGGGGTCCTTGGTGCTCTCTGAGCTTGCTTGTTTTCTTGCAGACATTTCATTACCCTAACTAGGTAACATCATCAGTGCTAGTAAGGAGTGCTGTTTGTTGTCAGTTTATATTCTGGTGTCTGAATATAAACTGAGAGCAAACCCCATCCCTTACCAGCACTGATGATGTTACCTAGTTAGGGTAATGAAACGTCTGCAAGAAAACAAACAAGCTCAGCTTGTCAGATCCCGTGAAACATATGGGACATCCTTGTAAGTAGCCCCTGATAAAACTGAACTGTCAGGGTACAGAAAGTCTTTGACTTACAACCATTCATTTAGTGACAAAATTACAACAGCACTGAAAAAAGTGACATGACCGGTTTTTTACACTTTACAACCGTTGTAGCATCCCCAGGCTCATGTGATCAAAAATTCAGGCACTTGGCAACTGGCATGTATTTATGACGGTTGCACCGTCCTGGGTCATGCGATCACCATTTGTAATCTTCCCAGGTAGCTCCTGACAAGCAAAGTCGATGGGGGAAGCCATATTCACTTAACGACTCTGTGGTTCACTTAACAATTGCAGCAATTCGCTTAACAACGGTGGCAAAAATGATCATCAAATGGGGCAAAACTCACTTAACAACTGCCTTGCTTAGTGATAGAAATTTTGGCCTCAATTGCGGTTGTAGGTCAAGGACGACCTGTATTCTTAAGAGTCCCGGCAGGAGATGATGGCAAGTCCCACATTTTATTTCAAAGAAAACAATGTGACATTACAGGAATCTAAAATATCTCCTTGAGGGTCTGGCATTTAAGATTAAAAGCTTTGTTGTTATGAGTTTGGGGAGGTTGTTTATGCTGCCTGTTGTCACGTACTAGAGTATGAATCATGGAGAATGGCCTGACATTTGCTTATTTTATCAAGTTCATTGTCAAGCTACAAGGGAATGAATCAGTAAAATGTGGGATATGGTAATCTCAGAAAATCCTGTTTAATGACATGTTTGATATTTGGCATCCCAGAAGTACAATGTACAATGCAAGTTTGGATACTGTTTTTTCCCCCTCACTTTTTTTTCCATAGGGAAAAGAACAGGGTAGGTCCGTCCACGCATGTATGAATCATATATTTTCATTTTTCTTTTTTAAAACATATTTTTACTAAAAAAAACAATTGATTATGATCGTAAGAAAATAAATTCGAATTAGACTTGGAAAAAGGAAAAAGAACAGAAAAAAGAAAAGTGTAAGAAAAAAGAAAAAGAAAGAATATAATAAATAAAAAGTAAAGAAATATATAAAGTGACTATCAATAACAAATAACGTTTTGTGGCTTATCAGTTGTCTTTGAGGCCATGACCAAGATGTCTTCTGGTCATATTCCTCAGTTTACCGCTGTTATGCTGGCAACAGGACACAAGCACCATTGATGTTGACATTTTCTCATCCTCCTTGAATCTATCTAATCCTTTTTTTAAAAAACCCATCCGTGTGGGTGGCTATCACTACACCTTGTGGTAACAAACGTTATCATTTAAGTATGTGCTGTGAGAAGAAATTCTCCTTCGGTCACTCACCATTCTACCACACTGGATGTCTTTGGATTCTTGCATAATCACAGAGAGATAAAATCTATTTTCTCAAAATAGAACTTACTTTTATATGCCATTGCCATCAGTCTTTTGGAGAACTTGATTGCATCCACATCTCAAAACTGCCCTAGATAGGCCATGCCTGTTACTTTTATTACACCTGGTTGTCCTCCTTGAGCATCCTCTGCTAAATGTCCTAGGAGCTACCCAAAAATATTCTGCAGGTGACAGGACATGATTTAATTTGCCTGGGTTCAGAAGTTAAGCTGAGTTCCCCTCCCCAATCCAGTTCGTGTCAGAGGCACCATTTAAGGTGCTTCAGGGTTGAAAGGATTAGCCGGTGACATCCCCATTGCCCAGGGGATGCCCGAGGGGGTGGGGGGGTTAGGCTCCTTTCACTTCCCCGTCAAGGAGCTGGATTGAATGAGGGGAACTCACCCTGTCACACATGAGCACTCGGGTCTCAAATGCTAAGATGGGTTGTGCCTTGGAAAAGAACCCTAATGCATCTAAGGAAATAGGCTATTGAGAACTTTTAAAAATCCTAAAAGAAAGCTGCAGTATACCACTGCTACACCATTGCCAGGAAAAATACATAAATTACTAGGGGTCATGCTTAACTATAGGCATTTGTATTTTTGTCAGGCTAAATGACAACTAATAGCTGCCATTGACTGTTCCAAAAAGCTAAGCTGGTCAGGCCATGTTAATATGTGGATGGGAGTCCACCATAAAATACTGAGAATGTAGGCCAGTGCTTCCCAAAATTTTCCTTCATTACCCAAAACCACTTAATAGGAAGTCCTTTTTAGCCAATGTAGGTCAAACATAGAACATACAGGGTGGGTTTCACTTACTTTTGCCACCGATTCGAATCGCGATGTTTCGCATGCGTCCCCTCGTGCAATTTGGCTTCCGCACATGCTCAGTAGCAGGAATCACCCCAAAACACAGCTGAGGAGCTGATCAGCTGTGCTTCCGGTGAAGAAATAAAGGTAAGTATTAACCCGGGGGTGGGCGGGCGGGCCCTTTTTCAAGCGGCGGAAGAGGAGAAGCCATCCAAACAGGGAAAAATTCGCAAAAAAATTCAAAAAAAAGATGGCGCCACCCATGGACCGGCACCAACCAAATCGGATCAGTGACGTCACCAGCGGGTCGCTATCGGTTTGGGCGATCCGGTCCGAACTGGAAAAAACCCACCCCTGACATAGAATAATAGGGTTGGAAGGGACCTTGGAGATCTTCTAGTTCAATCCCCTACCCATGAAGATCCTATACCATTCTGGACAAATGGTTCTCCAGTCTCTTCTTGAAAACCTCCGGTGACGGTGTACTCACAATTTCCAGAGGCAAGCCATTCACTGATTAATTGTTCTCACTGTCAGGAAATTTCTCCTTAGTTCTAAGTTGGAAGCCTCTTTAATGATCTTCCACCCATTACTTCTTGTCCTCCCCTCAAGGCTTTGGAAAATAAGTTGATTCCCTCTTCTTTGTGACAGCCAAATACTGGAAGACTGCTATCATATAAGTCCTAGTGCTTCTCTTCATTAGACTATACATACCTAGTTCCCTCAATTGTTCCTCATATGGTTTAGCTTCCAGAACTCTTATCATCTTTGTTGTTGTTCTCTGCACTCTTTCTTGAGTCTCCACATCCTTTTTGTATCATGGTGACCAGAATTGGATGCAGTATTCCAAATGTGATCTCACTGGTACAGTATAAAATGGTATTATCACTTCATGTAATCTTGAAGCTATCCCTCTGTTGATGGAACCCAGGTCTGCATTAGTCTTTTTGGCAGCTACAGCACATACTTAAGTGGTGGTCTACTAGAATACCAAATATCTCTTACTGTGGCTATTATTGAGCCAGGTACCACCTATTCTATATTTGTGCATTTGGTTTTTCTTGCCTAAGTATAGGACCTTTCTTTTCTCACTACTGAACTGCATTTTGTTGGATAAGGCCCAATGTTCAAGTCTGTCAAGGTTCTTCTGAATCTTGAGTCTATCATCTAAAGTGCTAGCTATTCCCCCGAGCTTGGTGTCGTTTGCAAATTTGATGAGTTCCCCTGTAGATGTAGTTCCATTGAGGACTACTCGCTGAGTATGGTTGGTCAGCCAATTGAGAATCCATCTGGTGGTGGTAGTATCTATCCTACATTGTTCAAAAAGTAGGCTATGATCTATTTTGTCAAATGCCTTATTGAAGTCTAAGTAAACTATGTCCACAGCATTTCTCTTATCCACTAATTTAGTCACTTTGTCAAAAAAGGAAATAAGGTTTGTCTGGCATAATCTGTTTTTGATAAACCCATGCTGGCATCTATTACTTGTCTTGTTCATTTCTAGATGCTCACAGATGCACTGCTTGATTATATTTTCCAGGATCTTCTCAGGTATTGATATCAGGCTGATTGCTCTGTAGTTTCCTGGATCCACCTTTCCCCCTTTTTTTGTAGATTGGAATCATATCATCTCTTTTCCAGTCCTCTGGTAGTTCCCTAGTGTTCTAGGATCTCTGAAAGATTATGTTCAGTGGTTGCCATTATTTCTATTTTCATGTATATTTTACATGAGCAATAATGTCATCCATACTTGGTTTTTTTTAATTTAAAAAAAATGGTTTCAAAACAGTATTCAATTTCTAAAGGCCTCTCTCCAATATGGTGGCTTTGGAGAGGCCTATTTGAAGTTCTTGTCTGCCCCTCTGTGGTGGAATCCACAAAGTTCACCAAAAGTTGACTTAATTGATCAGGAAACTATTAGGTTAAATAAACATTGACATTTGAATCAATTTTCTTTAAGAGGCCTCTGGTTCTTGGGAGAAAGACTAGAGTGTGACTGCATAATGTTTAGAAGATACAGGCTTTATTTTGTAGCCCCCTTTTTCCCCTTCAGAGGAATGTACACACCTCTGATTTGTCTGATCAGACTGAGGTACATCCTTGAGGAAGGATGTTTCTGCTTAGCCCAAGGTATTCTAAAATCTGGGCCTTGTTCAAGAAATAGATGTATTATAAATATTTTTAGGTTTGCATTTTAAAGATGGGAATGTTTTCATCCATTAGAGCTAGTTTCTGTAAGCCAAACTACAAGGGACACTTGTTAAACACATCACTTGGCAGTATTGTTTAGTATAATCTCATCGGGCACAGATAAAGATCAGGTTTTTGCTGAGACTGTAATGTACAGGAAAGCTTACTTTTTCTTTCCTAACTGTAGCACAAAGTAAATACACTCCTCACCTACTGCCAGTGGCATCTTTTTAAATTAAGGGGTGTCTTTGTGAATTTCTAAAAGTGAAACACGATTAGACTAGTTAGCATTTGGATAGGAGACCAATAGGAAATGCCGGAAGTGTAGATTAGAGCAGGACATGGAAAAAAAACCCACCTAAGACAAAGGCAATCACAAATTTCATATTATTGTAAGAGAATTACATAGACTTGTAGTAATTAAAAATCAAACTTGACTTGAAGCAGGTTTTTTTTTACAAATCAACATTAAGAGCATAGTTTTTATTGCAAGAGATTGCAGCTGGCAAGAGAAAGTTTAAATTTCCCTTCCCTTCTTTGCACTGCTATAATCAAGCATATGTTCCCTATACCTACATTTCATTGTTTTAAAGTAATTCCTTAGAATTGCCTAATGGGTTTCTAGCATTATATGTGGCTTGCCCCTTTATTACAGTCAACACCTGTCAGCTACTTTAAGTGGTATAGTTGCTAACAACTAACAAACATCAATTCTGATGGGCAACTTGGGGTCTCATCACCATGGAGGTCTTTTGAGTTCTTTTTTTAGCATCCACAGCAAAGCTGCTGCTGCAAAGCATGTGGCAGAAAAATAATCGCAAATGAAGGAACCCTTGCAAGCTCTCACTCAGCATACACAAAACAGATGGGGATATACAGACATTGAAATACTGCAGAGATTAGTGCTGAATTTGATCTGGGTAGCCTCTGGGCACCTTAGGAAACTGCCATGATCGATTTGATGGGAGACAATAGTAGTATGCAGGAGGGAAGGAAGTAAAGTAAAGCCCCATTGTAGAAAAGTAGAAAAATGCTGGTTCAAGGTTTGAAAGAACCAGGAGGAGATGTGTTGTTGTTGTTGTTTCTCCTCCTCCTCCTCCTCCTCCTCCTCTTTTTCTTCCTCCTCCTTCTTTTCTTCCTCCTCCTCCAATTTCCAGATACTGAAGAATCTTATGGTGGGCAAGATTCTAGTGCTCAGGGGTCCATTCTCAAAAGGGCAGAGTCAAGTATTGTCCAAAGTCACCAAAATAAGAAGGAGGCACTCTGCTACTGAAGAAAAGTGCCCAATGTGTAAGTTTGGCTTGTCCCATGGAGGGTGTTGTGCCTGGGACCTCACCCCAACTCACAAAAATATCTGTGGTGTTGATGCCCAAAGGCATCCTGCTTTTCCGGCTTCTTTATCACTAAACCCAATGAGCAATTCATTCCCCTTTCCTTTTTGTTTGTGTGTCTCATATCATTTGAGACTAAACCAGGATAACAGAAGGGCGTCTTTCTATAACTGCAGATCCTATGTAACACTCTAAAAATAACTTTACTAGAAAAATGAGTCAGAATGAGGTCATGAGATAAACCTACAGCCCAACACCATCCACAACCGGACCACCTTCGCACGAGATTCCATAAATATCAGTGAGGTAGTTTGCACATACTCAGTGACTTCCAGGAATCGGATCTAATTGTACTTCAGGCCAGAAATAAATAGGTTTTTGCAATACTATGCTGACCTGAAAAGGTGTGAGCGAGCCCACAGCAATATTCTTTGAGAGAAGATAAATGAAATCAACACTGCCTGCCTGCTTGGCTTGCCTACATTCTTTTTATTTTATTTATTCATTTATCATATTTTTGAACCACCCATCTCCTCAACGGACGGCATACAAAAAAAATATTAAAACATAAAAAACAGCATATAAAAATGAAAATGTAAAAAGAGACAGGGATGATTAAAATCAAGGTTAAAATTTATTGATTAATTTAATTAATTAAAAGGTGAAGGAAGGGCTTTCAGGGCACTAATCAGTTCCATGACTGCTTCCTCCTCAGCGCTACCCAAATGAGGCCTCATAGCCTTGTTTTCACACCTTTCTGGAAGGTTCTTCTTCACTTTAACTCTAGGCTGCCAGTCTTGGTAAAACTCCTTATTCCCCACGCTCCCATTGAGGAATGAACATGAAGATGAAGTTCAGGCAGACATCTTATGCAAGGAGGTTTGGTGTCTGATCCTTTTCGTCCCACTGCAGATTTTGAAGGCTTGCAGCCAATCGGAGGGGGATATTAACTTCAACAGGATATAGCCCCACAAAGTTGGATTAAAAGAGACTTTAACCTGTTGACAATTCTTACTTAGTCAGAACTATTGTCAGGCAGTAAGAGCATCCCAGCATTCTTTGTACTTTTGGTTACAATTTCCCCCTTTAATTTTAACATTGCTTTAGCAAACAATATAGCAATAGCAATAGCACTTAAACTTATATACCGCTTCATAGTGCTTTACGGCCCTCTCTAAGCGGTTTACAGAGTTCAGCATATTTCCCCCAACAATCTGGGTCCTCATTTTACCCACCTTGGAAGGATGGAAGGCTGAGTCAACCTTGAGCTGGTGAGATTTGAACAGCTGAACTGCTGAACTAGCAGTAGCCTGCAGTGCTGCATTTAACCACTGCGCCACCACAGCTCTCAGCAGATAGATTAGTAGTTCAGCCTTCTCTGATGCTGGCCACATCCTGTTGTCATATGCACGCTGTGCTTGTTTTGTACGTTCATGGTATGGGTTTAAAAGAAGTACAAATATTTGAGCAGGGACCTGTTCAATAGAGTCTTTTCATAGCTGCAACACATTTTGATTCATGGAGCAATTTGAAATTAATTGTTTCGGGGCAGGGGCCTGTTTAAAATTCTAAATATATGTGTTTGGGGAAAAGCTCAATGATCAAAATATGAAAACTGATGCTTCTGGTATCCTAAGTACATGTGATCGCCATTTGTGATTTTCCCAGCCAGCTTCCAACAAACAAAGTCAATGGGGGGAAGTCTGATTCATTTAATGACCATGTGATTCATTTACCCGCCTGCAATGATCAGCTTAAAAACCATGGCAAAAAGGTCGTAAAATTGGGCATGACTCACTTAACAACCTCTTTGCTTAGCAATGGAAATTCTGTTCCCAATTGTGGTTGTAAGTTGGGGACAATCTGCATTCATAATCTTTCCATGTGTTTTCTACAAATTTATTCATGCTTATACTATAGATTTGCCAGGAAAAAAAAATCAGGAAAAGAGTTGCATGGTGCCTTTTTTTGTGAAAGCTTCCATCTGGAATCAGTCCACTGAGGGGAAAGTGTTTTAGCTACAAAATGGAAAGAAAACTTGAGAGGGGTTATAATGTTTGGATGTTCTGGTTCTGGATACTTGAGAGTCACAAATTGTGCCCAAGACCCAGGATTGCTCACCTGAAATTTTGATGTCAATACAGCAGCTTTTCCTAGCCTGCTTTCTTCTCTCCTGAAGATGGTATCTAAATAGCAACACACCATTCAGAGAATCAGCAAGTACCGTAATTTTCACAATCCAATGACTAAGCAAGACTACCTTACATACTGTAGATGGAGTTTGCCAGTCACCCAATAATGTATCTAATATTGTCCAATAAAGGTAATCGGGAATGTACAAATTATTTGGGATTGGGGGAGGAGGGGAAGGGAAGAGTCCTGCATATATAAACCAGTTCTTTCATCAGGCACATTCCTGAGCATGTGCCAAGATATTCCTTGGCAAGTCTTAAATGAAAGCCCATGCTCACCAAAATAACAGTGCAATCTTACACAGATATGCAGTGTAAATAGAAATAATTCACAGGCCATGCCCATATAACCTACTGAATGGCAAAACTTATTTTAACCCAGTGTGTTCTGCAAACATAGTTGGCATGTTCTGCAGACATAGCCGGCAAACATAGTGAGTGCAGAAAATTGAAATAATTCATTAAAGATCCTCTGGGCTAATGTCTCGTGCCAACACAGCCTCACGGAGTTGCAATAAGCTTACACTCAGGTAAGGTAGATTGTAGGAAAGGCAACCTTCCAAGTGTTCTGGGCTTTAATTCTCAGTCTGCAAGGGATTATGGGAGTTATATCACAAAATACTTAGATGGCACATGTTGGAGTTATTGGAAATAATGCATGTACAACAGGTGCAAAAGAAGTAAAGAGTGTTATTACAAATGCCAGAAGTCCAAATGATGATACTTGCAAGGCTTGGCAACTTTAAGACATGTGGATTGGACTTCGACTCCCATAATTCCCCACCAAGCCAATTTTGGGAGTCTTGATTTGAGACTGGAAGTTGAAGTGCACTCATCTTAAAGGGGTTGAGGTTGAGAAACAGTGCTCTAAATGTTTTATGGAAAAGGCACCATATGTGCCAATCACTTATTACAACAGCTGGCTTACATGAGCTGAGTTATCCCAACCCACTATAACCTCCCTTCTAAAGATCAGTGGGTTTCATTGGGGTCAACCCATTATGCTCAAGCCCTTAAACTACTGTTCCAGCTTCTGAGTAAAACCATAGCATACAGAGATTCTGCTTGGCACCTTCATCGCTGAGAGAGAAATCTTCTCTAAGTGAAATAATTAAAGCCTAAATCATCACTTAGAGGTAATTCCCACTGAATTCATCACAATTTATATACTGAGATATTTATGTACGATATTTATGTACACTGAGAGCATATGCACCAAAGGCAAATTCCTTGTGTGTCCAATCACACTTGGCCAATAAAGAATTCTATTCTATTCTATTCTATTCTATTCTATTCTATTCTATTCTATTCTATTCTATTCTATTCTATTCTATTCTATTTGCCAGTTGTGTCATGTTACAATGGAGAGGAGGAAAACAGTCAGATGAAAATACGGTAGATAGAGCATAGTGGGTGTTTATCATACAGTATTGGTTGGGTTTACAACTCACTTTCTCAAAAGAAAGTCACGAGTTATGACTAAGTTTTATGTTTTTTGATTGGATTATAGCAGATGCTTCCAATGCTACGGTTTTGCCCTTCTAGATTTTTAATCCTTTTTATTATTATAACTAGTGAATTATTATAAATTTAAACGCAATCCCAGGTCCTGTGGACCCCTAATGCCAATAGTTTCACACTTTCTGTGGCCAATTCATTTGATGCAATTGCTCTGAAATAGCCATGAAAATTGGCAGAGTTCCTAATGTACTTCAAAATGTAAAAAAAATAAAAAAAAATAAAAAAGAGCTCACATATCCTCAGGCTCTTACCTCTTAGTTCTTAACATGTTTTTGCTATACTTGTGTGAGGCTAGTCATTGCTAAAAAAGAAAAAAAAAACGTTCCCACAGGCCATTTTGTTAGCACCTTACAAGTGTGTGACTTCCTTTTCTCCCCTATTAAATTACAAAGATAAAGTGAGGTTTTTCACTTCTAATCTCAGAAATTCAACTCAGTTGGAATTATTTACAGATCTTTCAGAAGACGGGGAAAAATGGGAACCAACTTGCTGATTTGAGGAATGCCTTGCAAACATCATCACTTGGACTTCAAGTATTTTCTATGACATTCAGCCTTGTTCAGGATTTGGTTTTACAGCTGAGCAAAATAAATTTATTTATTTATTTATTTATTTATTTATTTATTTATTTATTTATTTATTTATTTATTTATTTATTTATTTATTTATTTGTTTGTTTGTTTGTTTGTTTATTTGTTTATTTATTTATTTAGTGTTCTTCTATGCCGCCCTACTCCCTGAGGACTCAGGGCGGCGTACAACATTTTAATGAGCTCCTTTAGTTTGTTTCCTACTAAGAAAAAGGTAATGCTGAATCCCTGTGGCAGAGCTGAACAAAAATCAGATCAGACTATCAAGGCTGAGCAACCTTAAGTGTATTCCCCTTGATCACTTGCTGAGGGTGCTTCTTGCATGGACGGAGGTTTTAAAACTAAGGTGACACAAATTCAGAGGAAAGGGCAACTGGATAATTTCCATCTTGCAATACCCCTTATCCTGGGCATGCACCTTCACCTTTCTCAACTTTTATTTTTGTTCTTGCCTTCTTCCCTAGTTCTGGCCAGCCAGGAAAATACGTTATTGCCTGCTTTTTTTAACTCATAAAGAAAAAGAAGGAAGTAAGTTTTTTTTTTCTTTCTATGTAAGAAGTGCATGCACTGTCTTGGGATATACGTAGGTTTGGGTGACCTGGTACATTTTAAAAATGGATTGTTTCATAGTGTTAGAATACAGATATTCTGCCTGCCTGCCTGCCTGCCTGCCTGCCTGCCACCCACCCACCCATTTGTCCATCTCTCCATCTCTCCATCTATCTACTATCATTTATTACCTATCTACCTACCTATCTACCTATCTACCCTCATCTATCTATCTGTCTGTCTGTCTGTCTGTCTGTCTGTCTGTCTGTCGTCTGTCCATCCGTCTGTCCGTCCGTCCGTCCATCCATCCATCCATCCATCCATCCATCCATCCATCCATCCATCCATCCATCTATCTATCTATCTTTCTATCTATCTATCATTGATCTACATCTCTATCATTGATCTATCTAATTTAGACCTGCCACAATCAACCAGTAATTACTGCTGCACAGTAATTAAGAGCAGAAATACAATTTCTGTTACAACATGCACAGTAAGAACTAAAACAAATCCAGAAAACCATAATAAAGCATCCATCAATCAGGATGTCCCATTACTCATCATAAAACAGCTCAGGCTTCCATCATTTCCAGAAAGTGAACAATGGAGAAGCCAGCCTGATCGCTGAGGGCAGGCTACTCCATAATATAGGTGTGGCCACTATAAAACAGGGCCTATGAGTTTCAGCTCCTTGTAGTTCTTTGAAATGAGGGATCACCAGCAGTTTCTTCCCTGAACACATGATTCAAGGTAGGTCAGCACTCGTACAACTGATCCGTAGTAAGATGACAATTATACCTCATCTAAAAGCAGAGCTTTTCATACATTAAACTAAATAAGATGTTTGTCAGTGTAAGAAAAAGTCTATATTTTTTCTCCTTACTTAAAATATAGCAATGAAGTTGTGTGTGCTCATAGCTATGAACATTAATGTAAGCCCATGTAGAATAGGAGCAGCACATAGCCTTCTGTATTGACTAGCGTGACATTATTTCTTTTGAAGTGTGAAAGGAGAAGAATATAAGAGAAGAATAGAAATGATCCCAATCAACCCCAATGAAAGAAGGACACCCCTAATGATGCGATAGTCTTTGAGAAGTTGGGGGCTACAGCTCAAGCACTTGAACTTCTGGAAGACATGAATGAGATCACTGGGAAGAAGTATAAGCCTCTGCCAGATGTTTAAAGGTAAAAGTAGATGCAGAAAACTTTGGGACACAAATCAACATGACTAAACTTAAAAAGGCAAGAAATCGACGCCAAAATTTGATGGCAAAATGCAAAAATGATTAAACTTCAGTGTCCCAGCAAGAATGCCCAGTTTAATGTTAATTAATTTAATACCAAATTCTGGGTTTACTTAACACCCTCCATTTGCACTCCTAAGCACATTTTAAAGTGTCAACTTTATTGAACTTGGTAAGTTTATCTCAGGAGATCTAATGAGATATTTCAGAGCAAACGTCTAACTTCTGCTTTTCTTCCCAATAAAAATGACATCATTGTACTGTTCTTTCTCTGTACTCCACACCTCAAATTATTAAATATCAAAGGCAGGGAAAATTTCACAATAGTAATGTCATTATAGTTTGTATTTAAAAGGGGAAAAAATGGAAGCCACAACTGGAAAGAGAAAAAAGAATTTTAGAATGGTGAATGTTTCCTATCTGGATGTTATCTCATTACAGATCTGAATAAGTTTCGATGATGCCCAGAGGCAATAACTAATCTTGGGCTGAGACTTATCTCAGATGATTAAATGGCAGTTGAGTAGTTTGAAACTAGAAGCACTAGTAAATATGTGGTGATTATTGTACTTAACTGTTCACAGGGGTCAAAGCAAGGGGATGTAATGTGAGCAAGCAAATAAATATTTTTTTTTCTGTAGAACTGCAGAACAAATCTGGAAAACACACATGTTCTAATAGGTAGACAACAGAGAAACCTGGTGGAGGAGACAGTCTTGAATGGAACGTAGAACTTGAAAGATATTGCATGTTCAAAAGAAACAGAGCCAGCAAAATAGGATTATACTTAATGAAGTTCTATTCCAGTGAAGACATTTGTGCTCCTGAATATGGAAATTCTATTGAAAGTCTCTAGATAAGATTAAAATTAAATCCAGGTAACAGCAATAGCATGGTGGAGGTTTGCTATAGAAGATGTGGACAATGCCTATCTGAACCAACCCACCAAATTCTCAAAAGGGCAAGTTACAGTGGTAATGGGAGACTTCCACTACTCTGATATCAGCTAGGAGTGGGAGGTCCAACAGATTTATGATCTCTGTTTCTGAAGATCTCATTTTGCAGAAAGTAGAAGAATAAACAGTGGGGGGGGACTATTCTGGATTTAATGCTGACTAACAGAGAAGAATTGCTTAATGAACTGAAGGTGTCAGGCATAGAAAGGAATGTGACTGTATCTAGGGGAGCAAAACTAGAGAGAAATCAGTCATGTATGAAGATTTTGAGTTCAAGGTGGGCAGCATACTATGGCTTGAAATGCTGCAGGTGCACAAATTGGAAGAGTCCAAAGCACAAGCTACTGAAATCACAGGTATAAACAACCCCCGCAAGGAGGAAAAATGGAGACAGTTGTTAAGAGTGGTATATGGATTCATGGAAGCAGAGCTAAAAGAGGAATTCACACTAGCAGCTCAGGCCTGTTGGAAGTGAGTTGGGAAAGCTAAACTCAGAATGAGGCGAGGAATACAAATGCAATTAAGCAGGATCCCCACTAATGACTAATAGCATCTTCTCCAGCAAATTTGTTCTGACATAACATATATTGCTTTATATAAATGGTCACATGACATTTCCGGAACTTCATCCACAGCACATTACTGGAGTGGAAAGAGCTTAATCTATCATTATCCCATCACAGTTTCCAAGGTGTTAACACTTTATCACCCAATAATTTGGAGGGAAGTTCAGATGACAATGTGAGTACGATCAGAGTGTGTTTGGGGACTTGAAGGTATGTTCCCTTCTCTCTGGACACTACCTCAGCGATTTCTCTCCTGGTGTTTCTGTTAAGGCTTTGTTCCCTAAGTTTCTTCATGTGTGGCCAACGCTCTTCTCCTCCATTTTTTTACACCCACTTCTTTTCCAAGCTTCTAACAAGAAAGGTAGGAGGAAAGCGGAGAATTTTATTTAGGAAAGAAGGTAAGCAGTATTAGTGCTATTCACCCTTAAAAGTATCCTGAAATGTATTTTCGTCTTTACATGGAGCAGCCCTGTTTTTCCACTCTGGAGTTCTCAGGAATCATGAGGGGTTAGAGTGGGCTAGATTTTATTGTTCAGTTTTAATCAGTTTCTCCTTCATCTTCATGAAATTAGAAAGGTAGGTGCCTAATTTGTTTTGCAATCATGATAGGATATGTTCCCCTCTCCCAGGAGGTGTTTCTGCCCAGGAGTTTTTCCTCCTTTATTTCATGTTGCCTTAAGTTACAGGGGTGGGCTTCAAAAATTTTAGCAACAGGTTCTCTGCCCGGTTGCTGGGTGGGCATGGCCATGGTGGGCGTGGCCTAGTCACCTCCCGCACCACGGGGGGCATTTTTGCCCTCCCCGGGCTCCAGAGGCTTTCCTCGAGCCTCCGGGAGGGCGAAAATGGCCTCCCCAGGCTCCGAAGGCCCTCTGGAGGCCAGAAACGGGCCCATTTCCGGCCTTCCTGAACTTCTGGTAGGCCTGTTTTTCACCCTCCCAAGCCTCCTCACGCGCCCTGCACTTAGTTGCATCCAAAACAGGCCGCGTGGGGACTCCTGGGAGGGGCGGGGTGGGAGGGGGCAGCCAGGATTGGGATTTGGGGGTTCTCCAAACTGCACAGAATCTTAACTAAAGGTTCTCCTGAACCCCTGCGAACCCCCAGCAGTCCACCCCTGGTTAGGAAGTGTCCAATGTGGTATGAAGTGAGGGCCATGCCTTATTGCCTACCATCCTAGAGAAGCTCAGCCAGAATTTTCACAGCTGGCTGGTAATACTTTGAAAAGGAAGAGAGCCAAATCAGAAGGGAAAGCCAATTTTCATGCCTAAAACAAATGGCACCCATAAAAATCAGGACAGCAGAGGGCAACAGAGGCAGGCTAGGAATTGACAATGAAAAGAGCACATTTTATGCTGGGCTTCTTTGTGACAACACAAGGATGGACAGAGAACATTTAACAGGCGTAAAGAAAGTTCCAGAGAAGAAAATTTAAATGTCCATATTTAAGTTTGCAGCCCAAGGCTTTTTCTTCTTTCTCACATTAATGAATGGCAGGTTTGGCCAACTGGAAACTTGCCCTCCTGGGTTATCTTGGGACTGACATATTTGATTACCTCTTATATTTTAGAAGGCATTAGGGCTGACTACTTTCAAAAATATAGGATTCCCAGTCTTTTTGTATGAGCTGTCAGAGAGGTGTGTAAAAGCATGCCAGCTCTGGTTTCCTTCTTACAAGCAGACCAAATTAATATTCTGGGGGAATCCACAGTTGAAAATAACAAGGGCAATCCTTTTGTTGGAGAATCTGGGTGGAGTACCATTAAATCAATTAAAAGGATTAGAGGATGAATTTATATTATTTGAGAAGTTGCAACATGAGTATCATCTGCAAAAAATGCTGAGTGATAGTCTTTGAGCCAGCAACTCAGAATGCTTCAGAATTCCATAGAGTACCATATGATGTCCTTTACAAAATAAATTAAACTTGTATTAACTATTTATAACCAGAGTCCACCGAAGTTGGGCAGCCGATACATTTAACTAAATAAATAAAAGTTAGGATGTACTAAATTTATTGCTTAAGAGTATAGAGAAGTACAGAAAAACGAAATAAAAGTGTGCAGTTTCTGAATGCATTAATGGTGGATACCTTGATCAGTCATATTTTATCCACTTAATACTACAATAGAAATTATTTTATGTCTCCTGAACACTTATGAACCTTTTTAGGAAAAGAAATGATGGGAAACTTGTGCTGATCGTCTTCTTTTTGCTTGGAGACTGATGAGTCAATGGAAAAGTCATCATCTTTCCTGTTGTTACAATATTGGGAGGACACCAGGGGTGAGTTCCTACTTACCTCGCTGCCGGTTTGCTTCCTCCTACGCTGCGTGGGCGGGCCTCCTGGCCGTGCGCACACTTTGCGCGCATGCGCAGTGGCAAAAAATCTGAAAAAAAAGGCGAAAACAAGATGACGACCGCATGCACAGTGCCAGAAACTTGGCTTCTGTGCATGCTCAGAAGAATTTTTTTTAAAAAAATAAAATTAATAAAATTAAAATAAATAAATAAATAAATAAGATGGCGGTGGCCATGGACCGGCACCGACCGAACCAGGTTGGTGATGTCATCAGTTCCTTTCCGGTTCAGAACCAGTCTTAACCGGGAAGGAACCCACCCCTGGAGGACACCTGTCAATTATACAATAGTCCAAAGAAACTCACTCTCTGTCTATATTTGAACCAGCATTTTATTGTCAGGAGACATAATTGGAGAAGTGTTGTGAAATCTTGACTGCACATACTAATGGGTATGCAATCGCTTTTCTAATTTTTCCTGAATTGAAAATATAATATTATCACTAATTTAATTGTATCACATTAGATGAATATAGCAATGATTGGTTTTCACTACTGTAAGATAGATACATAAGATAAAATAAGATAACCTTTATTACTTTTTTTTCTGTTAAGACACTGGCACACATTAAAAAATGAAATTCTGATGCCCGCTCTCAAATTACACACACACACACACACACACACACACACACACACACACACACACACACGTGTGTGTGTGTGTATGTGTATGTGTGTGTTTGTACAGTATGTTTCCCATCAGGTTTGTTAGAGGGAGGGTTCCAAACAGAGGTGGGTTGCTACTGGTGCGGCCCACTCTACAGTACCGGTAGCGGCCAGCAGATGGCGCTGTTTGCACGCGCTCGCTCCGGTGCTGTATTTTTGGGCGATTTTGCTTCTGCGCATGCGCAGAAGCAAAATCTCGCCGAAATCTCGCGAGGGGACACGCACACACAATTTTGGTGAGATTTTGCTTTCGCGCATGCACAAAAGCAAAATCTCACCAAAATCACACACACACACGCGTCCCCTCGTGAGATTTTGGCGAGATTTTGCTTCCGCGCATGCGCAGAAGCAAAATTGTGCGAGAGGGCACGCGCACGTAGCGAGGAGGCATGCACGCGTAACGAGCACGCGCGTGCACCAAACATGGTGATGCATGCGCAGGGCTCCGGTAGCGAGGTAAGTGAGCAACCCACCCCTGATTCCAAGCACTACCAATTAAAACTTTTTATGCCATTGCTCCACATTTTCTCTCTTAATGAATATCTTAGGAAAGTTTTTAAAAAGTGGAATTGGGGTGGGAAAATATTGGGAATAACAAGTTGCCAATTACCGCCATACAATTGCTTAAACAAGGCAGGACATTATACAGTACTGTAAGACTTTCTTTGGAACATCTCTTGATGCTCTCTAATACCTGGTTCTCTCTCTTGCCATGATTATGTAGCACTGCCATCTTGTGGCCATTTCACAGGTTCAAAAAAAGAAGAAGGAATGTATTTATTCATATTAAATAGGTTGTGGGGGTGTTTATTGTTTGTGTGCTTGCTTGATTGCTACATAGCAATAGCACTTAGACTTATATACCGCTTCATAGTGCTTTACAGCCCTCTCTAAGCAGTTTACAGAGTTCAGTATATTGTCCCCAACAATCTGGGTCCTCGTTTTACTGACCTCAGAAGGATGGAAGGCTGAGTCAACCTTGAGCAGATGAGATTTGAACAGCTGAACTGCTGAACTAGCAGTCAGCTGAAGTAGCCTGCCATGCTGCACTTTAACCACTGCACCACCTCGGCTCTTTTACATGGCAAGTGGTCACCTTAAATCTCAAGAAAAGGTGGCTTCAAAATCTGAAAATTTAAAAAAAAAATCAGGACCTCTCCTATACCAAAAATCACATCTGATGGCAGCAAATTCCATTTGCCTTTTTTAATAAATTGAACATTAGAGAAAATAGGTAAATAAATATAGAAAGAAGACAAGAAGGGAGAATAAAAAGTAAATACAAATGAACAAGAAACATCATAAAGTTTATAATTTTTCAGTATAACATAGATATTGTAAATAACTGAATATATCACCAAAAAAACCCATTATTAAACTCTAAAGTTAGAATTACTATTGAGAACTGTGGTCAACATAGTATACATCACCATGTAATTACAGGTTACAAAAAATTCAGTGCATATTAGTAAAAATCTCTTCAGATTTCATACCCTGTCAAATTAAAATATAGAATCTATACATAAAGAGACCCAAATGTTGGATGTGATATAAATGTATTAAATTGTCATCTAGGAATGATTTCCAGTTTGAATTGTATTCTGTGTCAAATTTGCACTTAAATTATGAAGTTATTCTACACATCGAAGCACACTTCTACAACTTGGTTAACCATTTTTCTATTGAGAGGATCAAACAATCTTTTCAACAAAAAGTATATCATGTTGGCTGCAAATTGCATATTTTCGTGAAGAATAACATCTAGATAGCACTAGGTTGTCTATTACTCAAATGATGACAGAGGATCACAGCACAGTTCAGAGGGTTGTTGGGTTTTTTTATTCAAAAAACATTGGTATCCACAGAGAAAAATGAGGGTAAATGTTGACTCTTTGATCATAATGCCATGATACAACTTAGATTGTGTCATGAAATGGCATAATGATTTATGGATCTGAAGATTAAGAAAGATGTAGATTAAATGACAGGCTGAAGAGCTTATAAGGGGAAGCGAGACACTATAACTGAAAATTTCAGTTGAATAGATGGTCAGAAGTCATATATATTCCTTAATCTTAGTTTCTTTCTTTTTCACTTCTTGCATTATTCTCATTCTTTTCTTTGTTTTTGATTTGTTTTTCATTCTATGGAAAAAAATTAAAAAATAGAATTTTTTTTTAAAAGGTACATGGCATTATGGTGAAGCAAGTGACAGCCTTTACCTCAGAGGTCTTCAAACTTGGCAACTTTAAGACTTGTGGACTTCAACTCCCAGAATAGCTGGCTGGAGAATTCTGGGAGTTGAAGTCCACAGGTCTTAAAGTTGCCAAGTTTGGGGACCCCTGCTTTACCTGATGAGGTCATGACAGACAAGTTGTCATTTTGACATCCTCACAGCTTGTTATGAATATGCCAGATAGATTTTGGAAGAATCCAGCTGAGTGGAATCAGTTCACTAGATTGTAAAGTGAGATGGTCCTGCTTACAGATCAACAGTTCATCACATAGCGTGGCTGCCTATAGATCCAATAATTTTAGGAAAGCTTATCTGCTCCATTGGCATTCTCTATATAAGTCCTGGGACTTTTCATGTTGCCCAAATTGAGACCAAGTCAAGATTTATAACACTTATGCTTAGTGGACCTATATATATATATAGTATATCAATTCACCAGCAAATGCTTCTAGACTGAAATTTGTGCACATTCTTGTTTCCAGAAAACTAATGCCTCCATTTCCATAACATTATTTTAAATATAACTTCCTATGAACGAAAGAAAACACTAAAGAACATATCAGAGTTTTTAATCCCATCAGTACTGCCATCTGCTGGTGATTTATAACATTGGAGGCCCCCCAACATTTGGAGCACTATTCAGTCAGAAAACTAGATGCAAGCCAAGAGTTAGTAGGAAGCATAGGGCTAAAGCAGGAATGAGAAAATTGCAACCTCCAGGCACTCTTAAATTGCAACTTTAGCATCCCCTCCTAAGGTCCCAGGAAAAGTTTCACCTGCTAACATCTGCTCTGTTTTCTTAAAATGATGCTCAATTTCCTAATGGATCATTTTCATTCCAAGTCGCTATTTAGGTCTCTACCTGAACTTTTCATTTCTTAGATTTAAAATTCATTTCAGAATGTACCTTAAACAGTTATGTGTTAACTAGAACAATATATTTTTATTTTATTTTCTTTTTAAAAATCTGGAACAATGTTAAATTGATTGATTGAAACCTGATCCATTAGGAGGCAGCAGGCTCGATGCCATTATGTTCTTGCACAGCAAGACTGCTTCTGTCAAAGAGAAAGTAATCTTTGGAAAGCCAAGGTAAGAAAGTGAATCCTTTGGCACATGCAGTCATTTCCAAACCTCTTCTGAAGAGGCTGCCTAGGAGCTCAGCCCATATGTTGCTAATTCGCTAGGATGAGAATAACTCCTACATCTGGACAAAAGCAATATTAAATTTCCATAGAGGAGAGAGAGAGAGGGAGGGAGGGAGGGAGGGAGGGAGGGAGGGAGGAGAGAGAGAGAGAGAGAGAGAGAGAGAGAGAGAGAGAGAGAGAGAGAGAGAGAGAGAGAGAGAGAGAGAGAGCATATAAAATGTTCCCCAGCACATGACATGTATTCAGAGAAATGGGCTGTGACTGAATTTAGTTGTTAACATCTGGCTGACCTGGAAATGACCCTCTAGTTAGCACTGGGATATCAGTGTTGCAAACCCACCTGGGAACTGGAAACAAGATATCGAGGAAGCAAATTGCAACAGCATCAGGACCATGCCACAAGACAGAACAATCATGCCTAGAACAATTATAGGGTTGTTCTTCCATGCCCACCCTCTAGGTTACATTAGAAAATATAGGAAGTCCCCCTCTGTAGCCCATCTTGCTTACTGATGACTCAGAACTTCAACCTGGAACCTGAATTTCTACTCTGTCTGGAGATGTTGAATTTGGGACCTTCCCCAGGCAATTGAACCACAAGACTTTGGTCTGCCCCATCCCCATCCTCTCTCCATCAAGGGCGTGTCTCTCTCATTCCTTGGCCAAAGAGGAAATCACCTTTTCTATTAGTCAAATGTTTAGCAGTTACCAGTGCAACCCATGGGCAAGAAAAAGGAGGAGAATCCTATGAAGTAAACAAAAACTATGTATGTTTGGGAAGGAACCAGCCTTTTCTTTCAGTAGCCTCTTATTTACTCTAGGTCACAGGTGTCAAACTTGCTGCGTCATGTTGCCATAATGTGACGTTTCACAACGTTTTTCCCATTCACCGAGCTAGGGTGGGCATGGCCTGTGTGGCTGGCCTGCGGGCTGCCAGTTTGACACCCCTGCTCTAGGTTTTGTAGATGAAGAATGAAATTGCTTTGAGTGAGTGGAAACCGTCTGGAAATTTCTTATTCCCTTAAAAGAATGCTGTAAATAATTGGGGTAATTTAACAGTGGCGTTTGCCCTTTCTATGTCATCTACATCTATTATGGCATTAATCAGAGAGAATGGGAACTGTACTCCAATAACAACTGGAGCATCACTGACTTCATAGCATTGTAATAAAAATTGTCTGGGATAAGATGGATTCACTTTTCCACTTGTCTTTCCTTTTCTGACCTGACCTCGGCCAGAGATATAACAAAACAATAAACATGTCATGATGCAAGTCTCATAATTTATGTACTTTGATGTTGGACATCAAGTATATATTTTTTTCTGTTATCTTGGCTTAGAGAAGACACTTATGCCTAGTCACAATGTATCAATACATTCGGTTCTAAGGAATTTCTAAGCATCTTGACGCTTCAAAACCTCTTGTACAACAAAATTAGTTGGATGTTCTGGGAATTTGTACTTGTTCTTCATCCCTGCTTCTCCATGTTTCTGAAACAATGCCTGAGTGGACAATGCTTTCAGTTCTCTAATTTATCCACCAAAGCTTTCTCAGAGGATTTGTCTTCTTTAAATATATTAGTTTGAGAATATTTGAGTCTCCGTGCTGAGATGTCTATCATTGAGAGAGACAAATTCAGCTTGGCATCTTCTATGATATTTAGTCAACCTGACACTCTGCAACTGAGTTTTATAACAATACCCCTCATTCCCAGGCAGCATAACCACTGGATGATGGATGCCATAGTTTTATATATCTACAGAGCCTCAATTTGAGGAAAGTCACTCGACTTTTTTGTTCTGTTCGGTTAGAATTGTTTTTTAATCCCTCCAATTTTTCAGCAAACTTCTTGGCTTCCTCTTTTTATTTAAGCATCGTATTGAAATACTTTGTCTTCCCCACTAGATGGCAGATTATGATAATAACTCAATATTTAGATTTAGAAACATGGTTATTATATTACATATGAATAAAACAGATCCATGAATATACAGATTCAAGAGGTTAAAAAGAATCTTTGGGTCCAAATAAAATAAATAAACTATCCAGCTATAAATTAAGGGAAAATTTAGTGGTTGAACCTAAGTATCCAACGTAATTGAAAAAGTATATCATTTTGAGGTTCAGCTAAGGCAGGGGTCGGGAACCTATGGCTCGCGAGCCAGATGTGGCTCTTTTGATGACTGCATATGGCTCGCAGCAGGGGTGAAATCCTCCCGGTTCGCCCGGGCCAGTCCTTCGGCGTATAGCCGATGGAACTGGCGGCGGTTGCGGCGCGGAGCTTCTCCTGCCCGCTTTCCCGTCCCGGCTGAACACAATCACCGCTTTCCCGTCTCGGCTGACCACAATCATTTGGGTTATTTTTCCCTCTGTGCATGCGCGCGCATGCACAGAGGGAAAAATAACCCAAATGGCGGCGTTCAGCCGGGACGGGGGAGCTAAAAAACGGCCATGGCCACATCCCCGCCGTTCTCCAGCCAAGCGGCTGAAGAAGCCCCAGAGCCCCGCCGCCAACCTGCGTCTCCTGCTGGGAAGGAGCCTCTGTCGCTGTCTCTCGCGGGGTTCCAGCCACCTGACTGAGTCCCTGACCGCGGCACCGGCAGGGTTAATGCGTATGGGAGAGGAGAGAGAGCGCTACCGCCGCCACTGCTACTTTCACCGCTTCGATATTTCTTTGGTGGGCGCGCGCGGGAGGGACCATGGAGCAGAGGCGCCCGGCAGCTTAAGGCAAGAGGCGGGTGGGAGACGCGGGCAGGAGCCTGTCGCCGCCGCCGCCACTTCTGGCATCCCCACGCCTCTCACCCCGCTCGCCGGGTGCCTCTGCTCAGCGGTCCCTCCTGCGGAGGCCCACCAAAGAAATATTGGAGCAGCGCAGCGGCGGCGGTAGCGCTCTCTCTCCTCTCCCATACGCATTAACCCTGCCGGTGCCGCGGTCAGGGACTCAGTCTGGTGGCTGGAACCCCGCGAGAGACAGCGACAGAGGCTCCTTCCCAGCAGGAGACGCAGGTTGGCGGCGGGGCTCCGGGGCTTCTTCAGCAACCCACCCACCTACCTCGCTTGGTGCGGTTCCCCGCACTTGACGTCTTGGAAGAGGGCTGGGCGAGGGAGAAAGGAGCCACGGTGGGGATTGGTTTGCAGAGAGAAAGAAAGAAAGAAAGAAAGAAAGAAAGAAAGAAAGAAAGAAAGAAAGAAAGAAAGAAAGAAAGAAAGAAGAAGGAAGAAGAAGAAGAAGAAGAAGAAGAAGAAGAAGAAGAAGAAGAAGAAGAAGAAGAAGAAGAAGGAAGGAAGAAGAAGAAGAAGAAGAAGAAGAAGAAGAAGAAGAAGAAGAAGAAGAAGAAGAAGAGAAAGAAAGAAAGAAAGAAAGAAAGAAAGAAAGAAAGAAAGAAAGAAGAAGGAAGAAGAAGAAGAAGAAGAAGAAGAAGAAGAAGAAGAGAAAGAAAGAAAGAAAGAAAGAAAGAAAGAAAGAAAGAAAGAAAGAAAGAAAGAAAGAAAGAAAGAATCATTACCAATGCTATGATGGAAATCACCAACTCAAAGACAAATATCACTTTGGAGCAAGGAAGCTGCTACAGCAGCAACAAATTAAACAGCACAAAGACAGGGATTCTCTCAATATCCCATTGTCCCTATTGACATTTAGTTGAATTCACTTTTAAAATATATTATATGGCTCTCACTGAAATAAATTTCCAATTTTTTTGCTTTCATGGCTCTCTTAGTCAAAAAGGTTCCCGACCCCTGAGCTAAGGCAATAGCAAAGCTCTGGGGTTTTGCAAGAAAATGTCAAAAGGCGTGTTGCCTGTTGCCGATTTAAAACTGAACAAGGGATAAAGAAGAAGAAACAGGCTGAATAACAGGCGAAGAACATTTTACTTTTTCTTAACTCCACACATTAGTAACACACAAGAGCCTAGAACAGTCTTGGCTGAGCTGAAAAAACTCAGTCCTGGATAGTGCTTGCATGACACACCATCAGAACCACCTAGGTTGAAAAAGAACCATTTCAGATTGTAGAAGGCAGTTTAAAACTATCTCTTAAGATTGCAAAGCCTGCTGGATGTTGTAGTCAGTTCATCATTTGTTGTTATTTATTTATAATAAATGTGTAATATAAAATAGAATAAGTGTAAGAGCATGGTTTATCCAAGTAATTCGGAACAGCTTTACTTTGAGCATAGCTTGGATTTGAAGACCTTGGAGGGCCCCTTCAAAGTCTGTTCATTCCACAGTTTAAGGAAATGGTGATGACACTTCAGGTATCAGTTCAGACTAACTAGTTTTAATGGGATTTTGTAACTCCTAGTTTTAGTCCCAAAGTTCTCATTTTTTACTTATCTCTACCTCTTTGCCTTCAGCAGCATCTCATAGGACTTTGCCATTTTTCCAAGATGAAAAGCTTTAACGGTTAACTTCTGATTATGCACAATAATAAAAATCACAAAAACAAACCAGATTAGACTTTATTTTTTCCTGGTCATTCAGCAGCCCTAGTAGAAGAATGGAATAATTGGAAAATATCTAAAATAAATGAAGATTTAAATAAAGATGATCTAGATCTTCGTGATCTGGGTGTGCAATGGCTGTAACTTTTTCCTGGCTTATTTAAGTTGTGAAAAGCCAAAAGAGTAGTTGTTTTTCTGATGTTCTTATAGACAGGATAGAAGCACATCATGTTCTGCATGGAATCTTTGTTTGAAGTTTGAATCAGAACTTCCTTACAAACTTAAAACTTCCATATCCCATTCTGTCTAGGTCCTTTCTTGAAGGTGTCAGAGCTGCTGTCATTTATTCATGTTTTCATAAGCTTCAGTCTACATTAGCATGTCATGCTTTACTTGGGACGGCCCTTGTGGACTGTCTGTTGGTCTGTCTGAGGCCCATTCAAGCTTCTACTATATTAATCCTTCATCAACTTCAGTATTTACCCCAGTTGCTTTTCAGCTCAGTTCCAAGATGCTGGCTGTGAACGTCTGAAATTTTAATATGGTTGGAAGGATATCTTTCCATGATTTCAGAAAACAGGCCCTTCTTAGTTGTGATTCATAGGATGTAGAAAAGCTTCCCAAGAGAAAAGAAAACACTGTTTTTGTTGAAGTAGCCTTTTAGAACCTGGTTCTAATGATGATTCTATTTTATAATATTACTTATTACTTACCATATTTTTCGGAGTATAAGACGCACCTTTTTCTCCCCTAAAAGAGGCTGAAAATTTGAGTGTGTCTTAAAGTCCGAATGTAGCTTTTTCCGAGGCTTTTTTCCCCAGCCCTAATGAGGTGCTAACGATCTTCCTGACTCTTCCCTGCTTGCAGGATTTTTTCATTGCTACTCCCTCTGAAAAAGGTTTTTTCAGCCCTAACCAGGGGATAAAATAATGTGCTGAAGCTGACCAGACTAAGGACGCTAGCCAGATGAATACCTGGTAGGTAGATTTTTTCCCCCTATTTTCCTCCCCAAAAACTAAGGTGTGTCTTATACTCCAGTGCATCTTATACTCCGAAAAATACGGTAACTTTCATAAGTTAAGTGCGATCTATTTGTATGATCTATTTATAGTTCATATTTTTTAATGGGAGCTACAGTACAGTTTTTAACCAAACACTGTGTGTGTGTGTGTGTGGGGGGGAAATTATGTGAACAATGGAAGAGTTCACATGGATTTTTGCTACTGTCTTCCTGATACACACACACACACTTCCTGATACACACACACACACACACACACACACACACACACACACACACACACACACACACACACACACACACTTTCAGTAGTCATGAATTAGTACCAGTGTGATCCTTTCACAGGACCTTAAAACTGTTATTACATACAGAGTGATCCTAGTAGGGATAGCCAGCTATGTAAATTTGCCTCATATCTGGACTATCTGGTAACAAGAATCTGAAACTTAAAATTTTCCAGAGATGCCAGGCTATTCAACTGTAATTAGTTGTGGATGATAAGAATTGCTTATTTAATAAAATATTTCTAATTGGTTATATAGTAAAGGATATATCTCCTGGGGAAAAATATAAAACAATAGAGAACAATGTGCGTGAGGAGAACAGGTGGAGAAGACTGATTCATATTTGTGTTAGAACCTGTAGGAAGTGTGTAATTCCTCCAGCAAGACCATATTTTCCCATGTCTGGTGTTCACAGGCTTCAGTATCATGTCCCTTTTAGCTCTGTAGTTAATTGGCAGTGATTTATCATCACTGCAGTGACAAGGTAGAATTCCTCTCCCCTTCTGATGTCTGGATAATGAATTTAACAGTTTGCAAGGATGCTAATTAGAACCTCTTTAGAACTTAATTGATCTCTGCTGCTATTAATATGCTATGGGAGCTGCAACAAACAAGCCTCTTGAAAGATGCTTCATAACTGACCAGCAACTTTGCCCAATGGAAACTCTTGTGTCTGATTTGGAAAGCTGAGAGATTCGTGTCTGGTTCTGATGGGGAAAGGTTTACAATAAATACAGATCTCTTTTCTTTAAATAAATAGAAATCTACTTCTTATTATGACCTCTTTGTAAAAGAAAGTGATTTGCAAAGAACAAGAGGACTGTTCCCTATATCAGGAGTGTCAAACTTGCTGCCTGCAGCCCGGATGCGTCACGCACTGGCCACGCCCACCCCCGGTTTAGCAAAGGGGAAAGGTCGCAATATGTCACGTGACGACAATGTGACGCCGCGAGTTTGACATCCCTGCCCTATATAGTCACATAAGAAGAAAGTAGAGGACCTAGAGGGAAAAGTGATTATTTCAACGTCTTAGACTTAACTATGTATATTTTATTTTATTTTATTTATTTATTTTTGTCAAGTATTATACATTTTTGTTGGTAATATACATAGATATAACATTGTTTATATACATAAGATGAGTACTGATAAGAGGGAACATTAGGACAGGGACGGTAGGCACGCTGGTGCACTTATGCACGTCCCTTACTGACCTCTTAGGAATCGGGTGAGGTCAACAGTGGACAGTCTAAGGGTAAAGTTTTGGGGGTTTGGTGACGAAACCACAGAGTCAGGTAGTGAGTTCCAGGCATTTACCACTCTGTTGCTAAAGTCGTATTTTCTACAGTCAAGTTTGGAGCGGTTCACTTCGAGTTTGTAGCTGTTGTGTGCTCGTGTATTGTTGTGGTTGAAGCTGAAGTAGTCATTGACAGGAAGGACGTTGCAGCAGATAATTTTATGAGCTATGCTTAGGTCGTGCCGAAGGCGACGTAGTTCTAAGTTTTCTAAGCCCAGGATTGCAAGGTTGGGCCAAGAGATTTTGCTAAGACAGAGTAGCAAATGGCATTCTCCCTATGCAAGTCATTGTGTTTAGTCTCTGGAACTAGGTGCCAAGCAATGGCAGACCAACGGCCGAGGGGAGCCATTGGTATGCAATTGCTCAGATACAGGTAACAAGGGGTTGCTGCTTCAAGACCACCAAACTGGCTTTGTGGTGAAGGCAGGACTAGAGCTAGTCTGATGCCAAAACCACTACACCAGACTGACGTGTGTGCGTGCGTGTGTGTGTGTGTGTGTGTGTGTGTGTGTGTGTGTGTGTGTGATAAAATGAACTGCTCCAGGTGTTAAATATGCTAGCTATACCATTGTTACCAGGTTCTTTTGCACCCTCAGGCCAATTATCCCCAATTCTCTCTCAACGTTCATTCAATGACAGGAAATAATACATTGGTAATATCTTTAAATAACTAAAAAACTTATTACCTATTGATTACTGCTATAAATCTGCCTGCCTGAGGTGGACATTTTACTCAACTGAATAAAAAGGATTGGTTCCAGAGCCAAGAATAGCAATAGCAATAGCACTTAGACTTATATATCGCTTCATAGTGCTTTACAGCCCTCTTTAAGCGGTTTACAGAGTTCAGCATATTGCCCCCAACAATCTGGGTCCTCATTTTACCGACCTCAGAAGGATGGAAGGCTGAGTCAACCTTGAGCCGGTGAGATTTGAACAGCTGAACTGCTGAACTAGCAGTCAGCTGAATTAGCCTGCAGTGCTGTACTTTAACCACTGCGCCACCTCGGCTCTTTTACATGGCAAGTGGTCACCTTAAATCTCAAGAAAAGGTGGCTTCAAAATCTGGAAATTAAAAAAAAAAAATCAGGACCGCTCCTATACCAAAAATCACATCTGATGGCAGCAAATTCCATTTGCCTTTTTTAATAAATTGAACATTAGAGAAAATAAGTAAATAAATATAGAAAGAAGACAGTTTGATCAGGAGAAGACCAGGTTGAGTCTGAGGGAGGGGTCAAACATGCTCTGTTTGGAGTCCCTTCACACCCACAAGAGTTCTGTGTTCAGCCCCCCCTTGAATTCCATTGACTCTTCTCTACCACCAAGTTGCCTTGATCATTAGTCGTTCAGATTCTTGTTTAGGGATAGCTTGGAATAAACTTGTATTCATTTGAACGATCCTGGTTCCCTGAGTTCTTGCACCTGCTACATCTTTCTGGATGCTACTCAAACAAAGATTCATTGGGGCTATATGAGGTTGCCCTTGAAGCTCAACTGATCCAGAATGTGATGGTGTGAACAGTGATAGGTCTTGCTTTCACTCACCCATGTGACACTTCTGCTCCATGAGCTGCACTGGTTGCCTGGGTTCTTGCAGATGGAATTCATGGGCCCAGCAGTTTTCAGGACCAGTTTTGGCAGAAGTTTAATAAATAAGGAAAGAAAATTAGAGTCCACTGTCTATGATTTCTTCACATTTGTCAGGCAGCCAACTGCACCTTATATTACATGATAATGTTTGATGCAGCCTATTTTTTATTTTTATTATATATATACTGTGTGTGTATGCACATACAGATACATACATACATACATACATACATACCAGGGGCGGGTTGCTCTCTTACCTCGCTACCGGAGCTTTGCGTGCGCATCACCACATTTGGTGCACGTGTGCGTGCACCCCCTCGCTACGTGCGCGTACCCCCTCGCTATGTGTGTGCGCCCCTCGCATGATTTTGCTTCCGCACATGCGTGGAAGCAAAATCTCAATGAAATCTCGGGAGGGGATGCGCGCGCGCGATTTTGCCAAGATTTTGCTTCCGCACATGCGCAGAAGCAAAAGAGCCCAAAAATTCAGCACGTATGGTGTGGCCGCGCTCAAATAGCGCCATCTGCTGGCCGCTACCGGTACTGTAGAGTGGGCCGCACCGGTAGGAACCCACCACTGATACATACATACATACATACATACATACATACATACATACATACATACGTACATACATACCACCTATCTCTCCGGGCAATGAAAGCAACTCCGGGCAGTGCTTTTTTTTAGTAAATAAAACTCCCCCCCCCCCAAAAAAAACCACCCAGATGGCATCATGTCATCAATGTGGGACAATAAAGAGGAAAGTAAAGGCAACAAAGGCATTAGACAAAAACAATCACCAAGTACCCCAGATTAAATTTATTATTATCACAGTCACCCAAAAGAAGAAAAACACACATGGATCCAAAGGGTGTGTGTGTGGACATAATAGAATCTCACAATGATACTTTTGCTGCAGCCCCAAGAAATCTTAAGGCCATTGCTGTTAAAAAGTTGTATGTAGCAATGAATTGGGAGGGGTTTAGTTTGAGGAGTTGTCGACCCGGCTGCTCGCAAAAGAATACCTTATGCCACCAGACTTGAAATTTTGGGATTAGACAGCTTAGAACTTTGCCGTCTTCGGTCCGACCTAAGCGTAGTACATAAAATTATCTGCTACAATGTCCTACCTGTCAATGACTACTTCAGCTTCAACCACAACAATACACGAGCACATAATAGATACAAACTTATGATAAACTGCACCAAACTTGATTGCAGAAAATATGACTTCAGTAACAGAGTTGTTAATGCCTGGAATCCACTACCTGACTCTGTGGTTTCTTCCCCAAACCCCCAAAACTTTACCCTTAGACTGTCTACTGTCGACCTCACCCAATTCCCTATGAGGTCTTTAAGGGGCATGCATAAGCGCACCAGCATGCCTACTGTCCCTGTCCTACTGTTCCCTTTTGTTTGTATCCATTTCATGTATTCATAATTATGTTTATACTTATATCTGTTATCTAATACATGCCTGACAAAATAAATAAGCAAATAAATAAAATAAAATAAAGTTACTTCTCTCCTTAATTAGTTTCCACCTGTTGCTTCTTGCCCTACCCTCAAGTGCTTCGGAGAATAGCTTGACTCCCTCTTCTTTGTGGCAGCCCCTGAGATATTGGAACACTACTGTCATCTATCAGTGATATTCAGAATATGAACCATAGTTTCTTCCGGGTAAGTCGCAGTCTCTTTTATTTATTTTAACTCCTGGTTTAAGAAAGCTTTACTTCTTCCCTGTACTCCTTCAAGATCATGCTGCAAAAGCAAACAAACAAACACCAACCAATTTTAAAAAGCAAAACAATTTCCCACTGATGTTTAGCAGGAAAGGAAAGTGGCTTGTTAGGTTTTGAATAGGTTTAACATACTTAAAGCAAAAATAGCATTTACCCTAATTAATTAAAAACAAAACAAAGTCAGAACCTGGATTGAAAATCTCTCACTATCTTTCTCATTTCATCATTATTCATTGCTCCTCCCCACTGCAACCTTTGGTAATGGGAAAAGACTATAGTAAAGTTTGAATACTTAACCCAACATATCCATGTTTGTGTCTTCCCAAGAAAACTTTCCTATTCCTTTTTATAGCTTTTCTACAATTGACTGGCAGTAGACAAGGATGCCTAGAATGCTTGTCTTTCATACGGGATCAGAAGAATCAACAACTTTATTGCTCTCATTAAATAAAATGAGATTGCAAATGTATTTCCATTTTGAGAAAACCAAATCAGGACAGTACAAGACGGAGAAATTCCCTACCTTTGTGACAAACATGAGTGAACGCTCAAAATTTTGATATCAGCTTTGCTTTCTTTCTTTTGATAATTGTTTGAGTGATGAAATAATGGATCTTGGAGATCTTTCAGACAAGGACAACAGGATGAGAAGAGCCCTACCCAGCATATGACATAACGGAGAGCTAGTAATTCCAAGCAACATTAATGTAACCAGAGGTGGGTTCCTCCCGGTTTGGACCGGTTCGCCCGAACCGGTAGCAACCTGCTGGTGACGTCACTGACCCGGTTTGGTCAATGCCAGTCCGTGGGCGCCATCATTTTTTTTTTATTTTTTGTGGTTTGGGGGGGGTTTCCATGTTGTTTTCTTCTGTGCATGCAGATCTGGTTCTCTGTGGGAAGTGGGCCCACCCTCCTGCCCCTGGGTTTATATGGACCTTTATTGCTTCTTCTGAAGCACAGCTGATCAGCTCCACAGCTGTTTTTCATGCTAATTTCCTTGTTAGCAATGTGGAACAGCTTGAATGCAACTACTGAGCATGTGCTGCAGCTAATTTGCATGAGTGGATGCATGCACGTGCAAAACGTGCACTTCTGTTGCGATGCGAACTGGTGGGGAAGGTAAGTAGAACCTACCCCTGAATGAAACCCAGGGCTGTCAAACTCCTGACCTGTGGGCCAGATGTGTCACGCGCTGGCCATGTCCACGCCCAGTTTAATAAAGGGGGGGAAAGTCCCGATATGTCACATGATGCTGCTGTGACGATGTGAGTTTGATACCCCTGACGCAACCCTATGGCAGTGATTCATGGAGAAGAAAATGCCCTTTGAAGGCAGAGAACACCATTACTGAAGAGGAAATACTGGTGGCCTGGCCTGAAGGGGCCTCCTATGCTCCTTTGGAGTAGACTCTTCAGCTCTTGGAATCCCGTCTTACCAGCCTATTGGCTTTCTTGGGAAGTGAACTATCAGCACACCATTTTAAGAGTTGGAAGCCTTCATGAGTGGGAAGAATTTGCAGGTGTTAACTCATATCCATACACCATAAGATCAGCTTTTCTGTTTTATGCAAAAAGTTCAAAAAGGATTTTCAGTCAGCAATAAATATAGACATCGTCCTTCCTCTGATCATAGAAGTCAATTCATCCATCTCAGCAAGTTCCATCGTCTTCATCAAACATTCCTCCATTGTAGGTCATCTTCACTTAACAACTCAATGATTGCTCAATGTCGCTCAATGATCATTAGTAGTTACAACAGATTTTTAAAAAAAGTTACTTAGAACCCATCCTCAAAGTTGTGACTGCCGCACATACCCCCACAGTCACATGATCACGTTCCAGGCATTTGGTAACTGGCTCGCATTTATGACCAGTTGCGGCATCCTGCAGTCATCTTTTGCCAGTTTCTGCCAAAAAATGCCCATTCAAGAGAATAGATTTGCTTAATGACCACGTGATTCGCTTAATGACCATGTGATTCACTTAATGACTTCAATGAATTATTTTATGACTGTCATAAAAATGGTTGTACAATCATCAGAGATCACATGGTGACTCACTTCATGACCGCAATGACTTACAAAAGGGTGGGTTCCACTTACCTTCGCCACCGGTTCGCATCGTGACAAGCACGTCCCCTCGTGCAATTCTGCTTCCGCGCATGCTCAGTAGCTATAATCAGCCTGAAACACAGCTGAGGAGCTGATCAACTGTGCTTCGGGCAAAGGAATAAAGGTAAGTATAAACCCATGGGCAGGCAGGAGGGCCCCTTTTCAAGCTGCAGCAGAAGAAAAAACTTCCAAACAGTAAAAAATTCAGAAAAAAATCCAAAAAAAAGATGGCGGCGCCCACGGACCAGCACCGACCGAACCAGATCCGTGACGCCATTGTGACATCACCAGCAGGTCGCTACCAGTTCGGGCGATGTGGTCCGATCCGGGAGGAGTCCACCCCTGACTTACAACCACAATGCTGGGCCTAATTGTGATCATTAAATAAGAACTACCTATATGCTGGATCTTTCCATTTTCTGCATAACAATAATCTTGCTGCAGTTTTCATATACAAAAACAAAGTTGCAATTTTTTTTCAAACTATTTATCCATCAATCTCAAAAAGAAAGATCTCTGGTCTCAAATGTACATTAATCTTTAAAATCCTCTGAATCAGTGTACATCCTTGAATCCAAAAAAATTCTAACTTTTTTATATGTCCACCAAACTTGATAGAATGTTTGTCACATTCCCAACATAAACTTTAAGTGCCATTATACATTCTAGATAACTTCTCTGGTGTCATATATCTGCAACACATTGTTTTATAAAAAAATCTTTTAAGATTATAACAAAAAAAATTAATCCTTTCAACTACATATTTCCCATAGTTCCATCTAAATATTATAACTAAAATTTTTAGCCCACTGTATTATACATTCTTTCACTTTGTCTTTTTGTTTCAAATCTCATTAAAAGTGTATATGTTTTAGCAATTACATGTTCGTCATTTGTACCCACTTCCATTTCAAATTCAGCCTTACAATGTTCAAAACCATAAACCCTTTTACCCACTTTACATCGTCCTAATAACTATAAATAAAAAAAACCTATTGGCAGCAATATCTCTCTGCCACCAGTTCTTCTCTTGATTTTATTTTGTATTCCCCTTGACAATATGATCTCATGATAAGTTAGCCATTTGTGTTTGCCTATTAATTCTCATCTATACAATGCTTCTTCTGCTGAGAGCCACAAATATGGTCTGGGGCAAAACCTAGGTTTTCATCTATTCCATATTCTCAATACAGCATGTCTAATATAATGATTTATAAAATCCACATTATCCATGCCTTTATCATACCATAAATACCCATGCCATCCAAACCTCAAGTCATGTCCTTCTAATTCCAAAAGCTTTCTATTTCTCAGCTGCTCCCACTCTTCCATCCAAACAAAATGGCAAGCTGCAAAATACAATTTCAAATCAAGTAAACCCAATCCTTCTCTTTCCTTTGCATCTTGTAATACTTTGTAATTAATTTGTGTTTTCCCCCCCTGCCACACAAACTTAGATAAACCCTTTTGCCACTGTTTAAATAGTGCTTCAGTTGTCAAAACAGGTATGTCTAAGACACAAGATACTTTCCAGTCTGGGTTTAAGGAGTTTATTTTGGAGTATTAAACAGTTTTGGTCACCCTGAAAGATGGCCTTTAAAGGGGAATAAAAGGCTTAAATGGATTTCTTGCACATTGCAGAAAGTTGAATTAGGTGATTCTTGTGGTCACCTCCAACTCTACCATTGTATGTTTTCATGAACCATAATATTTAGAACTTTATTTAATATTTAATATTCAATATTAATATTTAATCAATCATAGATTCCTCTTATGAATCAACTGAATCAAGCCTAAATTCTTTTTATGTCCATGATCTCTGCAACATTATAATAATGTTTTCCTGGAGCATTTCTCCAGTTCAATGTTTGAAGGAGTTGTTGGTTATGGTGTTTATGATGGTTCAGTTCTCACTGGCAAAAGATGATGTTGAAGGATTATTGTTCAACCGTTTATCCCCAAACTTCTAAATATCTATAAGATATTCCTGAGGTAAGTTATCTAAAGTTCAGGGACCAAGACCCATCAGTGGGTCAATTTCCCTATTTGAAATTGCCAGAGAAGTTCTAGAACAAAAATCTGTAAATGTCTGAAAGACTTATGCAAACCCTCCATCCCCCAGAGGAGCTTGGGTTGCAGCCTCACAAACCCCCAAAGTTCTTTCCAAATTCTAATTTTTACTGTAATAGAAGGGGGAAATTATTAAATACATGACTGGAAATTAATCATACTCATTCTGTTTCAGTTTAATTAAATATAAAGTAAAGTAAAATCAGTTCCACTACTTTGGAAAATGTGGCCTCAAGGGACATGCAGCGCTGCACCCCCCCCCCCCCAAATTAAGTGCTTCTCTGCAGGAACTCCTAACCACTCCCTGGATCTAGTAAATGACTGAATGTTAGTTCACAAGAGGAGACATGGGAATCTCTGATCGGTAGAGAGATGCATTATCCATTGGAACTAAAGCTTGTGCCATGAGGGCAAGATAATGCAAATGGTACCACAATGGGAGGAGTAGACAAGTCTACAAGACCCTAAGTCTCCATTCACACATCCCCGGTGATGTATTTTCTTCATGTTGATGAGATAGGAGGAGACTCTGTTGAATAAGAACCATTGCCATAACAGTAGTCCTCTTATTACATAACAACTAGGCTGGTAGATTTGCTGCCCACCAACAGAGGGGTAATTAATTTGTCTTCCTTTATTGCTGTCTGCCTCTGTCTCCCAGCCAGGACATTTGAACCTCTTTTCTTTCCCTGATCTATTCACTGTACCTTCCCTTACTGTATCTACATATTGTCTGGAGAGCACCACAACTGGTTCCAACATCAGCTGCAGCAGGCCATGGCTGCATCTGGGCCAAGCAGGGATCCTTCCAAGAATGGCAGTAAACTGTTGTGCTCCCCAGCAAGGGCAGAGAGAAAGACAGGGCAATGATAGAGAGAGGAGTAGAGAAGAAAGGTCCTCCTTCAGAGGTGGGTTTCAGCAGGTTCTGACCAGTTCTGGAGAACCGGTAGCAGAAATTCTGAGTAGTTCAGAGAATCGGTAAATACCACCTCTGACTGGCCCCGCCCCCCATCTATTCTCTGCCTCCCGAGTCCCAGCTGATCAGGAGGAAATGGGGATTTTGCAGTAACCTTCCCCTGGAGTGGGGGGGGAATGGAGGTTTTACGGTATCCTTCCCCTGCCACACCCACCAAGCCACGCCCACCAAGCCACGCCCACAGAACCAGTACAATTAACGGGAACTCACACTATTACGCGGCACTAGGGATTCGAACCGCTGAACTGTCGACCTTCTGATCGACAAGCTCAGCGTCTTAGCCACTGAGCCACAGTGTCCCAAATAACAGCCGATAAACCCCATTCTGGCCGTAATGGCAAACATTATTCCAGTGACGAGGAAGTGAAAACTGCAGTGAAGAAGTGGCTCAAAGAACAGTCAACAAAATTTTATGAGGCAGGGATACATGCTCTCATTTGAAGGTGGAACATTGCTATTGAGAGAAACGGTGACTATGTTGAGAAGTAGGAATGTGATCCACAGAGGACCAGCTTCATTTTGATGTATGCTACATGTCCCTGTGTTGGTAATTATACCTGTCCTAAAGAAAATGGCATTACGTTTTGACTCACCCTCGTATTTCTGCTGACTGCCGGCTGCATGCAATTTGGCAGTTCAAATCTCACCAGGCTCAAGGTTGACTCAGTCTTCCATCCTTCCGAGGTCAGTAAAATGAGAACCCAAATTGTTGGGGGGGGGGGGCAATATGCTGACTCTGTAAACCACTTAGAGAGGGCTGTAAAGCACTGTGAAGCGGTATATAAGCTTAAGTGCTATTGCTATTGCTATTATTAATGTGACTTATCTTGAAGAAGCCTTCTCTGGGTTTAGCTGCTTTGATAACTTTTGCCCAGGGTCCAACTTTTCCAATCATGAGACAGAAATGACACTTTTGCGGCAATGGATTATCTTTAAACAAGAGGTATGTATTCTTCTTGGTCCTGTTATATCTCTCTAATACACGATCATAGTATCCTTCTGGATTACTTGAAGTAGTTGAGACTTGGGGACACCATAAGTACACATATGCAGAGACAGCACTGAAGAAGGAATTCAACAGTCATTAGGTAAACACGAGATTAGCCCTGGAAGGGATGAGGGAACAAGAAAAGAAAAATCAAAAATGATTTTCTTTGGTATAAGAGTGGGGAGAGAGAATCTCTGTCAGGTTTTATACAATAGTGTCCAATAGTTCTTAGCATATCTGTTTCCTGACCTGGCCCACCCTGAAAAGCTGATACTGTTCTATGGTGGTTCTTCTACTACCTGAGTAGGCAGTTTTAATAATGATCCAGGAGGAAGTGTTCAAGTCCATGGGTACTCCATTGTGGGGTGTCATGAACTCAGTGCTTTCCCCTACTTTGTTCAATATCTGCATGAAATTGATGAAACAGCTCATCCATCAATTTGGATTGAGGGTGTTGTCAATATGTCAATGACAATCAACTATATATTGCCACCCTGGGTCAAGCCAGAGGCGCCATGGAAATCTGGCTCTTGTACTTACTTGGTGCTCTGTAGTTCACTGCCCAGAATTCATAAGGATCGGGGCAGTCTAAAAAGAATGTTAAATAACTATAATAAAGTTTTTTGGGTCTTTAATTGCTTGGAAACCATAGCTCATCACCTTCCATTTAATCTCAGGTATTTGGAGGCTGGTTTGATCACACAATGACTCTGTATTGCACCCCAATTTAAATAAAGTGACGGAGGGGTGGAAGAGGTATGTATGCCTAGTCATTCATCTTCGGATGGATTCAGATGAAGCCAGCCTTGTGGCTCTGATGAGGCACGATCATATAGTACAGTGGTTCTCAACCTGTGGGTCGCGACCCTTTTGGGGGTCGAATGACCCGCCTAAGACCATTGGAAAACACATATTTCCGATGGTCTTAGGAACCGAAACACCGCTCCTCTATCCATCTCCATCTACTGCAAAAAAAAAATATCTGTACCATAGGAACTTCTGAGCATACGCAGAAGCCAAATTTCCAGCACTGCGCATGCGCCGCCATCTTGTTTTTGGCTTTTTTTTTTGCATTTTTTTTTAAAAATTGGCACTGCACATGCGTGCGCGGGCAAAGTGCTCACGCACCCACGAGGTGCGGCCATGCAGCGCAGGAGGAAGTGAACCGGCAGCGAGGTAAGTTAGAACCCACCCCTGAGTCTCCTAATAATTTTATTATTTCATGGTTGGGGGTCACCACAACATGAGGAACTGTATTAAAGGGTCGCGGCATTAGGAAGGTTGAGAACCACTGATATAGTAGAAATTAGAGTTTAGAATGTTGATTCCCCATCACACTTCCAAATAATTCTATACATTCCCATGTCCATTTGGAATATACTCTTCATGATTTATTATGTCTTGGTCCACATTGCAATCTCAGCCTAGATCAAACCTAAGTAAGCAGAAGCAGATAGCACTTAGAAATAGCACTTACTTATATTCAAAGCACTTCACAGTGCTTTACAGCACCCTCTGATGGTTTACAGAGTCAGCATGTTGCCTCCAACAACCTGGGTCCTCATTTTACCCACCTTGGAAGGATGGAAGGCTGAGTCAACCTTGAACCAGTGAGATTTGAACTGCCAAATTGCAGTCAGCCAGCAGTCAGCAGAAGTAGCCTGCAGTACTGCACTCTAACCACTGTGCCACCGTGGCTCATATAGTTTGACTGAAGTTTATGCTGGAACAATTGCACATGCTGGTAACAGATGCAAGTGCCCTGTTTGGCCATTTCTACATGGGTTAATCACATCTACACTTCCAAACAAGGTCAGCCTGTTTGGACCTTCCTCAGACCAGCCTTCTCCTTTCATATATTCTCCACAATTTCCATTTGTAGCATGGTTTTTTATTATATCTTCCAGGATTTCAGCAAGCTTCTTATGGGAGACATTGTCCAAACCCATCCTTATGAGAAATAAGGTGCTGGAGGCCAATAGATCTGGAAGGGAAGGTTAATCTAACATTTATGTCTGTTGCAGTACAGTAATTGTTCATCTTTACCGCTCCTTCTTTTCATCTACCGTAAGAGCGATGAATCAGCTTATGTGTTTGGCCATCACACCGCTTCGGTATTCTTAAATTGGCTGCTACATGAGCTGGTTTTTGGTTATATAAACAGTCAAGCCAGAACACTGTTTCATGGGAAAGCAGTGATGACAGGAGAAAGCAATGCTCAATAGTTGGAAGGACATGCACTCTCCATCAGTTATGCAACAGTGTGAAGAGCTTCCCTCTTGTTTCTATCTTTGGGCAAGCACTGCACCACGGAAAGCCCCAATAAAGAATTAATGAGATATTTGGACAGCACACAGTAACGGGGATGTTTAATTTCACATTGTTTCCTCTTTTAAGTAATGGTGAAGACTTGCTCTTCTTGAGAATGATTCCTAGGAATCACAGAGAAGGGTTTTGCCATGGCCTTCTTTCAGGGTGTGTTTCCAACTTCCCAATCTAGCTGCAAACTTGAGATTTCCTGATCTTCTTCCAACCAAGCCCTAATGGGGTCCAATCCTGCTTGGCATTGTTTGTTTGTTTGTTTGTTTGTTTGTTTATTTGTTTATTTATTTATTTCATTTAACTGCCTATTTTATACCAAATTCTGGTAATAGAATAGAAATAGAAATAGAATAGAATAGAAATAGAATAGAAATAGAATAGAATAGAATAGAATAGAATAGAATAGAATAGAAATAGAAATAGAAATAGAAATAGAAATAGAAATAGAATAGGCTTTATTTGGTCAAGTGTGATTAGACATATAAGGAATTTGTCTCTGGTACAAATGCTCTCAGTGCACATGCAAAGCAAAATAATAATAATAATAATAATAATAATAATAATAATAATAATAATAATAATAATAATAATAATAATAATAATAATAATAATGTTGATAACGATGATAACGATGATAATGATGATGATGATGACAATGACAATGACAATGACAATGACAATGACAATGACAATGACAATAATAATAATAATAATAATAATAATAATAATAATAATAATAATAATAATAATAATAATAATAATAATAATAATAATAATAATAATAATAATAATAATGGCAGTAAAAAGATAAAAAGGGTAATAATAATAATGCTACAGCCATACAACATGGTTAAATGTACATAGACATTAGACATGTGAGAAGTAGGTGTTCAGCTGAGTGATGCATGAGGGAAGAAACTGTCCTTGTGTCTAGGTATTTTGGCATACAATGCCCTATAATGGCATCCCAAGGGGAGGAGTTGAGACAGTTTATATCCAAAATGTGAGGGGTCTGTAGATATTTTCTCAGCCCTCCGTATGACTTCTGCAACATACAGACCTTCTGTGGAAGGCAGGCTGGTTGCAATTGTTTTTTTCTGCAGTCCTAACTATCTGTTGGAGTCCATACCTGTCCTGTTTGGTTGCTGTACCAAACCAGACAGTTTATAGAAATATAAATGACAGACTCAACAATTCCTCTATAATAAAACTATATTAACAGCTCCTGGGGCATTGTGAACTTCCTGAACTGACTCAAGAAGAACATTCTTTTTTGTGCTTTTTTTAAATGATGGTTCTAATATTGTTTGTTTGTTTGTTTGTTTTGTCAAGTACATGTTGGTAATATACATAGATAAAACATTGTTTATATACATAAGATGGGTACTGATAAGCGGGAACATTAGGACAGGGACGGTAGGCACACTGGTGCGCTTATGCACGCCCCTTACTGACCTCTTAGGAATCGGGTGAGGTCAACAGTAGATAGTCTAAGGGTAAAGTTTTGGGGGTTTGGTGACGAAACCACAGAGTCAGGTAGTGAGTTCCAGGCATTAACCACTCTGTTGCTAAAGTCGTATTTTCTACAGTCAAGTTTGGAGCGGTTCACTTTGAGTTTGTATCTGTTATGTGCTCGTGTATTGTTGTGGTTGAAGCTGAAGTAGTCATTGACAGGAAGGACGTTGTAGCAGATAATTTTATGAGCTATGCTTAGGTCGTGCTGAATGCATATTAGGTGTCCATTTCAAATCCTGGAAGATTATAGAATCCCAAAACTTGAAGGATTCTACTGCTGATGCTATGCTGTCAAATCTAGTAAGAGGTGATAAAATACAAGGGCTCCTCCTAAAATCCATTCTCATCTCTACATTAAGCATGTTCGGCTCCAGATGGTTCCAGCTGCACCACAGGGCCAGTTGTTCAACCTCCTAGCTATATGCAGACTCATCCCCATCTTGAATGAGACCAATGACTATTGTATCATCTGCAAACTTCAGTACTTTAACAGGGGGATCCCTAAAGATGCATTCATTGGTATAGAGCCGTGATGGCAAACCTATGGGCACGCGTGCCGGAAGTGGCATGCAGAGCCATCTCTCCAGGCACGCCAGCTATCGCCCATTGTTCTTCCGGATTCCGGCCAGCTGGTCTTTGTGCACACGGGAGCGCGGGAAAATGGAAGAGCAGCTCCTTGGGACACATGCACATGCCAGGAAGCTGAGCTTCTGGTTTCTGGCACGCGCATGTGTGCTGGCCAGCTGGCCTTCGCACGCGCATGCATGCCAGAAACCAGAATATCAGGTGACTGGCGCACACGCCAGAAACCGGAAGCTCAGCTTGCCGGGGAACTGCTCTTCCAGTTTCTGGAGCTCCCCCGCTGGACCTCTTTTGCCTTCAATCGTGGAGGATTAAGTGAAGTATGCCGTATTTTTCTGGGTGTCACATCACATGTCCAAAATATTCTTACTTTCGCTTTTTTTATGGTTAAAACCA
The DNA here is from genome assembly GCA_023053685.1 of Diadophis punctatus similis. Classification (NCBI taxonomy): domain Eukaryota; kingdom Metazoa; phylum Chordata; class Lepidosauria; order Squamata; family Dipsadidae; genus Diadophis; species Diadophis punctatus. The sequence continues at coordinate 215,737,113 of JALIGW010000001.1, read as the reverse complement.
TAAATGTTGAAAACAAAAACCTGACCCCAAGTTAAGCTGTTGACATGCCTCATCCTAAACTAGCTTGCGGGGGATAAGCCAAATCTTAAGTGCTTTTCAGAAGGTTAAGTGGGTAGAGGCCTACTGAATTTCAGAAGGAAAAGCTTTCCATGGGGCTACTGGAAAGCTTCCCAGCTCCCATAAGATGGCAATAGCAATAGCACTTAGACTTATATACCGCTTCACAGTGCTTTACAGCCCTCTCTAAGCGGTTTACAGAGTTCAGCATATTGCCCCCAACAATCTGGGTCCTCATTTTACCCACCTCGGAAGGATGGAAGGCTGAGTCAACCTTGAGCAGGTGAGATTTGAACAGCTGAACTGCTGAACTAGCAGTCAGCTGGAGTAGCTGCAGTAGCTGCATTTAACCACTGCGCCTCCTCGGCTCCTCGGCAATGTGTAAGGGAAGGGAGTAGGAGTAGGAGCATGCCCATCCTATCTATGGTAATTTGGAAGGAGGGATAGATGTTCTTAGGAAAGGTGGTCCCCACAGATAAGCTGGTCCTGTGCCATATAGGGTTTAAAGGTAATATTCAGCACCTTGAATTGCATCCAGAAGGAAACCAGAAGGCAGTGCAGATCACACAATAAGAGGTATTACATAGGTAAACTTAGGGGCATCTATCATTGCACACACCACTGCATTCTGGATCAGTTGTAGCTTCTGAGTAGTCTTTAAGGGCAGCCCCACATAGAGTGCATTGCAGTAATCCAAACAAGGAAAGACCAAGGCATGAGTGACCATGAGCAAGATCTCCCAGTCCAGGAAAAGTTCAATTGGCATTCCAGACAAATGTGTGGAAAGCCTCTTCTCCAGGCACGGTTGCCACCAGCCCCTTGAGTAGCAGCCCTGAGTCTAAGGTGGACCTCTAAATTATGTAGCAACATAGCCCTGGAGAGTATCGCCCTATCCAGAGTCAAAGATGAAACATCATCTGGGCCAGATGTGGGGAAGGAGAGGCAAAAGCCCACCGCACTCGTCTTGCCAAGGTTGAGTCAAAGCAGGTTCCTGACCATCCAGATTCTCACAGCTTGCAGGCACCCAGTCAGCACTGACATAGCATCATTTGTCTGGCTAGGAGAGATATAACTGGGTGTAATCAGATGTTATTGGACCCCATACTGGATGGTTTCGTGTAGAAGCTAAAAAGTAGAGGCCTTGCAGTGGCCTAGGGCTCAACCAGTCCTTTCCTCCCCAAACGGCCTCAGAGAAGTCCAGAAGGGGCCAAAGGGTTGTTGTACCTCCATCCTGAAACCTCCACAGGTCATTGACAAGTGTGACCAATGCTGTTTCAGTGGTGTGCCCTGGCTTGAACCCAGGCTGGCAAGGGACAAGAATAATCCACTTACTATTAAGTCAACCAATTTAAATATTAATAATTCAACTGCATAATGAGGCAGAAATCGTTATTGATTGATGTATTTTTATTTATTAGGTTGACACATTGTCAACTGCATTTGGACCCGTGGCAGTTGACAAGACCAAAACATCTGTTACGGGGGAAGAAAAATGTTGATCTGTATAGGAGACGAAGAAGCTTCTTGGATGAGAAGCAAAAACATCTTCAACGAAAAACCAGAAAGTCCAGTTGCCTCTTGAAAAAAACCACCTCGGGGACAACCATGACCTGGACCACTGACAATCTCCATAGACATCTGCATGCGAAAAGTTTTGAGTGTCAACTTTTCCTATTAATCCCCCCCCATTCTTTTCCTCTTGCACTCCCCAAACTTAAAATAAAGGCACACACAACTCGGAGGAGGCCATCAAACAAGGCCTCCCGGCAACTCCTTTAAGAAAAGAAGTTGCCACTTATGGAACCCTTAACCCAGAGGTCTCCAACCTTGGCAACTTTATGAGGTGTGGACTTCAATTCCCAGAATTCCTCAGCCAGCTGGCTGAGGACTTCTGGGAATTGAAGTCCACACCTCATAAAGTTGCCAAGGTTGGAGACCTCTGCCTTAACCCACAAAGGAAACTACATCCCAACCAGGGCCGTCAACAGGGGTTTGTCCCCAAACCCACCCAAGCCAACCGGTGAGAGCTGGGAGACGGAATTCTAGCAACTCCTCAAGAACTTCTGGGCAGCTTCGTCGCTGGCGCCTCCGAACTCAGGAACTCAGGCGTTTCGCTCGGCCGGCTGCCCACGTGACCTGCGCCTTGGCCAAAGTTTGTTCTCTCTCTCTCTCTCTCTCTCTCTCTCTCTCTCTCTCTCTCTCTCTCTCTCTGTGTGTGTGTGTGTGTGTGTGTGTGTGTGTGTGTGTGTGTGTGTGAGAGAGAGAGAGAGAGAGAGAGAGAGAGAGAGAGAGAGAGAGAGAGAGAGAGAGAGAGAGAGACCCGCTTCTGGGGGGGAATCTTCTTGTTCTTCGAAGAGGAATTCGAGATGCTTAATTCCCGCTGCGCCGGCTCCTTTTTTTTCCGCCTCTTCTGCCCCCACCCCCTTCCCACTCGCGGCACCTCCTTTCCCCTCCGGTATGCGAGGAAGGCCGGCCTCTCTCTGGAAGAGCTAATGGTGCAGTTGACTTCAGGGCGGGGAGGAGGAGAAGGAGGAGCAGCCGCCGCGGATTAGAATGAAAACAGATCAGTCAATGGATTTGGGTTCCGGAGATCATCTGACTTGAGTTAACCAAACCCCAATTGGGTTTCAAAAGTTGGGAGAGAGAGAGAAAGAGAGAGAGAGACGGAGTTTCTTTTCTCCTCCCCTTCGGTTCACCCCCCTTTTCTTTTCTTTTCTTGGTTTTTTTTTTAAACTTTCCTCAATTGGCGGTGGGCGAAAACAGAACTCTCCCTCTCCTCCTCCTCCTCCTCCTCCTCCTCCTCTCCGTCTGCCTTAATTCTCCCCCGAGCGTGCGTGTATTGATGTCCTACGCAGGGATGATGGATGGCAGAAGGGCAGAAAGACGCCAGCAGCAGGGGCGCTCGACACTTTTTTAAACTCTCCCGGCCCCCTTTTCTTTTCTTTTTTTTTCTTTTTCCTTTTTTCCCCCCCCGGCGATCATCAATGAGCCTCGGAGCGGGAGAAAGAAGGGGAAAGAATCCGCGCGAGCGTCGGGAAGGGCCGGCAGCAGTAGCAGCAGCAGCAGCAGCAGCAGCGACTTCGCCTTTCTTTCCCAAAAGGGGGGCCAGAGCGACGGAGCGCGCACACACAAAAAGGAAGCCCGGCCAGCGAACCCCACTCGCTCTTCCGCGCCCCTGAAGTGGACGATGGGGAGCTGGGCTCGCCGCCCTGCTCTGAAGCCGGAACAGCCTCTGGCCGCCTGAAAACTTCTCTTTAGGGGTAAAGTCGCAGAGTCGCTCGTGACTTTTTTTTGGGGGGGGGGTGAGGGGGTTTCCCCCACCGCGGCGTTTGGGCATTTCTCCTGGGGAGGGGGTGGAGGGAACGCGGCTTCCCGAGCGGAGATTCCTCGGCTCCTTCCCGAGAGATCGTGGACGGGGGGGGGGGAGAATCACGCCTCCTCCTCCTCCTCCTCTTCTCGGGTGGGTGTGACAGCCCATAAGGGTGGGGTGGGGGGAGTTGGGGCAGGACTGCCCCCCCCACGCGCAAGGAGAGGTTGCAGAGAGGAGGGAAAGAAGCTCCCAAAAACTTAGCGGCCGCGCCTGGCTGCCCCGCTGCAGCCGAAAGAGAGCGAGCTAGCCGGGGGGGGGGGCAATGGGACAGAAAGAGGGGAAGGGTGTGTGTGTGTGTGTGTGAACTGGCTAGGCCCGATCCGGCCGTAATGTGAAGCCGAGCGAAGGAAGAAGCCCACCTCCCGTCCCGCCGGCCTTCTGCAGCGGAGGGAGGGGGGCAGAGGTCTCAGTGGCTTCCGTCCTCTTCACGGGCAGGTCGCCTTGAAACGGCCTCAGGTAGAGAGCCTGCCGGTCCATTCGGGGACCAAAGGCTCGATTCGGTTCCGTCTGCTCCCCTCTCTTCGCCTTTGCCCAGTTTTGCAAGGGTTCAGCGGACACTGCCTTGGGGATGGGGGGTGGGGATGGGGGGGGTCGTCCCGTACTTTGCCTGCCAAGCGACTTGGGGGGGGGCGGCCCGGGGACTATATTTTCCGGATACTTTGGACCGAGTTTGTATGGATGCATCTGCGCGCCTGTGTGAGTGTGTGCTGCTCCTGCTTGGGATGATGCTTCTCTGAAGTGCGCGCGGCGGTCTAAGGCGGCAACCTCGTGGCGCTGTGATGTAACAGCCTGACAGTCGCTTCTTTTGCAACGCAAGGTTTATTTTTGTATCTTTCCAGAGACTAGAGAGAACGTGGCCGAAGTTTCTGTAGGCTTATTCCCTGGGGGTGTGGGTTGGGGAGTGGGGGGAGAGAGAGGGGGGGGGAGGGAGAGAGCGAGGGAACGAGAGAGAGAGAGGGAGAGAGGGAGGGAGAGGGAGGGAGACAGGGAGGGAGGGAGAGGGGGAGAGAGGGGGGGAGGGAGAGAGCGAGGGAAGGAGAGAGAGGGGGGAGAGAGGGAGGGAGGGAGAGAGGGAGAGGGAGAGAGAGAGAGAGAGGGAGGGAGGGAGAGCGAGCGCTCTTGATACGAGTTAACTCCGCGCACTCGCCTCCCAGCCACGATGTTTTCTTACCACCACTACCCTTCCCCACCATCCCATCCTTGTCCGGTCCCCGAAGCTATCTTTCAGCAAGTATATTTGCGAAGGAATTTCAACCATCCACCTCTGCAACTTGATCCGCGTGTGCCGGGGAGCGGCGTGGAGCGAACTGGGCGCCAATCCTATTAAGGGTTTGAAGAGCAAAGGGGGGATTCATTCTCTCTCTCTCTCTCTCCACCTCGGGGCTGAAAACAATTGCAAAGAGAAGGGACTCACCTCGTCAGGGTGCCCGTCTCAACCGCAAAACCCACCCGCGCTCCATTGCTGTCATTTGCTGGGGTTTCCCCTGTTAGAAATATCCAGTCCCGGCGGAACTGCACACTTTTTGCCTCCAAGGGTTGCTCGAGGCGCTGTTAGGCTTGGGCTTTATTTTAACTAGAAGTCGGCCGAGATTGGCAACTCTTAGGGGTCAGCACCCGCAAAAGAATACGATGAATAATAGCCAGGGGCCTCTTGTACCTTTCCTTCTCTAGGGAGCTGAGGTTTGGAGGCGGCTGTGGGCTTTGTAAAGTTGTGTGAGGAGAGTGGTGCTGAGAAGTTTTAGACTGGTTTAAGCCGGGAACATCTGGCAACATAAAGAGTTTAGTTTCTCATTAAATTTATCTCATCTACACATGTGGCTTGCAACAAAAACAACTTTTTCACACCATTGGTCACCTTTCATCATAAAGGCCCACAAAACTAACTGTGTTGGACAAAGTTACATAACAGAGAAAAATAAAAACAAGCTTAAGTCTTAAGAAGTGGGAAAGATTCTTCTGCACTTGAATGGGAAGTCTAACTTTCTCTAAGCCTGGTATATATACCGACAGTATTCTGATAAACTACACTACCCTTTATCGCTGATTTTATGTAAGTTTAGTCATCAGTAAGTCCAATATTTTCCCCCCAAATAAGCATTTCTTTCTAACAAGTGTAAGAGACAGTAACACGGCAACAATTCAGAATGTGTTTAACATAATAAAACTGAGTTTAGGTAAACTTTGGCAGTACACTCATTACAGAATAAAGAAATGAATCACTAGCATAGATTGAAATCTATGAAGTTTCGTCTTTTAAATCCTTAACACACTCAGTTTACGTTGGTTTCTTTTATTTTATATCCTTTCTAAAATACTGGGTCTGGGTACACTTTTGAAGCTTTGGGTTTTGAAGTTCATGTACTATTGACTGCAGCCAATAAAAAGAGCAGTTGTAAAAATTACTCTCTTTTTTTATGCAATTGGGTCTCAGGGGATGGCCAAGAATTCGAAAGTAAACGTTTCTCTTGCCTGCTGCATAAAATAGCATTTAAACAAATATTGTATTGGCATGTCCATTGGACCCTGTGCCAAAAGGATAGAGTAAATAAATGCTAAAATCCAAAATATACAGAAAGGGGAAAAACTGATTTCTTGCAAAGCTGCATGGATTTCATCTGTTTGTTCTAGCTCCCTTAGATTTAAGTGAATCCCTTTTTTTGTGATTTTCTGTGTACCAGGCTGAAGGTAAAGCAAATTTGCTTACATTTGTGTGTGTGTGTGTGTGTGTGTGTGTGTGTGTGTGTGTGTGTGTGTGTGTGTGTGTGTGTGTGTGTGTGTGTAAAGCAAAGCAAATTATTTTCCTTCACTTGGAAAATAATTTTTTACAGATATCAGAGGTTTTCCTAGATGCAAATGTTCATTGCACATAGTTTGCACACCAGTGTCTAACTCTGTGTTTGTGTGTGTAGTTTTTAAAGTTTGCCTGAAGTGATTTCCATTCCTCCACCCACCCACTCACCCAACCCTGTGTGCTAGGAAGTGGTGACAACACCTGCCTTTGACTTAAATGCCCTCAAAATAAATGACAGCTACAATATAATATCTCATCCGGTATGGTCTTTTCTCTCATGGTTGTCTCTCTCAAGGAAATTACTCTCGGTGGAACTTTTTGTGGGACAATTAAACATAAGGCAACTTTCCAAAAATCTTGCCAAGAAAATTGCAGGGACTATAAGTATATAATCTTTCTAAAGGCTTTAGAAAGGCTGCCCATAATTTTTAGAAGATAGAACTGTTTCTTCTATCTGATAATCACTGTTTTCTCTTTAGTGGTTTTTTTTTTTCATTCTGTGGTGTGGCTTTTCCAAAAGAGATAATCTTTGAAAATGTGGGTGTGGTGAAAGAATAATTTGATTCTGAATCCACTTGTAGACTTAAATGCATCACTTTGAAATGCCTAGAAATGTTAACTGTTCTGCAAAAGAAAATACAGCTTCCTTTTCATACCCTTCTTTCTTAACATCCAGGAGGGGATATAGGTGGAGGAATCTCAGTATATATAAGTGATGTTTGCATGCAGTTATGTTCGTTTAAGAAATGAGGTGAAATATTCAGGCCCTTTCCTGTTGTTATTTTTCTCTTTTCTCCTATTAGGTTGTCTTAGGTTAGGGTGATTAAATCGATGCATGATACATCTAACACTGTAGTCTATATGCAGAAGTTTTATTTTTGGAATTCTCATAAACTTGAAACAACATAGTATAAAGCTAGTGCAGGATGACAATACTGGAAAAGCAAGCTGAATAGTCCCCCCCCCAATGGTAAAGAAGCGGACAGTGGAGGAATTGTATTGTGGGTTTAATGTAGTCTTTAAAACTATCTTGAGGTGCTGCAGCATAATCCTTTTTTTCTGAAGTATCATCTGTTGATCTTAAGCTTGTATTGCATTCTGAGCAAATGGGAAGGAGTTGTCAGCTTTATCATTCATTCATATTACTTTCACACAAGGTAAAAAAAATTGTTGATTACACGGGCAGTTCTCTGTCAAGTACTCATTGCATTGCATCTCAAGAAATACATCTATGCACAATGTAATGCACTTTTATTTTTAAATTACTTGTTTTGGGGTATAACTTGCCGTGGTGGCTCCTCTAGAGTTACAGGACAGGGGAAGAGTTTAGAAGTGATGGTTAATTACAAACCTTCCTTAGCCACATTAATATATATCAAGAGTTTTCGGTTTTATTTAGGGCATAGAATAGCTTGGCTTTTGAAGAAGAAAAAAATAGCCTTGAACATATATACTTTTTAAGGGGCAATTCCTCTTAGCAGAGCAATCTCTTCTAGAGACATCCAAAGCATTTATAGAAGCTGAATAAATGTTGCTAAGCTTGCTCGCTCAACTTCTGGTGGCCTACTGTAAGCCAGTTGTTTGCACTGTGTCCTGAAAGATACACAAATCCTTCAAGCTTTTTGTATTCTCAGAAGTGCCTTGTTCACAACAGAGTTTCCAGGACAGATTAGCAAAGAAAGCAAATGCAGCAAGCAGCTTTCCAAAACTCTCTCTGTGTATTTGTGTAGCAAATACCCAACCGTTGCTTTCCTTAGAGTGAGCACACTTCACCATCTTACCAAAAGATTTTTGAAGGACTAGGTTAAAAAAAGAGCTTATTTTGAATGCCCCTTCTTTTAAAATGTGGTTATTATCTAATTATGGCTCCAAGCCTTCTCTGACACTTACTGGGCTGTGAATGTTTGCTTGTAAGCTGCGGGGTTTGGCTATCTGGATTTTTGTGAATGAAGTAGATTGCTTTGTGTTAATTTGCTTGAAAAGTGTTTGACATATCCTCAACATTAGGGGTGACTACGGAAAAGAATTGGACTTTATTTGTTAACATTTTGAAGGTAAACCCTTTAGGGTCAATTACTTCTTTAACCCACAAAGCCATAAAGAGAACAACATTCTTATTTAAAAATGGCTATCATAATCGTATCTAGTTACTGGATAGTTACTATGTGATACTTGCACTTAAAGATAAAACGCAGAAGGAGATAAGTAATTTGGAATATTCCATAAAGTGAGTCACTCTAAAGACAGGGTAGCTAGAGCAATGACTCTCAGTATTGTACTTGAAGATTATATATATATATTATCCAGGAGTTTTATGGAGACATAACTGAGTGAAACCATTTATTTAAACCTTGAAGAATGTTTATGAAATTTAGTTTCTGGTGACCTTGGCTATCCGGAATAACAGGGCCAGAACTCACAGGGATTTATAGAAACACAGAATAGAGTTTCCCCTTGAAATGAATTGCAAAGTATTCTTATTCCTGTTATTAGTATTACTATTACTTAGTTCCATTCAGTGTTTGAATGAAATAAGACAGGCTAAAATTCTCGATGCTGATTTTCCGTTCCTTCCTTTTCAGTCTTCATGTCTCTCATCTGAAAGGCTTTTAAAAGAAACCTTACCCTGATTGAAGACTTTTTCTGCCCCTTTGCTGCTAAAAAGAGTAGGTGGGAACAGAACCCACATTAATTTTGTGCATGGGGGAGGTTAAGCTTTAAGCAGGCTCTGAAGTTTTGGGTTAACTTGAATAGGTTAATGTATTTTTTTTAAAAAAAGGAGAAAAAAAGAACACACATTGGTGGGAAGTGTGTTTTAACTCTGAGTGCCCGATCCCGTCCATTAGCATAAGAAAACCAGTTTTAGTGCATTTACTATTGTATTGACTGAAGAGTTCCAACAGTCAGGAGGAGAAAGAAAGTGAAAAGCTGTAAAGAAATGATGGCCTATTCAAATTCTTCAGCAGCCCAAAGCTCTGGTCATCTGGCTCTGAAATCAGGATCTCCCTTTTATCTCCCCACCCTTTGCCTTTTCTCTTGCCTTTTTCACACGTTCGCTTTTGTCAGGGTTTATTGATCATGTTTTTTCTTCTCTGTAAATCTGTGGAAAATTTAATGAACCAAAAACAACAGCGAAATCAAAGGAACTTTTAGCACTAGGTTGAATTCTGCCTTCCCCTTCGGCGCCCCTTCCCACCTTTTCGCCAGTGAAACTCTCTCTCTCTCTCTCTCTCTCTCTCTCTCTCTCTCTCTCTCTCTCTCTCTCTCTCTCTCTCTCTCTCTCTCTCTCTCTCTCTCTCTCTCATTGTGTCTTCTACTGTAAGACATACAGTAGAAAGTGCAGGAAACAGCTGTGCTCCTAATGGTTCGCAGGGAGAAAGTTTGTGTAATGTGCGTGACTGGACAGAAAGCCCAATTATCAATGCTTTTCTCCCTCTTTTCATACCTTTGTGAGGGTCAGATGCAAGGCTCTTGGCTGCTCACAGGGTAGCTTATGATAAAGTATTTCCTTTCAGTAGAAACGAAGCCCATTAATTGCCTGGCATTTAAACCCCCGAGTTGCAATGATTGCTGATTACTAGTCCTTATTTACAACCCCAATTGTTTTAGTGCCCTGATCTTTGCACATTCCACATCTACCTTGCCTGGGCCCTGCTGCTGCCTTGGCGTGTTTTATGATGCAAATGTTTTTGTCAACTTGCAAATAGTTTCAGTATCTGGATGATCTCAGGTGGTGCGGTTGAAATGCAGTTCTTTTCCTTCCCAGTTGGACCCGAACCCTGTAATTAAATGGGGCTTCCAGACCAATTATGCTTCTAGGTTTTCTTTCAAGCAACTTATGTGGCGGGGTGGGGGGGGGGGAGAGGCGGAATCATTTGAACTGTTCCCCCTTTATGATTCAGTCATACTTGATTTCTAAGACACTGAACAGTAGTTATTCTTAAGTCTCCTGTTTTATTTCTTTTGTGTGCCTGTCTGGCAGGAGAGTGGAAAACTGAATTTAGCACATGTAAGATGCTTATCTTCTATTAGCTTCAGATAACGTCTCCCAAATAACCACATTTTCTCATTGGCCTGTGGATACCTTTGTAGGACAAAGTACTTTACAAGCAATCTTTTTACTTGATCCCCCCCAATAACTTGTGGCTGCTTGTTAAATTGTTACTATGCTCAGTTAAATTTGCTGACTATCCTAGAGAAAGCTGATGAATATATGAAAATGGATGTGTGTTGTTTCTGTGTGTAAGTGTGTGCGTGAGCGCGCGCACACACGCACTGGTAGCAACCTGGTGAATGCTGATGGTCACATTTGCTGCCTTTTAGCAATCGCCACTGAATTTCTTACATATGCTTTTTCTGTCCTCGGCATTTGCATGGGATTTTTACATTCCCAGGCCATCATGTCTTTAACATGATTGTAACAATAGTTTTATTCTTCTTCTTTTTTTTAAATGGAAAACTAAGGCTGCCTATTAGCGGAAAATGCAATCAAGAAATAGCTTATCTCCAATTATCATTTTCTGGAGATACATGAAAGGAGATGTCTAAGGCGGCATGAAGTTTGTTTGCTTGATATTTTAAAAAGATTCTTTGAGGAAGTTAAGGAAGATTTTTGGATGAGCCTGACTAACCGGGCACAGTACTCAGAAAAGAAAAACAGGCTCAGTTGAATGACAGAATATGTGTTTTCTTTGCTGAAATTTCTGGATTAATCTCTGGCATGTCTATTAAATGGAATTCTGAAAATAGACATCACAGATAACTGATATTAGTTAGAGAAGTTCCAATGTATGCAACATTCACCATATCAGAAGTAAAAAAAGTGCCCTTTTAGTTGTATTTAACATACATATTAACAGAGTTGGAAGGGACCTTGCAGGCCATCTAGTCCAACCCCCTGCCCAAGCAGGAGACCCTACATCTGCCTCTACCTAGGATTGAACTCACAACCTCCTGATTGTGTTGTTTTCTGGTGACAATGCAGACAAGTCCATGCAGCTATAATGGCCATCGTCTTCTTCAATATTTTTTCAGCTTAGACTTCCGGTTTTGGAGCGCTTCATCGCAGACATCCCTTGTTGGATGCCTTTCCGATCTTTGTTAAAAGCCGCCAGAACAGCTGTCTGGCGGCTTTAAAATCTCTTCCCCGGGCAAAGGGGAGAGATGAGAGCCTGACAGGAGGGGTAGAGCCCCCCCAGCGCCTTAGGAGCCATCTGCAGGGCGCGAAGGGAGAGCTCCCCATGCAGCCTGTCTCCAGCTCCGAAGATCCGGAAACCTCTGCCTTTTGCAGAGCTAGATGGAGTGACCAGCCGCTGCTTCAAAAATGGGATTTATAACTACATTTAAACTATAGAAGCAGACAGAGAGAAACAGGCGTGAGATGGGCAAGTACTGAAACCTCTTTTTTTCCTTTTTTTTTTCAACTCCTGGGTAAGCTTTCACTTCGGCAAGGGAACAAAGGAAACAGAGTAACAATATGGCGATTGAGAAGTGAAAGTGACTTTCGTTTCCCCAGAGGCTTTTTTTTTTTTTCTTTCTCTCTCTCTTATGGAAACTTTTAACTTGGAAAAATGGTTTTTTCTTTCTCTGTCTCCTAACTCTGGATTAAAGTTATAATAGAAATATTTTCAATAATAAAAGACTATCTGATTTTTAAACTGGAAAGAACTTTAATCAGGCAACTGGCTTTCTTTCTTTTTTGTACTCTTTTGAAACACCAATGGCTTCAAAGTTTGGAAAGACTGTTTTGACTAAAAGAAATGACTATTCATCTGGATATATTTCTAAAATGCAACTTAACACTGAGCTAACACCTCCACAGCTTTTGACACCTGAAAATTTATTAAATAATTTAAAGATTATGAAACATGAACTTACTTTGGAATTTAACCAGAAAATAAGTGAGATAGACCATAAGATGCAGGCTGCTTTGAAGAATATGAATCAACAACTAAGATTTGATGTGTTAGAGGTTTGCAAAGGCTTAGCAACAAATATTGAAGTTTTGGCAGAACGTATTGAAACAAATAAACAAGCTTTGGCAACTTCGGTGAATTACATAGATAAAATCCAAAATGACATTGCAAATTTTGAAAAAGAGGTCTTAATGACTCAGTTCAGATCTATGGAAGTTGCTATAAGGATTAGAGGTTTGAAAGAAGGATTATATGAAAATTTAAAAGGCAGGATGGTTGACATATTGGATCAGGTGTCTGGAATTTCTAAAGCGGAATTGGCTACACAAATCGACAAAACATACAGAATCAACTCGTGGTACGCCAAACAAAAGCATCTACCAAGGGATATTGTCATATATTTTACCACAAGAGCTCTACGGAACAGAATTATACAAGCAACGTTTAACAATAATCTTATGGTGAATGGTCAGGAACTAAAGATTTGGAAAGAAATCCCCTCTAAAATGCTTAAAGCCAGGAAAAGCTATACTTTTTTGATTGATGAATTTAAGAGATTAAATTTACAATATAAATGGGAAGCACCAGTTGGAGTAACAGTGAAATTTTCTGGAAAAAGATACCGGCTCAACACGATAAAAAAAGCTACTGAATTTTATGTCAATGTTCTAAAGGCTGATATATCCAAGATTCCAGAAGAAGGGTGTATGAAAATAAAAGAGGAGGAGGAGGGGAAGCCACCTTCGATGGATCAAAAAGAAATAGACTCAAAAATCCAAAAGGAGTGCCTGAATCAGATAGCTGGGGAAGAGGAGATGGAGGTTTGGGAGCAGACGGGAGACGACTTGACAAATTTGAATTTATTGAACTATTAAAAGATGAACTATCAAGATACAAAATAATGTGATGTTGAAATATATTGGATGGATAGAAACTAATATGATTGTATTTTATCTTTTCCCTATCTAATGATTACTTAGGCAATATTTAGTTAAGTTTTATATAATTTTGAGGTTATTTTTAATGTTGATAATATTAGATATATATAGTTTGTTGAAGATTTGTTTATTGTTTATTCTTCTTTTATTTTCTTTTTTTGTTTATTGAAGTTAGCGAATTAATTTAGAATAATATTATCTTATTAATATCATGATGAAATTTAATATTTGATGATTATTTATGTAACATTTAGTTAAGTTTTATCTTAGAGGTTATTTCTAATGTCAATAATATTAGTTTAAGATTTGTGTATTTTATATTTAGTTATTACTTATGTAACACTTACCTTGTATAAGATAGAGGACTGAAGGGAGGAGGTAGGAGGTTTGTTTGTTTGTAGTGTTAAAGAGTTTTCTCTTTCTTTTTTTCTTTTTTTTTATTCTCTTTCTTTTTTTTCTCTCTTTTTTTTGTATCTTTACTATTGTATACAAATGCGATATATTAGTACTGTATAGTTTGGAGTTGAAGTTTTTTTAAAAATAGTGTTCTTTTTTTCCTTTTTCCTTTTTCTTTTTATTAACAATTTAAACTTATTATTATGCCCTGTATTATCTCTGGGAAGTCCGGGGGGGGGAGGTGGGGAGGGAAGGGGGTGGGTCTGGGGGGGGGAAATAAAAATGTTTGTACTTTGGATTTAATATTTTGTTACCACTTATGTAAGTTTGTACTAATAAAACTTTTTATAAAAAAAAAAAAAAAAATATTTTTTCAGCTTCTCAGACTAGTGCACTATCTAAGTATTTCCTGGTTGTCTCACACCCAATGATAGTAAACAAATAATCATCAAAATTAGTTTTTCTTAGCGGATTTTGCTTACAATATCAGAGGTGCTTTGGTTGTTGGCTTTTTAATGTATTTCTAGACTACCATAATGTTCTATCAATTCCCCCCCCCCCTGTTTTTTATTTATGGTGCATCATGTCAGGTAGAAGGGACGCGGTGGCTCAGTGGCTAAGACGCTGAGCTTGTCGATCAGAAAGGTTGGCAGTTTGACGGTTCGAATCCCTAGCGCCGCATAACAGAGTGAGCTCCTGTTACTTGTCCCAGCTTCTGCCAACCTAGCAGTTCGAAAGCACGTAAAAAATGCAAATAGAAAAATAGGGACCACTTTGGTGGAAAGGTAACAGTGCTCCATGCACCTTTGGCGTTTAGTCATGCTGGCCACATGACCACCGAGATTTCTTCAGACAGTGCTGGCTCTTTGGCTTTGAAACGGAGATGAGCACCGCCCCCTAGAGTCTGGAATGACTAGCACATATGTGCAAGGGGAACCTTTACCTTTATGCCAGGTAGAAAGAAAAGAGAGTAGGCAATTATATACCATGTTTTCCTGAAAATAAGACCCTGTCTTATAATTTTTTGAACCTTGAAATAAGCGCTTGGCCTTATTGCCATGCACTCAAAAGCCTGATTGGGCTTATTATCAGGGGATGTCTTATTTTGGGGAAAACAGGGTATCAGAAAAGGAATGTACATTCTTAGATTTTACAAGTAGGTATCAGAGTGCCTTTGTAGGTGCGAACAGTCTTTATGTAAACCAATTTGCCTTTGAATGCCAAGGCCTGTTTTATTTCTATCAGGATGAATATTTGAACAGTACCCCCATTAAATAATTATTTACATCCATCATGCATCTATTGGAAATTGGTCTTCATTCAGGGACATTGTAGTCAGGGACATTGGCTATCTCATGCATTTATCTGACACACCATAAACCTGTAAGTCAACCTTCTCCAGCTTGGGGGGGGGTTCCTCCCAAAAAGGCTGGACCTATGGCTGGCAGAATTCTGAAACAGCATGGCACATCTGCCAAAAAAAGTCCGGCTACATGTTCAGTCATCTGATTGGGGAATACTGACAGAACCTGCACAGTGTGATGCTCGGTTGTGGCACCCCAAAATCATGGGACTTGGAGATCAGTTGCTTACATGGTTTATTTTTAAAGTTCAAGACTACTTAAGAAGGCTGGTCAGCCAGTCACCCATCCAAGTGCTGGCCAACTTGAAACCTATTTTGCTTAACATTTAGACTGTTTCATGAAGTGACCTTCCCATGTTCCATCCATTTCATTACTGAATACAGAGCAGATTTGGACCCATTGTCCAGTTGATGGTGGGCCTACATTTGGTCACTTTAGAGTGTGGTAACTTTCTGGAATGTTATAGACATAGGCTATGGAAGACTCCTGCGAGTCCCTTGGACTGCAAGGCGATCAAACCGGTCAGTCCTAGAGCAGATCAACCCCGACTGCTCTTTAGAAGGCCAGATCCTGAAGATGAAACTCAAATACTTTGGCCACCTAATGAGAAGGAAGGACTCACTGGAGAAGAGCCTAATGCTGGGAACGATTGAGGGCAAAAGAAGAAGGGGATGACAGAGAATGAGGTGGCTGGATGGAGTCACTGAAGTAGTAGGCGTCAGCTTAAATGGACTCCAGAGAATGGTAGAGGACAGGAAGGCCTGGAGGAACATTGTCCATGGGGTCATGATGGTCGGACACGACTTCGCAACTAACAACAACAATAGATGGAGTTCCACTGCACATTCAACATCGATTGAAATCCTGAGGATTTAAATGAACAATAGCAACAAAGCCAGAATCAGAACTGAGCTCTCTGTGCTGAAATGAGATACATAGGGAGTTGTCCAATTACAACCATTCATTTATGGTGGCACTGAAAAAAAGTGACTTACGACTGAGGGTCGCACTTACAGTCGTTGCAGCATCCATGATCAACATTCAGACATTGGGCAACCGTCATGTATTCGCAACTGTTCCAAAGTCCGTGGTCACATTTATTTTATTTATTTATTTATTTATTTATTTATTTATTTATTTATTTATTTATTTATTTATTTATTTATTTATTTATTTATTTATTTATTTATTTATTTATTTATTTATTTATTTATTTATTTATTTATTTTAGAGTTCTTCTATGCTGCCCTACTCCCTCCCTGGGGACTCAGGGTGGCATACAGCATTTTAAAGAACAACTAAACAATAAAATTATTAAAAACAATTTACAAAAAATTAAAAAGGACGTACAAAATCATGCATACATGGGGGAGACCTCAGATGTAAAGTTGTCTCAAAATCACCCTGCCTGCAGGGAGAGCCATGTCTTAATGGCTTTTCAGAAGGCCAGCAGGGTGGGGATAATTCGGATCTCTGGGGGTAGTTGGTTCCAGAGAACAGGGCCCCCCACAGAGAAGGCCCTCCCCCTAGGCCCCGCCAGTCGGCATTGTTTGGCTGACGGGACCTGAAGGAGACCCATTCTGTGGGACCTAACCGGTCGAAGGGAAGTATGAGGTAGGATGCGGTCCCGGAGGTAACCTGGTCCTAAGCCATGTAGGGCTTTAAAGATGATAATCAACACCTTGAATTGCACCCGGAGACCAATGGGCAACCAATGCAGCTGGCGGAGTATAGGTGTTACGTGGGTGTATCTTGAGACACCCACCATAGCATGCGCAGCCACACTTTGCACCAGTTGAAGTCTCCGGATACTCTTCAAGGGTAGCCCCATGTACCCTTGTGACCTTCCCAGCCGGCTCCCATCAAGCAAAGTCCTTGGGGGGGGGGGTAGCTGGACTCATGTCGTGATTACGTGATTCACTTTATAACTGCAGCCGAAAAGTTTGTAAAATTGGGCGCTGCTGACTTAACGACTTATCAGCGAAAGTTTCGGTCCCCACTGCGGTCACAAGTCGAGGAGTTCCTTTAGAATAGAATAGAATAGGATAGAATAGAATAGAATAGAATAGAATAGAATAGAATAGAATAGAATAGAATAGAATAGAATAACAGAGTTGGAAGGGTCCTTGGAGGTCTTCCAGTCCAACCCCCTGCTTAGGCAGGAAACCTACACCACTTCAGACAAATGGTTATCCAACATCTTCTTAAAAACTTCCAGTGTTGGAGCATTCACAACTTCTGGAGGCAAGCTGTTTCACTGATTAATTGTTCTGTCAGGAAATTCCTCCTTAGTTCTAAGTTGCTTCTCTCCTTGATTAGTTTCCACCCATTGCTTCCTGTCCTACCCTCAGGTGCTTTGGAGAATAGCTTGACTCCCTCTTCTTTGTGGCAACCCCTGAGATATTGGAACACTGCTATCATGTCTCCCCTAGTCCTTCTTTTCATCAAACTAGACATACCCAGTTCCAGCAACCATTCTTCATATGTTTTAGCCTCCAGTCCCCTAATCATCTTTGTTGCTCTTCTCTGCACTCTTGCTAGACTCTTTTCCTTACTTTTTTCAAATTAAATATTCCTTGCCTTCCTTCCCGTCTCCAAGAGGTGAAAGGAAAACTTCGTTACAGTAACGTTAATATAGTTTTTTCCCCTTGTTTTGTGCTGACTTGCTGAGGTTATCCTAGAAATCTCTCCCATTTTTCTTTTAATCCATTGGTAGAGAAAGGGTGCGTGGGATCTGTTGATTAAGGAAAGATCTGTTAAAAGAACATCAGGTCTATAAGACGGAAGATTCTTTTTCAGAGGCATCCTCAGCAAGGGCCCTTTTGTGACTTAGGGGACAATAGAATAAAGTCAGGCAGGAGCTTCTGAGCTGCATCTGGAAGGGCCCTGAAGTACACTTGTGTTAAGTTGAATTGATGGAGATTTAATAGCTGTTAGTGGCTCTGAATGGTAATGATTTTCTTGAGTATCTTCACTACAGCTTGACATTAATAACTGTTGGACGTGTGAACGTGAATCAAACATGTGATTTAATTTCAGAGAAGCATTTGCCCACCCTCCTTTTTAATAATTTAGTTATTTTGATGCTTAAAAATAAACAAGCAAGCAAACAAACAAACAAAAAACCTTTGGGTTTGAGAAGCACGTATATCTTGCAAGTTTAATTTTGTTCTCCAGAGGGTTTTTTTTCCCCCTTTTCTGTTCGGTATAAATCAAATCATTATATTGCTGGGTGTGATGAATTTGTTTTAGATGCCATTATGAATTAGGGTTATGCTAATAGCAGCTATATAAGTATCATAATTTATTTAATAATGCATTTCAGTATTTGAGCCCGTTTCCTATATTATTGATTGTGAACATGCATCATGATGATGATGATGATGATGATGATGATGATTATGATGATGATAGCAATAGCAATAGCACTTAGATTTATATACCGCTTCACAGTGCTTTACAGCCCTCTCTAAGCTGTTTAGAGAGTCAGCATATTGCCCCCAACAATTTGGGTGCTCATTTTACCCAACATGGAAGGATGGAAGGCTGAGTCAACCTTGAGCCTGGTGAGATTCGAACTGCCAAACTGCTGGCAGCCGGTGATCAGCAGAAATAGCCTGGAGTACTGCACTCTAACCACTGCACCGCCGTGGCTTAGTGATGATGACAAAGATGATGACGATGATGATGACTGATTGTTTGCTAGTTGAGCACATCTTGGTTGTTGTAGATCACAGGTGTCAAACTCGATTGCGTCACGTGACATATCACAACATATCATGACTTTTTTGCCTTTGTGGAGCTGAGGTGGATGTGGCCTACGCGTGACGCATCCAGCCTGTGGGCCGCCAGGTTGACACCCCTGTTGTAGATTAAGACATTTCAGTGAATTTTCCAATTTGGGGATGTAAGATTTTGAGAAACGGCGAGAAAAAAAAAGAAAAGAAATCTGGGATTATTTCAAGTAATATTATCAGCAACCTTGCCTTGTGTGCCATTTCAAACTCCTTTTTTATGTAAGTTGTGTGGATATCAAATTCATATCATTTATATATGTAGGTATAAGGCAAACAACAACACATTTTTTTCAAACAAGGTTTCTGGAAAAAAAATGGAAGAAACAATGAAATGAAGGAGCCCATCATAGAAGATAATATTTGTAGCCTGGGGTTAAACTGTTTGGTGCTTGGTGCTCTCTGAGCTTGGTGGTTTTCTTGCAGACCTTTCATTACCAAACTAGGCAACATCATCAGTGCCCAAAGCAGTATTTTGATGAAAACCACTAAGTTCAGAAAGACCAAAGACCCCCACAATGCATCATAGAGTGCATGATTGAATGGACATTGCCATATTGGGGGGAGCAGCCAAACTCTTAATGTAGATTGCTGCTAATTGCTTGTTTGCCATGTTGGAACTGGAAATGGAAGGCAATGTTTACTCAGCAGAAAGATTAATGGTTTTTAGGGAATCTGTTCGTTTATGGGGATGTACTATGTGAAATATGAATTCCTTTCCTTCATTTTGTATGTAGTTGAGACTCCCACTTGCTAGGGTGAAAAAAAGAAGCACCCTTCATGAATACAGATGCTTTGGGTCTATTTTGTTTTGGGCTAATACACAAAAAATGTGTACTAAATGTACACATAATTTGTGGATTGCTGCTCATAGGTGAATGTCTGTATTAATCATACCTACAGCTTTTTCCTTGTTTTCACTCAAAGGTTAAAGAAAGAGAAGGACAAATGACACATAAATATAGCTCAAGTTGCTGAATATGAGGGTAGATTTTAGCTTTGCTTTTCAAAAATGGAAGTCTTGTGAATCAGATAATTGACAGTCCTTCAGTCTGTCATTTTTTCTCCTCCAAAAACAGAAACAAAGCACCCTGATTTGATACATCGGTTATGGTTGGGTTTATGATCATCAATTTTGCCTTTGATAGCTCGGTGGCCTAAGGATCAAGGTTTAAAGTCTAGTTGTTACTGCCCAAAACGCCGTGCCTCTTATGAAATATATTCTGCCTATTAAAAACTTGTGCTAAAGTTAAGAGTCTAAGAAAATCAAAGGTTGACTTCAAGCGGGAGAAAAGCACAAACCCATCAGAAAAATAATTCTCTGAAATGAATCCCGTGTATCATGTGAGTGACATATGCGAAGAAGTTGCACAAAAGTAACTTCCTTGATTGACACATGCTGTAAACTCACCAGAATTTGGTGTATGGGATTATGAATTATAAATATATCCACATTGCTGGATTTGGAAGAGGCAGCACTGGTGGAATATAGGTGATACAGGATTTATAGGGCAGAATAGAATGGCCTCTCATGAGATGTACAAGTTACACCAGTGTATCTTTAATACTTGATGCAAAAGATTTTTTAAAAAGCATACAGACCCGTCTCTGAGGAAGTGGCATTGCATTATTGCAAGTTGGCCATAGTGTGTGATTTATGCATACTATTTTAAAAAGCTGCCCAGTCCTAAATAGGACAAATTTTGCTTATTTGACCATGATTGATCTGAATGCCTCCTTGCTCTTTATGATCATGCAGCACTGTAAATCTCTGGTTTTTGAAACCCGCTGTTTTGCAAATTTTATTACAGCTGACAAACTTCATGTTCTTCCCATACCAATCACCCCTCAAGATATTGGAGCTTTTGACTTCTACCCTTCACCTGAAGAGATGACTTCATAGAGTAGATGTAAAGTCCTGTACCTTATCGGCACACTTGTTCTGACCTAGGCTTCCTGATAAATCATAAAACACAAACGTAGTCCCAAAAAAACTCTTTTTATTTCAACGGCTGTGAATTATGTTCATTCACAGCTGTAATAAGTCCCAAACAATGTTAATTAATCTGACATAAGTCTGCCACGGTCTTTCGGAAGAAGACTGATAAGCACTAACCTTTATCTCTCTTGACACGCTGCCAAGGACCTAATTGGCAAGGAGCTTTGCAAGGCCAAACAGAACACAGAGTCAGAATGGAGCTGCTGAGTTACACCAACCAGAATTGAATCAAGTTGCTTCCTGCAACGAGCACATCTGTTTGCTCCACTTTTATATCCTATGGGAGGGGCCAATCAGCTCCAAGCCGTGCTCCAAGCCCTTTTCCTCCGTAACTGTTCTTGCCTTCTGGCAGCTCTGCGCATGCGCGCATTGGGAACAGGCTCCCCCTGTTCCTCTGCCTCGCTCATGTCAGCCTCTGGAGGCTCTGGAGTTAGTACAGACCTCCCAGATGGCCCGGGCCCATCTCTGGCTCCGACACAGAGCCTTCTCCAGACTCCAGGCCTGGCCCATGTTCCTCCCCAGCCTCCTCGCTGTCCGACTGCTGCCAGCTCCGCAGGCTGCTGGCGGGCCACAACGACACAAAAATTGCCTGTCATTCAGAACATTTACTTTTATGTTACTCTTGCTCTATCCAAGCCAGAGAGCTCTCAGTTCTAGGTGCAACAATTCAAGCAAAATGCAGTACTCAAGGTGCAGCTTTCACTGGTCACTTCATTTCCATGTTCTTTGTTCCCTTTTACCATTAGCAGCATAAAACATAACACATGGGAGCTACAGAAGCTCAAATATTCTGTGTTGTCTGGCAGGTCTGCCTGGCAGTTATTCTCTTTGAGGATCTCAGTGCTGTTGATAGCTTGCACAGTATCCTCCATCGTTTTGTTAGCTATTCACGTGACTACGGCTTTTATCCTCACTGAATTCTTCTCTAAAATTCTGTTGTTGTTTTTCTGGTTGGGAAAAGAATCTTAAATCTCAGACGCTTTAAGAAGTGGAAATATGTTTCCTTGCCTAAAAGGAGATTGCAGTTTTCAGAAATGGGTTCATCTGAAGATGGCTCCTTCATAGATCCAGTGATCCCACTGAGATCTCTGTCCAACACAACCCTACTGGTATGGCTTTTGACTTCTGGAGCAACTTGCTGTTTGTCTGCCTATGAATAACCATTTTTAGTCTTTGAGCCTTTTCTCGGTTGTTGACCCAGA
The DNA here is from genome assembly GCA_023053685.1 of Diadophis punctatus similis. Classification (NCBI taxonomy): domain Eukaryota; kingdom Metazoa; phylum Chordata; class Lepidosauria; order Squamata; family Dipsadidae; genus Diadophis; species Diadophis punctatus. The sequence continues at coordinate 215,715,287 of JALIGW010000001.1, read as the reverse complement.
ATACAGTATAATATAAAATATCTCAATGAGTTTAATTCATTATATACTGTTAATAATGTTTGAGTCCAAGATGGCATGCTAATATCACTTTAATACGATGTGGAATATGTGTGATCATGTATGTTGCACCTGCCAGGAAAACCTTAATGCAGGGTGTCTTTTCCAAGATCTGCCATAGGTACCCAAGGAAAAATGTGGCTGTTTTAAGGTGTTCTGAACAAGTGTTATGTACATAATACTGTATTTTTCGGAGTATAAGACGCACTGGAGTATAAGACGCACCTTAGTTTTTGGGGAGGAAAATAGGGAAAAAAATTCTGCCTACCAGGTATTCATCTGGCTAGTCCTTAGTCTGATCAGCTTTCAGCACATTAGTTTGCTGGCTTTGAGCGGGATAAAAAAACACCTTCTAAAGCACAGCTGATAGAAAGAAGCAATGAAAAAAGCAGGCAAAGCATGGAAGATCACTTCACTCTTAGAACCTTGTTAGGGCTGGAAAAAAGCTTCAAAAAAGCTACATTCGGAGTATAAGACACACCCAAAATTCCAGCCTCTCTTAAGGGGGGAAAAGTGCGTCTTATACTCCGAAAAATACGGTATATATCAGGGGCGGCTTCCTAATTTTTTTACCACCACTCTGTGGGCGTGGCTTATTTTGTGGGTGTGGCTTGCCAGCCATGTGACCGGGTGGGCGTGGGCCTCGGGAGCTTGGCAGCGACCGGAGAAGCGGGGGGGGCATTGCCCACCCGCAACGCAGCCCCCCGCAGTGGGAGCAGCAAGACCGCGGCAGCGGTTCTTCTAGGAGGCTCCATCCAGTCTGAATGCTTCTCCCCATTCGATGATCCTAGGCTCCTGCTGCCCGTTCCCCCTCCCCTCAGCAGCTCGAGAAGCCTCGAACATGCGAAAATGCCTGGGATAATCACTGCACGTTCCTGGCTTTTCAGACTGCTGAAGGGAGGGGAACTGAGATAGGTCCTGCCGCCCATTTCCCCTCCCCTCAGCAGCTCGAGAAGCCTCAAACGTGCAAAAATGCCTAGGATCATCACCACGCGTTTGTGGCTTCTCGGACTGCTGAAGGGAGGGGAATGGAGATAGCTCCTGCCACCCATTCTTTCAGCGTCTCATGCACTCCCTCAGGCATCCTCCCCTGCTTGGACTCACTGTGGGGTAGGAAGGCAGTGCATGCGCAGTGCCAGAAGCTCGGCTTCTGGGCATATGCAGAAGAAAATTTAAAAAAAAATTTAAATTTTTTTTTAAAAATGGCGGTGACCAGGCACCGACAACTGACTGCACCGGTACTGTGACGTCACCAGCGGGCTGCTACCAGTGCTATAGAGTGGACCGCACCAGTAGGAACCCACCACTGGTATATATGTTCTGAATCACTGTTGCTCTTTGAACTTAGCTCTCTTTAAGTTATTAACTGCATCACTATAAATATAATCCAGTGACTATCCCAAGACCTACCCAGTATAGGTATTAAAGAAATATATAGGACTGTAGTTGGGCCAATAATGAGGAAACAAGACTATTGTCTTTGGGCTGCAAAAAATCTGGACAACCAACAGATGGCGTCAAAGAGATGTAGAAAACTATTTCTGTGCCTGCTGTCTCATATTGGTGTGCTTGATCAGGAGGTGCTAATGAGCTTTTAAAACATAATTGAATAATTATTTTGCCTCAGTGTGCCTTTATTTTGTAGGAGAACCAGTAAGATAATGCAGTTCCCTGTACTTTTCATGTGTGCTATTGAAAAAAAATGTCTGTATTTGGTGAAATATGCATTAGTGCACCTCATATCAGAGGAGAAAGCAGATTAGAATATTCTAAGAGATAACTTCATCATTTGTAATAGAATTCCACTCATAATTAAAGCATTTTCTGTACCGGAAAGCTTAGATGTTTTGGAATTTAAGAAAGAATGGAGTTTTTGGATGATAGAACGTAACAGTTTTGGTTCTGATAAATAGCTTCCTGTCTCAATATGATTGTTATTTATGCATCTCATTCCCTTTCCCTACTGAGTGTTGTACCCTTCATTTGAGCCAGTCTTTTTTTTAAATCGGGTTTCAAGCTGATTAAAATAGGAGTATTGTAGAGCCTATGGAGCTGAAGTTGTTCCACTCTGGATCAGACCCTTTCCTCTTTTTGTCCAACATTTATCTTGTCACACTGATTGTGAGAACTTGGCTCTAAAGCCCAAATCAGAACATGAGCACAATACAATTCCTATATTTATGTTCCCTGAGCAACTGATACGTTTTCCCCTCCTGTTTAATTGTGTCTGGTTCTTGGAGAGGCCTGGATAAATGGTTGCAATTTTGTTGGCAAGATTTCAGAAGTGGTTTGCCATTGCCTTCTTCCTAGGACTGAGCGAAAGTGATTGGCCCAAGATCACCCAGCTGCTTTTTGTGTCTAATACGGAACTAGAACTCAAGTCTCCCGGTTTTTAGCCTGATGCCATAACCACTGCACCAAAACTGACTCTAAAGCTAATACATAAGGACAATTCATTAGAAGGTCTGCATTCCTCTTCACCCCATTGGCAACTGATGTGACAAAAGTCATACATTTTCGGGATGTTTTTGATTAACTGCTCAGAATAGTTCACTGAGGAATGCCAAAGTCACCAATTCTTGGAGAGGTACTGCATTGTATTATACCGTATTTTTTGGAGTATAAGACGCACCTTTTTCCTCCCTAAAAGTGGCTGAAAATTTGGGTGCGTCTTATACTTTGAATGTAGCTTTTTTTCCCCAGCCCTAACTAGGTGCTAACAGATCTTCCCAGCTCTTACCTTGCAGGCTTTTTCATTGTTACTCTCTCCAAAGAATGTTTTTCCAGCCCTAAGTCTTTGCAGGGTTTTTTTTCATTGCTCTACTTGCTCCAAAGAAGGTTTTTTCCAGCCCTAACTAAGTGCTAACGATCTTCCCAGCTCTTACTGGCTTGCAGGCTCTTTCATTGTTATTCTCAGAAGAAGGTTTTTTAAAGTCCTAACCAGGGGATAAAATAATGTGCTGAAGCTGACCAGACTAAGGATGCTAGCCAGATGAATACCTGGTAGGCAGATTGTTTTCCCCTATTTTCCTCCCCAAAAACTAAGGTGCGTCTTATACTCTAGTGCGTCTTATACTCCGAAAATTATGGTATATATTATATGTGAGACACTGAAAATGACTCAGGCTTCTAGTTTCAGTAAAGAGAAAACTGTGCTGAAAGCGATATGTTATATAAGATTGAAGTTTAAGGGGACTACTGGAGAAACTTTTGGTTGCATAAAAGGATTATAGCATCCCCTTTTACTGCTGGAGCCCAACCTACTTTGGAGCAACTTTAGGAATGACTTCCAAATTGCTGCAAGAAGTTGGAAATAGGGAGATAGCAATAGCACTTAGACTTATATACCGTTTCACAGTGCTTTACAGCCCTCTCTAAGCAGTTTACAGAGTCAGCATATTGCCCCAACAATCTGAGTCCTCATTTTACTGATCTTGAAAGGATGGAAGGATGGAAGGCTGAGTCAACCTTGAGCCTGGTGAGATTTGAACTGCCCACATTGCAGGCAGCAGAAGTAGAAGTAGGCAGCAGTACTGCACTCTAACCACTGTGCCACTGCTGCTCAGATGTCTTATTTATAGGTGGAAATACATGCAGATGTATTAGAGTTCCATGGATCTGTGGCGTCTTACTGGGAGAGAACCAACTGGGATACATTCCCATCGCATAGGGAGTAGTAGGACTTGGTTTCATTAGATTGTTGGCAACTCCACCACCGTTTGCACCAGCAGTTAAAGTATGATAGCAACTGTATCTTGCCTCCATCCAGCTTTCTTAGAGTGACAGATACTTTGTGATAAAGCCATTGGATTAACATGCCTTTGGAGATTCCAGGCAGAGTTCCATGTTGATACTTGCAGACTCAGAAGTATCCAAGATTCTTTCTTTACTTGTCTTCTCAAATAAAAAAAATTAATCTGAGAGATTAAGCAGCTTTGTTGCCAAAAGATTTTTACAGCAAGATCTAACATAGTACCAATTTCTTCTTCCTCCTCCTCCTTTAAGGATCCATTCATATCTAATTATATAAAGAAAGAATTGGAACACAAACTCCAAGAAGAACAATTGTCTAGTTTCATGTATGGTATACAAACCAGGATTTCATAGCCCTTCCCTTCAAATGTTATTTAGAGCTTTTCAGCTTTAGTGTTTGTGATGATTTCTGAAATCAAAACCAGAAATCCAAACTTTTGCCAGACCACAGGCTCCTTAGTGCCAGACTTGGGAGACAAGCATCACATGTTTTGGTATAATTTTGAAAGCACACCATATGTTATTTTTAACCCTTCTCTTTCTCTACCCTTTGTAACTATCTAATCCAGTGTTTCCCAACCTTGGCAACTTGAAGATGTCTGGACTTCAACTCCCAGAATTCCCCAGCCAGCTTTGCTGGCTGGGGAATTCTGGGAATTGAAGTCCAGACATCTTCAAGTTGCCAAGGTTGGGAAACACTGATCTAATCCATTCCTTTACTAATCCAACAGATTACCTGTAGTAAAAGTTTGGGTGACTATTTCTCAGTCGCTCCAAAGCTGCAGTGGCAACGGAGCCCAAGAACCTGTACAGCTGTTTCTTTTATACAGGTAATCCTCAATTTACAACCACAATTGAACCACAGATCTATGTTGCTAAGTGAGATATTTGTTAAGTACGTTTTGCCCCGTTTTATGACATTTCTCGCCACAGCTATTAAATGAATTACCGCCGTTGTTAAGTTAGTAACTTGGTTGTTAAGTGAATCTGGCTTCCCCATTGACTTTGCTTGTCAGGAGGTCCCAAAAAGGGGATAGCATGATCCCCGGCCATTGCAACCGTCATAAATGTGAGTCTGTGGTCAACAGTCCGAATGTAAATCGCATGACCACAGGGATTCTGCAAAGGTCATAAGTGTTCTGCAAAGGTCATAAGTCACTATTTTCAGTGCGGTCGTTAAATGAACTGTTGTAAATCGAGGCTTACCTGTAGTCCCACCATTTGATATTGCAACACTTATCAGATTAAAAAAAAAATTCCAGCCATGTAGAGTTGTGAATCTTTGCTTAAAAGAATTTGGCTCTTCTGCTTTTAATCAGAATGGCGTCAGTTTCATGTGGGATCTCCTACTCTAAGTTAAGATCAAGAACTCCCAAGGATCTAAACAAACCCTCCAGTTTCTTTCTCATTGTGGAAAGTAATTTGTTTCAGTTTATCATTAGATCTGTTGTACCATTGTTTCCAATGCCCTAGAGAAACATTGCGTTTGGACTGACTGTTCCAACTCTATAATCCCTTTGGTTTTAATCCTATATGTAATTACCAAGAGGCAGGCCCCATTGAACCTAAGGAGAATCATTTTGAGTAAACTTTGCATTGTGATTCCCACTGAGTTCAATGGGGTTTATGCAAGTACTACATTTATTTATAAATATTGGTAATCAAAATACAGTATATGCATAACTTTATTGAGCTCTCTCTCTCTCTCTCCTTCCCACCCTCCCTCCCTCTCTGTCTCTCTCTTTCTTATTTATTCATTTATTTTATAATTGTTATAACCTGCCCCAATCCTACATGGACTCTGAAGAGTATAAAAATATCCCAGATGTTTTTTTTAACGTATTCATCTTTTCTGTCTTCTGTTTTATATCACATTATGATATAATTTCAAAAATATACCAAAAGACTAAAATGTCCTAATAATCTATGCATGAGAAGTGATATAATTGCAAAATTGTATTTGCCAGGCATGTTATTGTATAACCTGCAAAAAGCGGAAAAATCTGTAGTTCATGCCAACTTTAAAACTGTTGGACATTCATCAGTTTTAGTTTGAGGATATAAATGATCAACATGAATCTTTGGAAAGAAACAAACCCATTAGAATATCATATTTTTTCCCACAGCTCATTCTCCTTTATTTTTGAAAATCTGTGAGAGTAATTTCACCCTGTTAGTCAGAGGATGACATCACAATGCTACCTAACTATTTAGGTTTAAATCTGCATAGTGATGTTATGGTTACCAAGTAAAGCCAACTCAAAACAAGGAGTCCAAAGAAAATGTTTTAGGGCATTCTCATGAATGTTCCAAAACATATGATCTTTCAGTCTCAGCTTTTAACTAGTGACTTTGTTTAAATCATCTTTTTCTCAGCCTTAGAAAGTAGGCAGTGGACAACCACTTCTGACTGTACTCAATTTTTCATTTTATTTTTAAAAAGTTAAAATAGAAAACTTCAATTTTTTCCTCATGAATGTTCCAAAACATTTGATCTTTCAGTTTCAGCTTTGATTAGTGTTTTGTTTAAATCTCATCTCATGTCATGAGTATCAGACTATGAGTAGCAGTTCACATGATTTACCTACTTAGTATTACTAAAGAGACATGCGATTGTAGAAGCCAAGCATTCCTCACCTATATGGGTGAGCCTAAATTTCACAGGAATCATCAAGAGTGTCTAGCAGGAGTGCCAAACTCGATTTAATTGAGGCCCGCATCAGGGTTGTATTTGGCCTTGGAGGGCTGGGGTGGGCGTGGCCATGGTGGGCATGGCCAGCTCAACATCACTCGTGTTGGTGATGCCTCTGGTCACTCTGCCAGTGAAAAAGGCCTCCCGAGCTCCATTTTCGCTGGCAGAGGCACTGCGGGCCGATCCTTCACTGTTTCCAGGGCAGCCCCGTGGGCCAGATCTAAGAACCCCTGGGCCGGATCCGGCCCCCGGCCCTTGAATTTGACACTCCTGGTGTCTAGGATGTATTATCCTGCAATTGTTGCAAAATGTAGCTGCGCGAGCTGTGGTGGGTGTACCCAGATGCACCGACGTAATACCGATCCTCCACCAGCTGCATTGGTTGCCCATTAGTCTCCGGATCCAATTTAAGGTGTTGGTCGTTACCTTTAAAGCCCTACATGGCTCAGGGCCAGGTTACCTTCGGGACCGCATCCTGCCGCATACCTCCCTACAACCGGTCAGGGCCCACAGAGTCAGCCTCCTCCAGGTCCCATCGACCAAACAATGTCAGCTGGCGGGGCCGAGGGGGAGGGCCTTCTCTGTGGGAGCTCCCTCCCTGTGGAACCAGCTTCCTCCGGAGATCAGGACCATCCCCACCCTACTGGCCTTCCGGAAAGCAATAAAAACTTGGCTCTTCCGGCAGGCGGGGTGAAAGTGAGACCAACTAGATTAAATATGGGTCTCCCCCCATGATTGTAATATGAGATACTCTTTTTAACTTTTGTATTTTTTAATTATTGTATTTTATATTTGTTATATATTTTAATTTTTGTATTTTATATTTGTAATGGAATCTAACATGTTGTGAGCCGCCCAGAGTCCCCAGGGAGTTGGGCGGCATAGAAATCCATTAAATTAAATTAAATTATCTAGAAAAATGTCAGTAAGGTGAGAATAATCTGCCAGTGAGTAAAAATATTTTATAATTAAAATGGAGGATCTAACAGAAGATTCCAGTGCTGGATTCTGTTGGTAAAACTTCATATTGTTCATCTCCTGGGTGAACCTGCTATGGAGCAAGGACAACTGCTCTCATTCCCTAGCATTTTCAGTCTGGTATAACCACAGTTATATTAGGGCAATTGTTTCAATTGTGGTTTCTCAACTCAAGCTATTTTTAAGGACCATCTTGCTAATATTTGTTCAGATTGCTTAATTAAAGTTAGCATACTGTAGGACTTTCACATGATGGAAAGAACAGCTAGAGATTTATGAAAGGCAGGTGTTGGATACATTCCATAATAGGTTATGGGCTCACATTTGGAAATAATCTTTTTAGTTTTATATAGCTATCACAAAACTGTTTAATAAGCAGGTTAAGTGAAGTAATGGACTGTGCATATAGCTAAACTTGCATTTGATTGTGTGGTGCTCTTAAATCCAAGTTTCATATTTATGGTATTAGTCATGGAAATTTTCCTTGCAGGAAAATAGTACTGAAATGACTCAGGAAGTTGTAGTCCTGAGCTAGAGTGAGTTAATTGACTTTGAAAGCATTTAAACACAATAGAGAGCCAGTTTGGTCTAATAGTTAAGGCACCAGTTTAGAAATTGAGGAGTGGTGAGTTCAAGTCCCACTTTAGGCACAAAGCCGGCTGGGTGACCTTGGGCCAGCGATTCTCTCTCAGCCTTAGAAAGCAGGCAATGACCAACCACTTCTGAAGTCTTGCCAAGAAGACTCTGCAAGGACTAATCCAGGCAGTCACAAGGAGTCAAGACCAGGGGTGAAATTCAGCAGGTTCAGCTCTCCTCCTTCTCGGGCTCATACACACAGAGCAAACATGAGAAGGAAGCGAGAAGCAGCCAGGTGGAATGCTAGAAGACTTGGCCGAACTTTTCTGTTGGTTCTGTGGGCGTGGCTTGGTGGGTATGGCTTGGTGGGGTGGTGCTGCCCCACCTTGCCGTGAGTGATGTCAAGTTGGCCATGTCCACTCAGTCACATTACCCCCACTAAGCCACGCCTACCAACCCACGCCCACAGAACCAGTAGGGGGAAAATTTGAATGTCACCCCTGGTCAAGACAGACTAAAAGATACTAAATAAATATAGGGCAAAGTAGTTTAATCCTTTGGCTTTAACTTTTGAAGCTACCATAAGCTGAATCATTCCATTGGTCATCCAGTTCAACCTTGTTCAACCTGGCACCCTCTCATTGCATTTCTTCTCAGCTGGTATTGAAATTAATTAGAGCATGCAGCGTAAGGAAGATGTAAGACCTGGGGGAAAACAGTCTTGACCTTTATTTTTTACTTACCTATTAACAGCACTCTAAGGTTCAGTACTAATCTCCTTGATTCATTGTTTGGCTACTTTGGCAATTTTAAGATGTGTGGACTTCAGCTCCCAGAATTCCCCAGCCAGCACTGATCTTTCTGATTCACCGCTTGTCAGCTTTGGTGACTTTAAGATGCATGGATTTCAGCACCCAGAATTCTGGGAGTTGAAGTCCATTTATCTTAAAGTTGCCAAGGTTGGCAGACACTGACTGCCCTGATTGGTGATAACATTGACTGAACTTGGGACTTTCTGTTATGAAAAAATAGATTTCACCAATAGACTTTGACTGTTCCTTTTCCCCCCAACATGATTTAACTTTCTTGGGATCAGGCCAAAAAAAATCATAAATGTGTGACAATGAAAAAGACTCATTATAAAGTTAACAAGGCTAGTTTAAGGAACAAACTTAATTTTATTTTTTAAAAGTGAAGTTTTTATTTAAAGTGCTGTTTCTGGAGGACTCTTTAAAGACCAAGCATCTGGTTACAGATAGTTTGGAGCCATTTCTTATTAATAACTGTAAAGACATCATCACTATAATTAATAAGATGAGACATGTAATACGACAACACCCTAGAATATGAGCAAAGTTCAAGAAACTGGATTAATTTACAAACATAAATAGGGTTCTTCTTTTCTTTGTGCTTGCTGAAAACGAGATGGCACATGTACTATCAGAAATCCCCTTTAACAGTATCATTTAACTTCAGGGACTTTGCTTACAATCCAAGATTATTTTTCCTGTCAGCAGTCTGTTCTTCAAGACTTCAGAGTTTTTGGCCAAAAATAAACACATTACCTGAACTAGCAAAGTATGAAATGTTAAAACTTATACTGCATTCACAACATGGTGTGACTTCTAGAAGAATAACATGGTGTGTTAATACAGTTTTTTTCCTGGTACAAAGATTGTTGGAATTCAGATCCAACCATTCCATCCTGCATAAATAACGGCCAACAACATCTGGAGACTCAGCACTGGGAAATTATGATCTGGTTCCTTAATTTGATCCCTACAGTAATCAATCAGGATTGCACAGTCTTAGAGTGTGTTATGAGCCATGCTGGCGCAGTGGTTAGAGTGGAGTACTGCAGGCTACTTCTGCTGCCTGCTGCCTGCCTGCAATTTGGCAGTTCAAATTTCACCAGGCTCAAGGTTGACTCAGCCTTCCATCTTTCCGAGGTGGGTAAAATGAGGACCACAAATTGTAGGGTGCAATATGCTGACTCTGTAAACCGCTTAGAGAGAACTGTAAAGCACTGTAAAGCGATATATTTGTCTGAAGTAGTGTAGGGTTTCCTGCCTAGGCAGGGGGTTGGACTAGAAGACCTCCAAGGTCCCTTCCAACTCTGTTGTTGTTGTTATTATTATATAAGTCTAAGTACTAGTGCTAGTTCTTAGATAAATTCTTACCATGATCTAATAGAATTCTCGAGAAACTACTAGCAACTATTACTGTGACTACAAAAAGCTCCAGAGCTTTAAGATGTGATATAATCTCCAAATATTTAATCATTCCTATTTTGGCATGTTACCCATTGCTGAAAAATCTGCCCAATCACTTGGTTTCCAATCATTCAGTTTGCTACTAATTGCAATATTTTTGTCTTCAATATCCAACCTGCCTCTCCTTTTTATATGAAATCATTGGATAGTGAGTGCTCTTTATAGCTTAGTCTCAACCTTTACCCTTTACTCTTCTTTCACTGACCTACGGCTGTGATCCCCCCCCCATCTTAGATTTTCCTTCCACTTTTGGGTCATTGTCTTCAATCCAGTTGTGGTTGGCTCTTAGCTTCTGTTGACTTGTGAATGCTCCAAACATGTTAGAGGTCACAATGATCAGAAGAGTGTTTTAATGCTCAACACACTTTAGGAAAATTGGATGGGGGGAAACTGCTTCAGACAGTATGGCATATGTATCTTTTTCTAGGAAGTGATAGAATAGCATTTGGAGTGACCTCCAAAGAATACATAATATGCATTTCAGGATCCGATGTGGCAGCATGTGTGGTAGCAAAGCATTGAAGTATGCAGCATATTTAAAACCAATTATGGAAGACAGTTTTAGCTGTGGATCTAATTTGTGATCTAAGCCAACCGACACTTTCATGTTGCTGTCGTCCCCCCTCCTTTTTAGGGAAGAACTGAATTACTGGTGTAGATGTTAAGAGCTATGGCTGCATTTGTTTCTCTAATTACATGGATCTCCACCATCCAGCTTGTGCGGAAGATAAACTACCATTTTACTGGAGATGCTACAGCTTGATTTAGAGGCCTGTTTTGCCTAATTTTCCAGTTGAGTTTTTCAAGATAAGGAAAAGGTGCAGCCTAAGAGACACATTTTAGGCTTGCAAGAATCAGAAAATCGGCTCTTCCCTTTGGCCGGCACAAAAAATATTTTTAAAATGTAGACGAGATAGGAATGTGGCTGGAATGTGATTGTTTAACTTTTGCTCAAATGTCAAATGGAGTGGAAGCAATGGGAGTATAAGTCAGTATAAGTCAGACTACAGTAAGATATATTAAAACAAAAAAATGCTTGTAAATCCTTTTTTTTTTTTTTTTGGAAAAGAAATGAAAAGATTATTTGGTCCAAATAAGAGGCCAAATGGCTCAATATAATTTATCTTGCTTCAAAGACAGCCACATCATTTATAATGGTAACAGTAACAAGAAGGCAAGGTATCATTTCGCCCCCAAAATGGGACAGAAATATAAATTGTGCATTTATGTGTTTGTAAATGTAAAGAAGAGGAAGAAACAATTCTAGCTTATGTTATGTCATTCCCTTCTTTACCTTTTTGCTAATACTGCCAGCGGCATTCTCAAGGTAGAGTAAAAAAATAAGTCAAAAGAATAATGCCTTTCTCCTCTCTATATGTGTACATGGACATATGTACAATGGGGTAGGATTTTGGTCACCTATCATGGCCGCCATCTTGGCTTTGTTTGACCATTCCCTGATGGATGCCACGAAATACCATTAGGGTTTTTTCCCCCAAGAATGAATTTGACTATGGTCAATTGCAGATAAAAAGCCACTAAATTTATACCAAGGATAGGCTTACTGACACTCTCCTTTGACCCAGCGTACACCCTGCTTCACCGTAAGTTATTTATTTTTAGATTATTTAAATGAAAAATAACAATAAAAGAAAACCTAGCATTTTCTTGATACCCAAGGATAGTTCTGGGCCCCGTAAGTACTCCAAGACAACAAAAATAGCAAGCAGCTACAGCCTAGTGCTTTGTCCCTAACCTGACAAAGAAATGTTCTGAACCCACTCAGAAATAAAAAGCAAAAACAAAGGGAAGATAAGGAAGTAAAGAATGTCTTTAGTGTAGAAAGAAGGGATGGCAAGGAGCATCGTTGCCTCTCACATCGAGATTTGGTGCCTAGTCATATCATCACAGCAATCATTTATGAGAGTCCTATCTGTGATATATTTCCAACTTTCTAAACAAAAGAACATGTTGGTGCCCCACTTCCCTGCCCAGCCCTGGTTTTAAAAAAAACTCACATATTTTCTTTCTTTCCTGGACATTGTAATGCAGGATACTTAGAAAACTAAAGGTAAACTGTGACAATGTTTGATCATTGGAATGATAAATACATAACACATAAATACAAAACAGTTGCTCCAGAACTGTTAGCTGGAGTGACCATGTTTTCCCCAAAATAAGACCCTGTCTTATATTTTTTTGAACCCTGAAATAAGTGCTTGGCCTTATTGCCATGCACTCAAAAGCCCGATTGGGCTTATTATCAGGGGATGTCTTATTTAGGGGGAAACAGGGTATTGGGAGAAATAAATGAATGAAAAGCTCTTGCTTTGTCTCCTTTCAGTCATTCTCCTCAAAAGGCAGGCAACCCTGCTGCTGTGGCCTAGAGGTGGAGCTCTTGCCTCACAATCAGGAGGTTGTGAGTTCAATCCTAGGTAGAGGCAGATGTAGGGTCTCCTGCTTGGGCAGGGGGTTGGACTAGATGGCCTGCAAGGTCCCTTCCAACTCTGTTAATATGTATGTTAAATACTACTGCGTCCCTGCAGCAGGAATGATTGAACGGTCCAATCATATGGCTACAAAGACAGGTCAAACGTAACCATTCTTAGGCGAGACTGCCCAGTGCCCCTCTCCTGAGTCTATACTTCAGCCATGCCTCTCTTTCCAATTTGAATTCAGAACAACAGCATAGCTCCTATGTTTAGGAAAGAGTTGGGCCGGATTAGAATCTTGGATTCTGGGAGTTCCAGAGCAGCAGCTGGATAAGCATCGGACGGGCGGGGGTGGGACATGCACAGCCCTCAGGCCAAATTCAATTGCCAGTGAAAGGGCTTTATCTGATTGGTACTGTCCATAGGTATTAATCAAGAAAGGAACTATAGGAACTTGTGAGAGACTGCTCAAGGTCCCGTTGTATGACTTTTATATACAAGTCATGGGACTGTATTCAGAAAACTTAAAAAGAAAACTTGCTTTTCTTTTGAAGGAGTGCTTTATGCTGCCAAGTTTACTTCAGACCCTGTTCTTTGGAGAATATCGTTATATAAATGAGTATTTTCGTGTGTGTATCTCTCTGGTTTTTTGGTATCTAGGAGGAGCTATCCAGTTCCTTCCTCATACAGATTGGACTATAAGCATTTGGTTAAAGACAACTTTCTCAATCAGCCAACTTAACTTGCAGAGCTTGTCATCAGAAAGGAAAACTAAAAATGAAAATTTAGGATGTTAAGGCTGATAAGAAGAAGAATAAGTTAGAAGAAAGAAATAGATAGATTGATGATAAATTAAAAGAATAGTGATCTAGATAAAGAAATATGATAACGATACACAAAGCTGTAATATATACTATATACGATCTATAATAGTCTCCCTTTATTTTCATTTATCAGCAAAAAAATCCTACATACATAAATACATAAATACATACATACATATATACATATATATATGTGTGTGTGTGTGTGTGGTGTGTGTGTGTAACATTTTTGCTGATAAATGAAAATAAAGGGAGACTATTATAGATCTATTTCGAGCTATTTTGCTCTCGTCAGATAGCCATACCCGTAGTGGGAATTGAACCTGGGCAGTCTGCTTGAAAGTCAGAAGATTAACCTCTAGGCCACAAGGTTCTATTCCCAATCAGCTCTTCACCAGGAAAGGGTTATATATGTTTTTTTTCTGTCGAGTCATCCTGGTGTATGGAAGGAAACATCACAGCTTCCTTTTGCCTTTCAGCCCCTCCTGGGACCATCCAGGCAGTTTTCTATAGTCGACAAACTATATTGTCTATGTGTGTAACATTTTTGCTGATAAATGAAAATAAAGGGAGACTATTATAGATCTATTTCGAGCTATTTTGCTCTCGTCAGATAGCCATACCCGTAGTGGGAATTGAACCTGGGCAGTCTGCTTGAAAGTCAGAAGATTAACCTCTAGGCCACAAGGTTCTATTCCCAATCAGCTCTTCACCAGGAAAGGGTTATATATGTTTTTTCTGTCGAGTCATCCTGGTGTATGGAAGGAAACATATATATATATTCTTTATGTATGGTTTTTTTTTAGGTTAGGTTATGTTGTTTATGTTATTGTATAGTTTTATATATGTCTGATTTGTATATATGTATATTTGTCTTTTTTATTCTTTTTTTGTATTATATGTTGTCTCTTATATTTTAAAATGATTCAATAAAAATTATTTTTAAAAAAAGAAAAGAAAGGAAAGCTGAGTGAAAGAGCAGAGAGTTGACACGCAGAGGGTTCCGGGTTCGGTCCTTGGCTTCAAAAGATAGAGCTGAGAAAGATTCCTCTCTGAAAACTTTCGTCATTCATAATCAACAGCAACAATGATTAAAAATGATGCTTCAGGGATGGGATCCACCCATTACTTTAAGTATACATTAGTGTGACACTAAGGACATACAGGGGGACGCGGAGGCTCAGTGGCTAAGACGCTGAGCTTGTCGATCAGAAAGGTCGACAGTTTGGCTGTTTGAATCCCTAGTGCCGTGTAACGGAGTGAGTTCCTGTTACGTGTTTCAGCTTCTGCCAACCTAGCACTTAAAAAAGCAAGTAGCTTTTTTCGAAAGCACTTAAAAAATGCAAGTAGAAAAATAGGGACCACTTTGGTGAGAAGGTAACAGCGTTCCGTGTGCCTTCGGAGTTTAGACATGCCGGCCACATGACCACGGAGACGTCTTTGGACAACGCTGGCTCTTTTGGCTTTGAAACGGAGATGAGCACTGCCCCCTAGAGTTGGGAACGACTAGCATGTATGTGTGAGGTGAACCTTTACCTTTACCTTAAGAACACACAACATTACATCCCTACACTACATTAAATGAGGACACACTGAGTAAACCTCAGTGTGGTTTTCTTAGCCTACTATGTGAACTCCGCCAGTGAGGCTTGTAAACCAAGGCTTTTAATAGGTGTGAACTCAGAAGATTGTGATTTATTCTCTTAAACCATAAACAAACAATGGCTTAGTGTATTTCATACCAGAATTCTACGTTCTCTAGTCTGTTGCAGCCTTGTCACAGCTATCCAAGATTTGAAACTTTAACTTTATTTTGAGCATCTAATAAAATACCTGCAGTAAGCCAGTCTTAAAACACGCTCAAGTTAGAATTGAGATGGCCACAGTTTTGGAAGGCTGTATGTTTGTGGTAGACAAACCAGCTCAAAACACAGATAAATAACTTATTCTTAGGTGTTTAGTTGAGGGGTGAGAAACAAGCAAGCCTCTAAAAATTACTGAATTTCCTGGAAGTTGCAGTCATCTAAGGGTGAGGGCTGTGACAAGTCAGAAGTTGGTTTTTCCAAGGCCATTGTAACTTTGAACTAACATTACACGACTGGTCATAAGTCGAGGATTATCTGTAGTGAAGGGCCACAGATTCCCAAGCCTTGATATATAGCGTATTTTTCGGAGTATAAGACACACCTTTTTCTCCCATAAAAGAGGCTGAAAATTTGGGTGCGTCTTATACTCTGAATGTAGCTTTTACTAAGCTTTTTTCAGCCCTAATGAGATGTTAACGAGTGAAGGGATCTTCTGTGCTTTGCTATATCTTCCCTTTGCCTGCTTTTTTCACAGCTGCTCCCTCTGACAATCAGCTGAGCCTTTTTTCAGTCCTAACAAGTGAAGCGATTTCCGTGCTTTGCTAGCGAAGCGATCTTCCCTTTGCCTGTTTTTCTCATTGTTTCTCTCTCTGAAGAGAGAGAGAAGTAAAGTGTTTTAGAAACTGTTTTTTATCCCCAACCAGGGGATAAAAAGCAAGCACGTGCACTCAAAACCAGCAATCTAATGTGCTGAAGCTGACCAGACTAAGGACTAGCCAGATGAACACCTGGTAGGCAGATTATTTTTTCCCTATTTTCCTCCCCAAAAACTAAAGTGCGTCTTATACTCCGGTGCGTCTTATACTCCAAAAAATATGGTAGGTAGTCTTTGACTTACAACAGTTCGTTTAGTGATAGATCTAAGTTACAAAGGCACTACAGAAAGTGACATGCTGACTCTGAAAACCACTTAGAGAGGGCTGTAAAGCACTGTGAAGTGGTATATAAGCCTAAGTGCTATTGCTATTTTTCACACAACCGTTGCAGCAGTCACATGGTCATGTGATCAAAATTTGGATACTTGGCAACTGACTCATATTTATGACAGTTGCAGTGCCCCGGGGTCTTGTGATCATGTTTTTCAACCTTCTGACAAGCAGTCAAAATGGGGAAGCTGGATTCACTTAACAGCCATGTTACTAACTTAACAACTGCAATGATTCACTTAACAGAGATGGCAAGAAAGGCCGTAAAATGGAGCAAAACTCACTTAAGAACTGTCTGGCTTGGCAACAGAAATTTGGGGCTCAATCGTAGTCATACATCGAGGACTACCTGTACACGATAAGTTACTTTAAACCCTTTTTTCATCATTCCATAAGTAAAGAAAACCTATATTTGAGTATACCGTGAGAAAAAAAAATCCCTCTAGGAGAACTTTATTAGTTGTAATGGATTCTTTTATCATACACTGTTGTGTAGCAGGGGTGGGTTCCTCCCAGTTCGGACCGGATCGTCTGAACTGGTAGCGACCCACTGGTGACATCACTGTCGGTGCCTGTCCGTGCACGCCGCCATCTTTTTTGGGGGGGGGGTTGCGAATTTTTCCCCTTCCGCTGCTTGAAAAGAGCCCTCCTACCCGCCCGTGGGTTAGTACTGACCTTTATTTCTTCCCCCGAAGCACAGCTGATCAGATCCTCAGCTCTGTTTTGGGCTGAATCCTGCTTCTGAGCATGCGCAGAAGCCAAATTGCACGAGGGGACGTGCGCGAAACATCGCGATGCAAACCAGTGGTGAAGGTAAGTGGAAACCACCCCTGTGGTGTAGATCTAAATCAGTGAAGCAAATGAATGCCACTGATTGGTGGAAGATCAGAATAAGAACTCAGTAGCCTCATCAGATGTTACTACTAGTCAGTGGTGGGTTCTAAATAATTTTGCCACCGGTTCACGCGTGTGCTTGTGCTCGCGCGCAACACTTTACACATGCGCAGAAGCGTCCCGGGTGGGTGGGCGGAGCATCCCAGGTGGGTGGGCAGAGCCTCCCGCCGCCGGCGCTTCCGGTTCTAAGAACCGGTCCGAACCAGGAGCAACCCACCACTGCTGCTAGTGAGCTGATTCAGGAAATCATGATTTTGCATTCAAAATGGAGAGAAAGACTTACTTCCCACTTCGTAACACTTATTTCTAAATAAATGCCAGACTGGGTTGCTTATAATATTTGTGAGAAATATAACATGCCAACTAGCTATTCAGTGATTAAATAGTGCTGAAATCTATTAAGATTCGAGTTATTTATAAGAACGTTGTTTTACTGAATTGAGTGAGATGTAGTTCTAGCTGCCCCTTTTAGCTAGGTCAAATCTTGTATCAGTAATTCAAATAACTTCATGCCAAAATGTTTCTGGAGTTGTCTTGGGATGTACAATGCTGAAGAATTTAATATAGGTTCCAAATTGTGGTTCACATCAGATTTTTATCTCTTTTCTCCAGTCTTTATACCTTATTTGGCAGTGTTATTCCTATCAGTAAATACTGCCTGCCCCTGAGTCAGACCTTTGTGAAACTGTTCAGATGTCCAAGTATGATGTGTCCCCGAGCCTCCCTTGTGGTGATTCTTTCTACTTTTTATTTTCTTTTTGGCTGTCCATGGTTAAGAAGTCAGTATGGCCTAAAAGCAGTTTAAGCCAAACTTCTTGATGTGAAAATTGGGAGTGGGGGGGGGGGAGAGTGGGGGTTGCAAGCTGCAGTTTATCAAAACAAAAAACTTGCATTCCAAAACAGGGCTACAATTTGGCAGGATCTGAGAAAGTTGTTCCTATCCTGTTGATAGCTCCACGAAATGGAAACCTGATCTCTTGATGTGAGGGTTGGTTTTTGTGTTGTTTTTTTCCCGTCAGCTTTTGACACGTGGCTCAGTGGCTAAGACACTGAGCTTGTCGATCAGAAAGGTCGGCAGTTCGGTGGTTCAAATCCCTAGTATAGGTCTCCTGCGTGAGCTGGGGGTTGGACTAGATGACCTCCAAGGTCCCTTCCAACTCTGTTATTGTTATAATGTTATAACGTTCCCTTCAACAGCTGGAATCAGCTTCTTGTCATTTCCTCTTTTGTAAGGGTGAATCACGGCTGCAGAGCTAATTAGTTATCACACAGGGTTCTTCAGCACTTTAAAGCGCTCGTATTTTGGCAAAAAAGGTTGGATTCAGTTCAAGGACTATATAGCTTTCCCAAATATTTGTTTGATTAGGCTGCCGTTGTCCTTTACATCACAGTGGCCAACCCGGAATGTTCCAGAAAGGCATGAATTAGCTATTCAAGATGATTAATCTGGGAAAGGGTTCAATGTTAAAAGCTCCATTCTTCATACTTTGGCGTTCAATTTGAAACTAAAAAGAATATATATATATATATATATATATATATATATATATATATATATATATATATATATATATATATATATATATATATATATATATATATATATATATATATACACATACACACACACACACACACACATATATATATATATATCACATTTTTCTCTATGTCGACAGAAAACACACACACACACACACACACACACACACACACACACACACAGCTTTCATGATTTCAAAGATTTATCCTTGATCATGAAAACTGCAATCATACTTGATCTTACTTAATGTTTTATATATTTTGAGCCAATCCTCTCAGATTTAGAGCCAAAGAAAGTCAAGGAAATTCAACTCCTGCAGTAAAAATAAATCATTCCCACACACAAAAAAAACCCAATAGTTTTTTTTTAATTTAATATTTTGCTTCTGAGAATATTTGCATTTTTGCAACAGCTATTGAATGGAAAAAGGAAGGATGTTTAGATATTGGAAAACATAATAATAATAGGACACATTTTTTGAGTATGGGAAACCAGACAGATGGCCCGCATCAATATTTTTTGAAAAGTAGTCAGATGTTTCCTAAATCTTCTCATCTTCTAAGATAGCTTCCTAATGTCTATGGAGATTCTCAGTCATCCAGGTCATGGTTATCCCAAAGGTGCTTTCTTTCAAAAGGCAACTGGACTTTCTTGTATTGCTTGAAGATGTTTCACTTATTATCCAAGAAGCTTCTTCCATTCATGAAGAACTGAACTGAACTGAGGAAGCTTCTTGGACGAGAAGCAAAACGTCTTCAAAAAAACCAAGAAAGTTCAGTTGTCTTTTGAAAGAAAGCATCTTTGGGACAGTCTCAAGCCTAGTATTCTCCATATACATTCTACCAGAAGTTCCAATAATTCCCAAATGCAAATCAAGTCATTCTCATTGAAATATCCTAATTTCTTGTTAACTTTTAATTTACTCCTAAAGACAATAAGCCAGCAGTGTATATATGAGCCATCTGTATGACGTAGCTTCATAAACAGGCACCATTTTAGGCTTCATTAAGAAAAGTTTCATTTACAAATCATGGGAGTAAAATTTCCATTTTATTTTGCATGGATTCCAATTTGAATATTTTGTTCAATTAAGGGCACATTTTAAGGATTCCAACAAATTTCGACAGATTGAAAGAAAGTCAAAAAGGATCGGGGAAGAAGACACAAAGCCCTATGAAGAAAGCCTGAAGAAATTGGATATGTTTGGATCGAAAAGCCTGAGGGTCGACATGAGGGCAATCTTCAAAATACCTGAAAGAATATCAGATAGAAAATGATAAAGACCTCTGTTATTCCAAAGTTCAGGACTACAAAATAGTCAAGTGAAGTCATATGAAGAAGGCAGATTGTCATAAAATATTAGAGACTTTCTATCAATAAGAGCTTTTCACAATGGAAAAAATTACCAAATAACCCAGGGAGGTGCTGAGTCATGGCAACTAGACTTATTCTCCATCCTCTGAGGAGCCAGCAGTCAGGATGGGTTGTCTCCGCCTACCAGCAGTAGAGGACGAGTCACTATTTTTTTCTTAATTGCCTGGATCCGCCCCTTGGGGTCCCAGTTTCTGACTCGTCCTCAGCAGAACAGGACGTGGCAAAAACCCATCCCAACTGCTGGTCCATTGTAGAGTCAGGTTGTATTTTAAAAAACTTTTATTTCCTTAGATCTTTCCCTTTCTCCTTTTTCTTTGCTAACCTCCCTTGAAGATCCTTCATTATTTGGTGAGCGAGGGAGCGTGGCAGCACCTGGAGTCTCCCTCCTGAGCTGCCACGAGGGCCTTGGGCTCCGGCCTAGCCCACTGCCCCCCCAACCCCCCCCTTCGATTGCTCGCCTCGCGGCCGCGACCAGAAGAAAAAAGCCGTTTGACTCTGTTCCGGCTCTGGTCGCGAAGGGACTCCCGTCGCCGTGCCCTCGCTCATCTCCATGTGGGAAATTCTTATCGGGCGAGCTTGCTGCTGCCGCCGCGGTTGCTTTGCCCAAAGGGAAAGCGAAACCGCTAACGGCGCATTTCTTTTCCTCGGCCAGCCGATTGTCGCCTCGGAGCCTGCTGCCGGAGCCTCGCTCGCGGAAGGCTCCTGAACTTAAATTTGGCACCAACTCGTAGCGGCTCGGGACTGAGAAGAGCGGATCGCGCCAGGACTTCGCAGGGAGGATCGCGGATCGCGAAGCCGCAGCGACCGCTAGCCGGGCAGGTCACCAGCGTACCTAGCCCGTGGGGGGGGGGGGCGCGGGGGGGGGAGCAGAGACGCACCAGGCACTCCAGCCACAACCCTCCTTTGACTCCTGATCCCAATCGCCTTCACTACAGAAATGGCGAAAGGCATGCCCTCTAACTCTTCCAAACCAGGGGGCAAAAGGAAACAGAAAACAAACAGGCCTAATGATGATGAGGCTGCAGCCTCATCTTCTTCTCAACCGATCAGGGCAGAGGCCACGAGGGCGGAGCAGCGTAGAGATCGGGCCCTACAGAAGATTCACAATAAAGCTGCTCAGACTAGATCTGCCCCCCAGGCTCCCACCAGCCAGCAAGTGGTTGCTCCCTCACTTGAGGCCTCAACTCTTCCCCAGATATCTCCGAACTTGTGGGGACCAGGGGGATTGGGCATGGCTGCCATGACTGGCCAGGAAACAATCCAAGGCCCCCTACCTGATCCAGGCTCTGGAACAGAGCAGGCCCAACCACCACCTCATCCACCTTCTAGTCAGGAAGCCAGGCCTTCCCCTGCCTCGGACCCAGCCCAACAGCCACCGGCTTTACCATTTGATCCAACTCTAATCCAACAATGGATAGCAATGGCGGTCCAGAGCAGCATCACAGCCAACCTACAGAACTTGGCTGCCACCCTGCCCTCCGTGGGCTCAGGAATCTCCTCTCCCCAATTGGATCCTCAACCTAGCACCAGTGCAGGATTTCTGGCTGCGGATCAGCTTTCAAATATCTCAGAGGAAGATAATCTTGATGATTTGCCTGATTTGCTAATGCAGCCATTAGGTGATCTTTCTGAGGATGAGGAACCGGCACTGGGCAAGCCCCCTACTGCGGCCTTATTTCCGCAGGCTCTCTTCAAGTCTGTCCTTAGCAAGGCCAGGGCTACCGCCGGCCTCTCCTTACCCGCCGCCCCGGCTCCATCTCTTAATACTCCTCTGGGGCCTATCTTCTCTTCGGTAACACCCGAGCCGGAGTCAGTCCCGGCTCCTTCCTTATTTCTAGACACAGTGAGGAATCAGTGGGCAGCTCCAGCATCTGGACCATCTCCTTCCTCCCTTGAACGCCAGTTTTTCAACGTGGCTTCGGATCTGAGCGACTTGCTTGAGGTACCAACAGTGGATTCTCCCGTATTAGCACTCCACGCTCAGACCAATCTGCCTAGCGAATAGGAAGAGAACCTCAAGCCCGAGGAACGCAAGGTAGAACAGGTGCTGGTGCGCGCGCACCAGGCAGCGGCCTGGGCTATCCGGGCAACATCCACATCCTCATTCTTCGCAAGGGTAGCCCTCCTGTGGCTGAAGCAACTTCAGGAATACATCCCTGAGACCAACTTAAGAGCACATCAGGACCTGAATAAGATCTTTGCTACCTGCCAGTTCTTGGCTGATTCCACCTTGTACGCCTCTAAATTTACATCAAAGGCTATGGCTTCGGCCGCCGTGGCACGACGGATGCTATGGCTTAAGCAGTGGCCGGTGGAAACGCGCCACAAGTGGCGTTTGGCCTCTAAGCCCCTCAAGGGCAAACACCTTTTCGGAGATTCCCTCGACCCCTTTCTCATTGAATCTCGAGACAAGAGAAAGATATTGCCTTCCCTCTCCCGCAGGGGCCTTCCACGGCAGACTCCGTACCCCAGGCGGCCCTTTCGCCAATCTGACCAGGGTTCCAGCTTTCCCCGCACCCCAGGTCAGTATCCCGGTAGGTTTCGTCCCAGTCAGGACAGAGCCGGGCGGGGGAGACAGTTCAGGAGGCAATCCCGCGGAGGGGCAAGTGGGCGCCCCGCTAAACGGGGCAAACAATAGGTCACCACCCTCCTCAGGGGTACCCATAGGGGGTCGGTTGAAATATTTTGCTGACCAATGGGAGGCCACCACAGATGACTCATGGGTACTAGACACCATCAGACACGGTTTATCTCTTGAATTTCTCTCGCCTCCCCCTGGAGCCTTCATCCGATGCCCCATGGCCAGAAGCCTCGCTAAACGAGCCCTCATGGCCGAGGCGGTGCAACATCTACTGGACATCAAAGCAATTCAGCCGGTTCCTTCCGAGCAACGCTTCCAGGGGTTTTATTCCATTCTGTTTGTGGTACCAAAGGCTTCGGGGGGCTGGAGAGCAATTCTAGATCTTAAACGATTGAATCATTTTATATCTTACAGGAAATTCCGGATGCATTCTCTTAAAACCATTCTCGCCTGCATCCGCCCAGGGGACTTCATGGCTTCCCTAGACTTAACCGAAGCCTACTTACACGTCCCCATCGCTCACCATCACCGTTGTTACCTCAGGTTCTGCTACGCAGACAGGCACTTCCAATACCGAGCCCTTCCCTTTGGTCTCTCCTCAGCTCCCAGAGTTTTTACGAAGGTCCTCTCAGTCCTAGCGGGACACCTTCGGTCTCTCCCTATCAGAGTTCAATGTTATTTGGACGACATTTTGGTTCATGCCCCTACCAGATCCTTGGCGCAACAGCACCTACAGACTGTCACTCAGGTACTCACAGATCATGGTTTTTCGATCAATCTCACCAAAAGTCAGTTGTCCCCGTCGACGATCATTGTCCACTTAGGTCGGTCATTGATTCCTCAGCGGGTAAGGTCTTCCTTTCACAGGAAAGACAGGACAGTCTTAGGGAGTTGGCTTCTCAGGTCCAGGGGGCAGTTTCCTCCCCTCTTCTTACCTTGTCATCCCTGTTAGGCAAAATGGTCTCCTGCATTTCCATTGTACCTTGGGCCAGGTTACATGCCCGAGAATTGCAGTGGTTCCTTCTTCCCTTTCAGAGGCAAAAGCGAGGATCATCTCTTCACAAGGTCAGACTCCCCCCACAGGTCCGACGTTCCCTTACATGGTGGCGCTCCGCGGCTCTAACCAAGGGCACCCTGTTCCTGCCTCAGGCGCAAATCACCGTTACAACAGATGCCAGCCTCGCAGGATGGTGCGCTCACTGCGAAGGTGCCACGGCACAAGGCCTGTGGTCGGCACGACACGCCGGGTGCTCCATCAACTGGCTCGAGCTGCACGCGGCGTTCCTCGCTTTGTAGCATTTTCAGCACCTGCTGACGGGTTCGCACGTGCGTCTGCTCACGGACAATATTACCACCAAGGCGCATATCAACCGCCAAGGGGGCACCCGTTCCAGGACACTGATGGACGAAGCGAGGAAGATCGGGTTATGGGCGGAACGTCACCTCTCGTCCCTGGTATCCGAACACATCTCCGGGGTGGACAACGTCCAGGCGGACTGGCTGAGCCAGTCTACGGTGGACCAAGCCGAATGGCGCCTGGATCCGGCGATCTTCCAGTCAGTCGTGAGGAGATTCGGCACCCCACTGGCGGATCTGTTTGCGACCCCGGACAATGCGCAGCTCAGCCGGTTTTACACCAGGTACCTGACTCCGGGGTCAGAGGGGACCAACGCCCTGATCTGCAGGTGGCCCACGGGCCTTCTCTACGCCTTCCCGCCTCTTCCCATCCTACCGCTAGTGCTCAGGAAGTTGATCCAGGAGAGAGCGGAGCTAGTCCTAATTGCACCCTTTTGGCCCCGGCAACCCTGGTTTGCCGAGCTCGTAGCTCTCTCCGTGATGGACCACTGGATGCTACCTCCCATCCCGCATCTCCTCAGTCAAGGGACACTCCTCCACCCAGACCCCCGGTGGTGCAAACTGACCGCTTGGCGCTTGAGCGGGGCAGCCTGACCAGGCAGCTCTACGACCCCGACGTCATCTTCTACATTCAAGCTTCCCGCCGTCCATCTACTGACCGTATCTATTCCGCGACTTGGCGGGCCTTTTGTTCTTGGTGTTCATCTCAACAGATCTCCCCTCTCGATGTTCCCCTTCCGTTGGTCCTTCGCTTCCTCAAACAGGGTTTGGATAGGGGTCTCTCTCCTAATACCCTGCGACGCCAACTCGCCGCGCTGTCCTCCGTCCTCTCATGCGGACATTGGGATTCCTTGTCGCATATTCCGACCATCCGTCGTTTTCTGAAGGGCGTTACGAACTGCCACCCCCCGGTTATCCACCGATACCCTTCCTGGGATCTGTCCAGGGTTCTGCAGTCCCTGACCCAACCCCCGTACGAACCATTACGGGAGGCTTCTCTTCGACATCTATCCCTCAAGGTAGCTTTTCTTCTTGCCATCACCTCGGCTCGTCGCATATCGGAACTCGGGGCCCTCTCTGTCCGCGAAGACCTCTGCATCTTCCATCCCGACAAGGTCGTACTCCGTTTGGATCCCGCTTTTATTCCAAAAGTAAATTCCTCCTTCCACCGTGCGCAGGAACTCGTCCTGCCCTCCTTTTGCCCATCCCCGTCCCACCCTGCAGAAAGAACTTGGCACACTCTAGACGTTCGCAGGGCCCTGCGTGTCTACATCTCTCGAACACGTCCCTTTCGTAGGACAGAAGCACTCATGGTCACCTTCTTACCCCAGACAATGGGACTCAAGGCATCACCCTCGACCATAGGCCGATGGATACGGGGAGCCATTGCCAAGGCCTACGACATGGCTTCTCTCCAGCGACCAGCGGGCATCACAGTGCACTCTACCCGGAGTGCGGCCACTTCCGCGGCCTGGTCCACTCAATGTTCACTGGAAGACCTCTGCAGGGCTGCAACCTGGGCATCGCCCACTCCTTTCATCAGGCACTACAGAATTGACAAGTATGCATTGGCTGATGCCGCCTTCGGCCGCAGGGTGCTACAGAGAGTGATACAGCACCACAACGTTTGATTACACTCCCTCCCATGGGTACTACAGCTCTGGTATGTCCCATCCTGACTGCTGGCTCCTCAGAGGATGGAGAATGAGCGTTGACTTACCTGATACGCTCTTTCTCATCAGGAGGAGCCAGCAGTCAGTTCCCTCCCTAGTTGGTTACGTTGTTCCAGTGCTGCACCTGGGTGGGGGTTTGTTTTTCGGTTCAGTTAGTTACGCTGCTAGCATTAGCTTTCGGGCTGTTGGTTTTCCCTAGTTTATATATATATATATATAAAAAAAAACTCCTTTCCTTCCCTTATTCACCTTTATGAGAGTTTTCCGGACCAGTTCTATCAGTTGGGATGATAGTCTTTGACTTTAGTTTTCGCCACATCGAGTCGCTTTCCTCGGATTCGTCAGAACTGGGACCCCAAGGGGCGGATCCAGGCAATTAAGAAAAAAATAGTGACTCGTCCTCTACTGCTGGTAGGCGGAGACAACCCATCCTGACTGCTGGCTCCTCCTGATGAGAAAGAGCGTATCAGGTAAGTCAACGCTCATTTTCTTATTAGTTTGAGATGTTTTGCTGCTCATCCAAACAGCTTCATCAGTCAGAACAAGTTAGTTAGGCAGAGAGTTGTTGGAATGTACCAACTCCTCCCACACCAACCTCAGGGTTAACCCCCCCCCCCAAATTGTGTTGCAGTATGTTGTTAAAGATTCTCAGTCATCCAAGTAAAGTTGTCTATAGGTTGAGTCATGGTAACTGGACTTATATTCTAAACTAACTTAACTAATTAACTTGCTCTGATTGATGAAGCTGCTTGGATGAGCAGTGAAACATCTCAAATTAGCAAGAAAATAAGTCCAGTTGCCATGACACAGCGCCTCTCTGCGTGATTTGGTAATTTTTCCCATTGTGAAAAGCTTTTATTGATAGAAAGTCTCTATTATGTTATGACAATCTGCCTTCGTATGACTTCAATTGACTATTTTGTAGTCCTGCACATTGGACTACACCCTTCAGACAACTTTACCTGGATGATTGAGAATCTTTATCCACATACCCAGAGAGGCACTGATCCCTTCTCTGTGTTCAAGCAGAAGCTAGATAGCTCAAATACAGCTATATTGAGTAGAGAGTTGAACTCAGTGGCCTAAATAACCAATTTCACTACCTGAGGAACCTACGTTCTAGGGTTATAATTGTTCCAGCCAAAGATTAGACAACCATGATGTGCTCAACTCTCTCTAGAATTTGTAATTTAGGGCAAAAATTGGGCAAGGAAGCCAATACCCACCAATGACAATATGTGAGGCTGTTGGCTCCATCTATTGTGGCAGTTGAGGGACAGAATATCAGCAATCATTGTTGAGTTTTGTGAAGTAATAACAATGGCACAAGGCTGGTAATGAACAAATGGAAGGCTGCCAAATAGGGGTAATGTTAAGAGAGAACTTGAGACTTATGGTTCACACTGTGCATGCTTTCTGAAACATACTGCCCCAGTTCCTACCAACTTTGCTATTATATCATTAGTGCTAGTTTTACAAGAAACCAATACATTTCCACTTGTGACTTTTTAAGATATGTTTAAATATTTTACAGCACAGCAGAAAAAGTCTATTGTGCATTTAGAGAAAGTAAAGGCAGAGCAGCTATCATCAAGATCCTCTGTTATTAAACATTTTGCTGGGACCTGAGAGAAAACCTATTATGTTGTGCATTAGGGCAAGAGTACAAAAAGTGTGTGTATGTGTATGTGTGAGTGTGAGTGGGGTGGGGAGACTGCTAGTTAACAACGTTCATAGGTAAAATTAGCTCTGTGGTTCTTTTTAACTTTTCCTACTACTGAGAAGATTCAGAAGGTCATTACGTTTGAGCAGTGGGGGGGAAAGGGGACAAGTCTGGACTAACATGTTTATTTATCCTGCTAATGATAATGTCTGGAGCAGAATAACCTCCCATGAACTTGTATCCTGCAGCCCAGCTGCAGCTCTTCAAGAAAGACATCATTAAATCCAGAAAATAGAAGAGGGAGGTGCTTAAACACTGACTATTATCTCCTTTCTACTAGTTTTGAGGAGATGGGGCTTCTCCTCATAAAACACCTGCAAAGAAGTGTCCGTGCGGGTGGTAATGGTCAAAGTTTGCCCACACAACTTCTAGAAAGCAAATTTCTTCCATTTAGGCTATTGTGGATTCTCTCCCCCCCCCCCCGCCCCCTCGTTGTTTGCTATTCCTGTGCTCAAAAGTGTATCCTTTCAACTTGGGAGCTTCTTTCAGTCTCCAATCCTCTTGGAGAACTTGCTATGCTCTGTCTTCCTCAGAGCTCTTATTCTACTTATTTAATAAGTAGATATCTTATATCTTATCTTATTCTACTTATCTCTGGGAGTTGGGCGGCATAGAAATTTTAATAAATAAATAAATAAATAATAAAATAAATAAAAGCTAATCAACAGTCCTTTCATATTTGCACTGTGCATAATTAGAATATCATTTGTTTATTTATTTATTTATTTATTTATTTATTATTTATTATTTATTTATTTATTTATTTATTTATTTATTTGTTTGTTTGTTTGTTTGTTTGTTTGTGACATTTATATACCGCCTCACAGTGCAAGCACTCTCTAAGCGGTTTACATCAGTAAGCAATGTATATTTACATTTCCCCCAACAATCTGGGTCCTCATTTTACCTACCTCGGAAGGGTGGAAGGCTGAGTCAACCTTGAGCCGGTGAGATTTGAACCGCTGACCTGCGGATCATAGTCAGCTAAAGTGGCCTGCAGTACCCCACTCTAACCGCTGCGCCACCTTGGTTCTTATCATTCTGGCAAGGAAGCAAAGAGCATTCAATTGCTTCCTCTAAATCTGTTGTTTTGGTTGGATCTGTGGCTGGCTTGTTCTTTCCACTGCTAAACTCCCTTGCAAAACTGCTCTACACCCAATTCCTCTCCTTGCTTGATCTTGAGAAACATCTCTTCTACTGCATTTATTTTAGCTTCTCATGGTGAGGCTTTCTTGGCTGGTCTCTTGAACAGGAAATAATATACAATAAAGGTATATTTCCATTGCATTTGTTTAAATGGATGCTGACCTTAAAACTAGTTTGTATTTTAAACAGAGGAAGCAGGGAAATCTGAGTCGTTTATACTTCTTCCTTTGCATGGTTCTTATTGTTTCTATGCTTTTTCCAAGAAAACAACATGGATGTATCCATATGGTCACCACGAATCGAGCTCACTTCGAGGAAGAATATACTTTTAATTTGTGTTATGTCTAGAGAATGCTGATTAGTATTCCCTCAATCTTGCTTTAAAGCAAGATGCATCGTAGAGCCACACCATTTTTAGCATATATGTTAGGAGACAATCTCAAAGTCACCTGGGTATGGAATGGCCATTGACCCATCCCTGTCTAATCCACTGCTTCCCTCATCTATGGTTCCTAAACATAAAACCCATTCTTCCTCTCTCAAAAGAAAGGAAAGTCATTATTGGCCACCATGAATCTCTTAGGATATGTCCAGCCTGGCCCTGAAAGTTATTCCTCAAGTTTCCAGGTCAGGCAATAAAGGCTTTGGTTCATGATGCCCATCTGCTAAATCAGAGAAATGTGTTTATGCTAAGGTGACCAGACATCCCGCTTTTGGCAGGACAGTCCCGCTTTTTAATCATTTGTCCCGCGTCGTTTCAAAAAAGTCCCGCTTTTTGAATTTGAATTTGCCCTGCACACCCCTCTGCCTCCTGCCTCGCCTGCCTCCTCCTGCCAGGCGGGGAGGGAGGGCAGTGAGAGGGGCAGCGGCGGTCTTGCCTGTTCATCGCCGCAGAGCCGAAGAAGCTGGTGGCGTTCACGACGCGGAGCTTCCCTTGCCTGCTTTCCCCGGCCGCCGGGACGCCGCCATTTGTGTTCTTTTGCCCTCTGCGCAAGCAGAACGCTTTGCGCATGCGCAGAGGGCAAAAGAATGCAAATGGCGGCATCCCGACGGCCGGGGAAAGCGGGTGGGGGAAGCCCCACGCCGCGAATGCCACCAGCTTCTTCGGCTCTGCGGTGATGAACAGGCAAGCCCGCACCGGTAGGAACCCACCCCTGGCTGAGATGAAGGGGGGGGTGTTTGGGGGGGGGTTGCACAAAGCTGCTGGATAAGAGAGATGGACCCCTCCCATCTTGCTCCCCTAGAACCCCCCCTGTCAATGGTGTCCCGCTTTACAAATATTAAAATCTGGTCACCTTAGTTTATGCTGGCCTGGGTTACACGATCACATTGGGAGATGAAAACTGGGTTACATTTCTCACTTGCTTCAGATTAACCCTCTTATTGGGTTAACAAATCAGGGACCTGAATTAGTTTGGAAGCTGTTATCCCAGAATAACTGAACATGTAAATATTTATGTTGCTCTTACCCTTTCCTTTCCCCCTTCTCTGTATCTATTGCCTTTTTCCTGCTTGAAGGCATCTGTAGAAGAGAAAACATAATCAGTTTGCTTTGACTGATCATGTTGCAATTTATTTTTAATTGGGATACATACTCTTGAACGGATGCAAGACAGCTCAACTCATACTAATGAATTGATTTCCAAAAGTGACATTTAATAATTATCTTCCATGTCACTTACATTAGGAATACAAGGTTTAACTCTGGAAATCATTTTAATGAGGCATTAGCTGTGAAAGAGGTGTGTATTAGTGACTAGCTAGGAGAGTAACATAATTTTATAATCTGTTTGGAATTATAGCAGTCAGAAGAAAATTTAACATTCTACAAGCGCAGATTTTTTTTTCTTGAAATAGATGCAAAATTCTTTTTTTTAAAAAAAAGCAATAATAAACTTTCATTTTCCCTGCTTTTTAATTTTTGTTTTTTACTCCTTATCTGGCCAGCTATCCTAGAGATACCATTTCCAAGTTCAAAATCACAAACAGGTGGAAGGCTGGTCAGCCTTATTCAATGCCAAGACACATCTTTTTGTTCTGTCAACTATTCCCAGTTCAGTTCTTTAGTTTCTCCTACTAAGAATAGTGCAGGCTTCTGTCTAAAACTTGAGGAAAGGCCATTTAAATTGTTAGGACATTAAATCACGAGGAAAGCCAATTGTATATGTGTGTTTGTTTTTTTCAGTTCAGACATATGACAGTACTAAGTAAAATCATAAATGGTGTGTTGGGGGGGAAGTGAATAGAGCAGATTATTCTCTTATATAAACAATGCCTGCTCCTGTGCTTATCATCCACTGGACATAAACACATGGAGCCTTGGAAGCAATGAAAAGAAGCACTTCTCCACACAACACATAATCAAGCTATAGAATTCATTCTAATGACATAAAGTGATGATTTACACTTTTAAGTGGAATTAAAAGGGCAGAGGACAAACGCATAGAGGACCAACCTTTTAGCGGCTCCTGGTCTTGAGGATCGTAGATTACCTCTTGAGAACAAGGCAGCATGTCTTCTGCACTTGGTACAAAAGTGCAACAATGGAAACGCCATATCACTTTCCTGTCACAGCTTGTGAGCTTCTCAAGTGCATATACAGCTGGTTGGTTAACAGTTGCCCAGACAGTTGGATGAATGAAGCTGTGGCCTCCATTAACATTTATATTCTTATGAGTTGAACAAGCAACAGGTGTACTCAATGAAATGATTTCCTACATCGCTTCCTTTATGAGACCTTGCTTTCCTTATTTACAGAGGCAACCCTAAGACTGTTAATGGCACACACATTTGTAAAATTACGGGATTATTTTCTGTCTTCACTTTGTGAGTTAATTTGGATGTTTCAAAGCACGGGTGTCAAACTTGTGGCATCATGTTGCTGTCACGTGATGTATCGCGATGTTTTTTTCCCTTTGCGGAGCTGGGGTGGGTGTGCCCTGCGCGTGACGCATCCGGCCCATGGGCCGCCAGTTTGACACCCCTGTTTTAAAGCAAGGCTTCTAAACCATTGACCCTTCTCATTTATTCATTAAGTTCAAACAAGTCTTCAGTCACAATAGGAATACTTCCTGACAACAAAGAAGAGTCTAGGCCAGCCTTACACAAACTGAGTGTCTTCCGATGCGTTTGGAGGACAGTGTCCTAACGCTCAGCTATTGTCAAGGAATTTTGGAAACACCACAGCTAATCCTCATTTACCAATAGCAATAGCACTTTACTTATATACCGCTTCATAGTGCTTTACAGCACTCTCTAAGCGGTTTACAGAGTTCAGCATATTGCCCCCAACAATCTGGGTCCTCATTTTACCCACCTCGGAAGGATGGAAGGCTGAGTCAACCTTGAGCCTAGTGAGATTTGAACAGCTGAACTGCTAAACTAGCAATCAGCTGAAGGTCGCAATGCTGCTTTTAACCACTGCGCTATCTCAGCTCATAAATAGGGTTGGGAACTCTGTTCCTAAGTGACACATTCATAAGGCACAATGTCGCACTATCATGCTGTCTTATGAAAGCAGTTCCAGAAGTCCCAGTTACCACTATTAGATGAATTCTATACCGTTGCGGTTCATGGTCAAATGCTTACCATTTGCAGCCTCCTGCCAGTTTTCCCATGGACTTTGCTTTGTTAGAAGTTGTGACTGAAGGCCACAAATGGTGATCATATGCTCACAGGATACTGCAATGTCGTGACAGTGAGCTGGTTGCTACGTGCCCAAATCATAATCATGTAACCACAAGGACGCTGTAATGGCCACAATTATGAGGACCAAAATGATGGTCCAAAAACATAAGCAGTTTCAAAGCACGTCCTTTCCGTCCCAGTGAAAGCATATGCTAACCACATATGATAATTCATTGGTACTTCTGTTGTAAGCCTCTTTGTTTTGCTGGCTACTTATGAGATCAGAGAAGGATATGTGTAAAAGCTTCATCACATACGGTAATTAAAAGTCTGCATTTGGCTTAGTGGACCATTTATGCATATCCAAATTAGTTTCCTATTCAAACACAAATGCAACCAGCAGTGAATGTGTGGTGCATCTGGATCCTTGCACTGGCCAGAGGTTTGGACTAGATGATGATTCTCATGGCCTCTCCCAGCTCTTCCATTTTATTATTCTAAGATCTCTCTGGTGTGCTAAACTATAGTCTTTTGCCATTTGTATCTAGTCATTGGTTATAAAACACAGGATGAAAAGTCTCGCATGTCAAAGCTTCCTAGATATTTTGCAGTCTGAAGTAAACGGAGAGCTAAACGCGAAAAAATGCCTAGTTTGCAATATTATTATAATGACATAGGATCAAATGCCAAATGGCTTCTAGCCAACTTTGCTTTAAGTTGGAAAAAACGCCCTCCAGGTCTGTTATTCTGGATTTTTGTTTGAGCCAGGGTGCTAGGGGTGTAATGGAAATACTGACAGCATGCCTCACCTCAGAGCATAAAGCAAGTGAAACGAACAGATCCAATTACACTGTGGGCTGACGGGGATCCTGAGGAGATGTATCTTTTGTGGGGGAGAGTTCTTTGGCCCAGAGTTCTTTCATAGGAGTAAATGAATCTCTCTCTCTCTCTCTCTCTCTCTCTCTCTCTCTCTCTCTCTCTCTCTCTCTCTCTCTCTCTCTCTCTCTCTCTCTCTCTCTCTCTCTCTCTCTCTCCCTCTCCCTCTCCCTCTCCCTCTCCCTCTCCCTCTCCCTCTCTCCCTCCCTCCCTCCCTCCCCCTCCCTCTCCCTCTCCCTCTCCTTCTCCCTCCCTCCCTCCCTTTGTGTTGCTTTTTTGAATATTTATATAGAAAACAAGATTTTTGAAAGGAAAAGATAGTGGCACGATGTACATCCCTGTTTTTCCCATTGACCGGTAAATCCTACAATATCTTCCTCCTTTTCCCTTTCTTTAGGGTTTAAATGAGGGATGTCCAACCTTGGCAATTTTAAGACTTGTGGAATTGTGGACTTCAACTCCCAGAATTCCCCAGCCAGCCATGTTGAAGTCCACAAGTGTTAAAAAGTTCCCCAGATTGGACACCTCTGTTTTAAACTTACCTCCTAGTGAGAATCACATGTGGATTTCCATTCTGTCTGTGCTATACTTCTGTTATTTTGGAATACTTTTTTTTGCCCTAAGCAACCAGCAAGCAAGCCATGCTCATGATGGCTTTCATCAACCTCTTCATCTATTCCAACTTTCTCAGGTGCTTCAGAAGTGGGATGCAGTGTTATACTGAATGTGTGAAGGTGATTTGCAAGAGTGTCCTTGGGTAGGGGAAAGGCCTCATCTCAGAGTTTATCTAAATTCCAAGAGCAAGGATATAGTTTGGCTTTCTTTGGGTCAAGTAGAAATCTTGGGACTTCAACTCTCAGAATTCCCCAGCCAGCATGACCAGCTGAGAATTCTAGGAGTAAAAGTCCAGACCTCTGGAGATTGCCAAAGTCGGGAAACTTTGTGGTAGACATTCAGAAGGAGTGAAACTGCTGCTGATAGCATTGTTAACAGTAACATGCCAGCATCTTTGGTTTATCATTTCTGATGCCAGGGAGTTCTTAGACAACATTTTCTTGTATGGGAGTTCTTAGACAACATTTTCTTGTATCTTTTCATGGCATCTTGACCTTGGTTCTGAGGAATGTACAGCCACCTTGACTGTATCTGCTCTGACAGTTCTTCCCATTAAAATTATGTTGTAGGAGAGGGAGAACCTTTGATGATAAAAGCATGACCTTGAAAGCATAAATATAACTCTCTCTGTTCAAATGCAAGATGCCTATATCTCATGACCTTTCCACCTATTTCTGAAAGGGGGGAAGAGGAACTAAAAACAGAGAGAAAACGTGGTGGTTCCTCATGCTCATTCACCACCATTAATTGTTCATATTTTAGTGTGGACTTGTGCATTTAGGCTTGCACAGTGTTCTACATAGAGGTTTAGAAGTTGCATTGCTGTAGGTTAAATCACTTATGTACCTTTCCTGTCTGCGGTTATAAGGAAAGTTGCAGAGAAAGGGGAGCAGCCAAAACCACTGAGATTTGCTTCTGTGAAAAGACAAAAAAAAAGATAAAATAATTATCCTACTATATTCTGTCTTGGTCGGTCCTCACTTGGAGTACCGTGTTCGGTTCTGTACACCCCAATTTAAAAAGATATCCACCTGCTGTGGCCTAGAGATGGAGCTCTTGCCTCACAATCAGGAGGTTGTGAGTTCAATCCTAGGTAGAGGCAGATGTAGGGTTTCCTGCTTGGGCAGGGGGTTGGACTAGATGACCTGCAAGGTCCCTTCCAACTCTGTTAATCTGTTATCTGTTATCTTTTGGTTTCTTCCTCTTGACTGGAGATTTTCAGACGAAGGCTTGATTCTTATCTCTTGAGAATACTTAGTGAATTCTGCAGTGTGCAGGAGGTTGGGTTTGACCTCTTAGGACCTTTCCAACTCAGTGATTCTATTCTATGAAAGAATTGTTGAATGTCTTTAGTGGTAGACATCCATACATCTAAAAAATGCAAGAAATCAATTAGATACCCTCACAAATATCTAAAGTTGTTCTCCAAGTGACGGTTCTCTTTGATATCGTCTCCATGCACAAAAGCTGTGTCATGTCAAAGGGAATAAGGACACATTTCCACAGTAGTCTTTTTGCTCACAAGTCCCATACGTGTAGTATAGCTAGACAGAGTGTGGCTTTACACTTATATCTACTAACCTACCATGGATACCAACTGAAATAAGAATTCAAGAGTTGAATAAGTAAGATTGGAAACATTCCTTGAGTTAAGAGTAGTTTGTACATTTATTTATGTAGTATAGCTCCAATTCAACATTTACAAATTTGTTAATATGATACTTGGAGGAGCACTAAAAAGGTTAAAGATATAAATGTGAAGTATATACTATAAATTGGGAACTTTTCTATGTTTGAAGGAATCTGGACCTATTGTATATGGACCATAGCTAAAAAGATAGCTTTACAGTTAGTCTTTGACTTATGACTAGTCACTTAGCAACCATAAGAAGTTATGACCGACCCAAAAGTCAGAAGCTATGACCCAGATTCAAAGTTTATTTATTTATTATTTATTTATTTATTTATTAGTGAGATTTATATATCGCCTCACAGTGCAAGCACTCTCTAAGCGGTTTACACCAGTAAGCAATGTATATTTATATTGCCCCCAACAACCTGGGTCCTCATTTTACCTACCAACATTTTACCAACCGACAGTTGGGTCCCCTCCATGGTCACATGACTGAACTTTAGGCATTCAGTAACCTGGCCACATTTATGGCAGTCTGTAGCATCCCATAATCACGTGACCACATTTTATGGTGGTTTTGCTGAAAACTGACTCCTAGTTTTTGGCAAAACTGTGCCCATTAAAAACCATTGATTCTCCTAACCATTAGTGTTTGCTTTACGATTGCCACATTCACTTAATAACTGCCACAGAAAAATGTAAAACTGGATTGGTCATGTGACCGACCCATTTTATTGACATAACATATGGCTGCAATTGGTAGGCTCCATTACCATCGTATGTTGAGGACTATCTATATTTATTGGAAAGACGCTGATCTACTTGATTTAAAATCTTAGATTGTGGATATATGTTTATTTTCTATGAACCTCTTTCATATTGATGCAGACAAAAATGAACTAAAATCTTTTGGAATAGTCATGGTTTAATTTGGTGTGTAAAACTTATATTTATGTCATTCGTGTGTGTGTGTGTGTGTGAATTTTTATCACGTTGTCCGTTCATTTTTCTTTTGCTACATCTTAGTTGCACTTCTTTTCTGACTTTTTATTTTATGTATGCTAAAGGTAATAAAATTATTTCTAAAAATTATTTCAGTTTTCCCTTTCAAATGAGCTTTTCAAAGCAGCTAACAATACAATGCAATTTAAAACTAAGAAAAACAGTAAATATAAAAATAATTACAGAAACTGGATAAAAGAAAAAATCAGAGGGCCCCCAGAAAGCAGTAAGAGGGTCCAGCAAAATAGTGAAGTCATTATTCCCTATAGATCCTATACAGCCAATCTTGAAATTAAGCCAATTCAATTTGATGACATGCTACTCTGCTTTTTCATAGCACAGAGAGCCTTAGCTTAACCATGGTGATTCATGGTCTTGCATTTTTTTCAGTGCTTCCCTGGAGTGGCAGCAAGATAAAGATTGCAAGCTTGAGGTTCTGGTTTAGATTAAACATAATTTAGTTTCATATTTAAACCTCATGTAGCATTGAATTGTAAATATGTTTGATGAAAGCAAGCCAGATTCCTAAACTAAGGGTTGAAACTGGTTTGCTTCAAATAACCATAGTTAAGGCTATTCACATTGCAGCCTGGATTAGGACATGACAAAAAGCTGTGATACGTTTTCATGACCCACATAAAAGTTAGAGCCTCTTCAAAGAAGGAAAGGGTCCGATGGTAAAATCTTGCTCTCATTCAGTCTTGCAGTGCTATATAAAGGTTTAGTGTTTTGTACAAATGCAGCCAGTATTCTAAACTGGACATTGATAGTAATGAGTAGAGAAAAATACATTTCTTTAAAATTGGCACCTAGCAGAAGCTGGTAAGAGAAATAAATTAGGAAAGGCCTATTTTGCTGTAATGTGTCAAATAAGATTTGTGTTGGCTTCACTAGGATAGTGGGCAGTGCAGTGCAGGAAGAGATGAAGATATGAATTTGGTACCAATACAAGATCTTAAAAGTTGCAAATATATATATATATATATATATATATATATATATATATATATATATATATATATATATATATATATATATATATATATATATATATATATATATATATATATATATATATATATATATATATATATATATATATATATATATATATAGCCACTGTCTTGAGTCAGTAGTAAAACATTTGGCTCAAACTTTGTTTTATGCAAAAGAAGCCAGTGATAAATGATAGATTTTTAAAAAATGAAAATAAAGAGTTTGGCTTCGCGGAAAGTGGTAATTTATCACTATTTACCCGTATGCTAGCTTTAAAAAAAAATAAAAATTGGATTAAATTGTATTTTGAATCAAGAATATACTCATGCCTTGAAAAAGGGTAAGCTGGCCTAAGATATTTAATCATTTCCATATTTCATATGAAAAGGTGAATATAATTCTCTCTTCATTTTTTATCCCTTCTTCTCTTTGTGACTGCAACTTGATGAATTACTTCCTAATTTAAATTTAATCTATGTTTATTGTTAAATACCAAACACTGCCAACTACTTCCCACAGACCAAGACAAAAAACTTTCTTTTCCTTTAAAATAAAGCTGGATCAACCAAAGGCTTATTTGGTCCAGTTCATTTTTTTTCCATGGTGCCAAACAACTTGCCTCTGAGAAACTCACAAGCAGGAGGCAAAAACACATTAGCATCATTCCAGTTATGTTCTCCAGTGATCCAAGTAACTGTCTCTGTGTTGCTTCGTTGAGCCTGTAGGGTAAATTTTTTTTTGAAGTCTTGAACCTCTTTGAGAAATCTTGATCTACACAATCTGACTCCACCTTTCTGCTTTGGTGGAGCTGCTTGGTATAGCTCCTTCAATTTTAGGGGGCTGACTTTATCTTCTATCCTGCCCTTAACTATGGCAGGTGAGATAGATAAGCCATCAAATTAAATAAAATAAATAAGTTCCACACTTTTGTGTGACAGAAAGAAAAGGTGGAGTGGAGTGAAGTGCAGAAAGAAAAGAAAGGAAGGAAGGAAGGAAGGAAAGGATAGGAAAGGAAGAAAAGAAAGGAAAGAAAGAAAGGAAGGAAGGAAAGAAAGAAAGGAAGGAAGGAAGGAAGGAAGGAAGGAAGGAAGGAAGGAAGAAAGAAAGAAAGAAAGAAAGAAAGAAAGAAAGAAAGAAAGAAAGAAAGAAAGAAAGAAAGAAAGAAAGAAAGAAAGAAAGAAAGAAAGAAAGAAAGAAAGAAAGACTATAGCACAACCTCTTGGGTGTGTAGTATGGGGATGTGTAGCTAGGAAAATGTGTCCTTCCTCCTTTGGGAAATAGAGTAATCCCAGAAGATATAGGCAAATTTGACTTTTTCTAAAAGAGGGAAACATAAAAGGTAAAAATTCTTACAACTTTTTAACTAGTCACAAGCAAAATTGTCAATGGTGGAAAAAGTAAAATTGGAGAGCTGTGAGAACTGCCAGTAGTATCTCAGGAGAATTTCCGGTGCAAAAAAAATGCACAAGAAAAGTTAAGACTCTCAGCAGACCATACAATGGTATTTTTCTGTTACTCAGAACACACAATCACTGAGTTTACAGAGAGAAAATGTACATCAGAGACCGTGTGTATCAAAGACCATAAAGCCTAAGTAGCTCCACACATTTCAAGATAAAAGTAATCTTACTTGGTTTTTCTAGCTCAGACTTCTTACTTATTCCTTAGAGATGAATGGATCATTGGAACAAAGCTTCTTCCTTGCTCCTCAGATCTTCCATATTCTCATATATTTCAATCTCTAATCAGACTCTCAGGAGTGTGTACTGTATATTGGAGCCTTTTTCCTAGTCCTCGTCTATTACTTCACACCATGATTTTTTAAAAGGCAAAAATCCTTTTCCTCTACCGAAGGGAAGAGGCTGGGGGAACCTCCTTTTGTTACCTACTAAGATACACATCCTTCTTCAGGAAGATCCTGTTTGAGACAGAGAAGATACTGATACGAATGTCTGCAGTCTATGTCACAGGTAGCTGACAGATTGAAATCCTTTGAAGGCGGGTTGGCTTCACATCACTCTGATACTGGAAGCAACACATAACTTTCTTGATTAATAGCCAATCGTTCCATTCATTTCTTTTTCTTTATTTGGTGCACCACTTTTATAGTAGCAATTCCCGTAGTTTACATGTGCTGGGCAAAGAATCATCTCCTTTTGTCTGTCATGCGTTTCCACTCTTCAAGCCATCAAGAGACTCTGGGTTATAGTACCATGAATGTGCTGGCTCTGTCCACTTTCATTACTTACTTGTTATATATTTCGTTCTTCTCCCTTGTTTCGCTCACATCTTGTCTATTGTAAAGTACTGGCATGTAGTATTTCTGCATGAGGATTAATTGTACTCCTCAGATTGTTTCACTTGCTCTTTTCAGGAAAAGAGAAAAGGGAAGAGAATGCATGAATAATGAACTGATTCCCAATCCTCCTCTAGAGTTTTCTTGGCTGATTCCCAATCCTCCACTAGAGCATGCCTCCAGAAGTATGAGGAATGCAGCTTCCAGAATTCCTAGTCAACATACCTGGAGCAGAAAATTGAGATCAATCTATAGGACAGTGATGGCAAAACTTTTTTGGCTCGGGTGCCAAAAGGGTGCGCGTGCATGCATGCCCACATCCATAATGCAATGCTCTCCCCCCGTGCATGCGCATAGCCCCCATACTGCCCCCCGTGCATGCACACAGCCCCCCCGCTTTCCCCCCGTGCGTGTGCACAGGCCTCACTGAAGCCTCCGGACTTCTGGTAGGCCCATTGGGCTGTTTTTCTCTCTCCCCAGGGTTCAGGAAAGCCTCCTGAAGCCTGGGGATGGCGAAAAACAGGCCAATGGGCCAACCGGAAGTTCAGAAACCAACTTCCGGTTGGCCCGTTGGCCTGTTTTTCACCATCCCCAGGCTTCAGGAGGCTTTCCTGAACCCTGGGGAGAGAGAAAACGGCCAAAAAGAAGGCCAAAAATCAGCTGGCCAGCGCGCGCATGCATGCTGGAGCTGACATAGGGCAACACCTCACGTGCCCTCAGATATGGCTCTGCGTGCCACCTGTGGCACGCGTGCCATAGGTTCGCCATCACTGCTATAGGAGAAAGAGGTCTTAAGCAAAGGCTTTAATAGGGCCAAAATGAAGCAAAAAAAATTTTGTGTAACACTTTTGTTAAGTGTTATTGATGTCACCCAGCCTTCAAGATGTATTTAACCCACTGGAATCTGCAGGATGTGTTATTGTGGATTCGGTTTCTGAAGTCTCATATGTGCAGGTATATGTGTGGGTGGAAAATGGCATAGGGCTCAACGGAGTCTTTTTTTTTCTTTGTCCCTTCCCTTTCTTCCTTCTGTAAATGTAATTGTATAGGTTGGATCAGATAAATTA
This sequence comes from Diadophis punctatus similis, assembly GCA_023053685.1. Classification (NCBI taxonomy): domain Eukaryota; kingdom Metazoa; phylum Chordata; class Lepidosauria; order Squamata; family Dipsadidae; genus Diadophis; species Diadophis punctatus. The sequence continues at coordinate 215,674,509 of JALIGW010000001.1, read as the reverse complement.
TATTGCACATTTTTAGCTTCATGAAACAACTGGTTAAGGGGGAGGAGGAAATTTCAGGTTAGTTACTGGTAAAACTGTCACTATAACTTTGTGCAAATGTATATAGATTGAGTGTGTCTCATGTATGTTGAGTGTGTTGGACCAGAGCACATTCCGGTAACGGGTTGTGTTTTTTTTCCAGACAAATGCATATACTGGTCACCTTTTTAGATAGTTTTGCCTCCTGCAATATTCAATATGCTTCAGTCCTCAGACAGCTATTTTGACCGTTACAGGGATATCAAGATCACTACACTTAAAGAAGTTTTTAAAATGCCTTTCTTTTCCACAGTTTGTTGGTTTATTTAGGTCTCATTGATGTAGCTTTCTTTCAATATATGTAATGCAGCTGTTAAAATACCCAAGTCATTCAGGGCAAAAATCATACAGCAGTTTCCTTAATGAGAACCTGGGCATTTCTGAACATGCTAACATCACTGTGGAATATTTCAGTTCCCAAACACAACAATCGCACTTTCTGCCTGCAGAGAAAGTCATACAGATGAACAGGCTTGGTAATGGAAGCAAAGAGTTCTTACTTTGAGTTATGACTGGAGGGAAAGTTCAGACATTGCATAAGGTGTTCCTTTGTTATATAATTTCCGAATAGGTAAGATTTCCATTTGGATTTTTCAGTGCCAAATGGTTCTCCCCTGCAATCAATCTGTTGCTGAGCTTATAAATTGCATCTGGCACAAGACCATGGAAAAACTGTGCACATAAAAATCAGTGGGGAGACTTGTATGTTATAGAGATACCGTTGTTCATATGACAAAAAGTAGCTATTTAATGACAAGGCATTACAAACTTAAAGTTAGGATGTTAGACAAAGATGAATACCTATTATGAAAAGTGAGATAACTAGAAACTTCTTGAGAAGTGTACTTTATGTTTACAAGCATGAGGCAAGCAAGATAGGGATTTCTATCACAGTTTTTTATTTGGGGGGGGGGAGGAGGAGAAGATATTCTCATGGTTACTGTAGAAGGAAAACCTGGCCAATATTCACTGATCTTGAGAAAAGCTAACCGGGGCAATTTCTTGGATGGGAGATCTTCAGGAATACCAGGTCTTTAGACTAGATTGGGACATTGTTTAACATTCGCCCAGAGTCTCTGTGGAGTGGGCGGCATACAAATGCAAGTAATACATAAATTCCATGACATTAGAAAAAAGTCATGGCAAGTCCACTTCTACATTGTTTGCCAGGGGAATTACATACTCACATCCACTATGTTGTCATTGGAAGTTAAGCTTGACTCAGTGGAGGCCGGCTTCACATAAGCAGGTGAAAAATGCCGCTGCTTGGTGGAGGGTGGGTGGGTGGGGTGCCCAGGAGCCCTTTTAATCCTGGTGGTAGTTTCCTTGCCTTTACTTGATTCCTCCAGTCCCGCAAAGATCAAAGGAAACCTGTCCGGTGAGCGCTTCCCAAAGCGCGTGTGCAGTAAGTTCTAGCTGAGAGCCCTGAGAAGGGCTGTTGTGTTTTGGGGAAAGGATTGGAAAGTTTGAAAGAAAAAAGGGCCTGAGAGAAAGAATTCAGGATGGGAGTCCTGCCACGACTATCCTCTTGAAGGATTGAGTCAGATCTGGGGGCTGCAAGGCGGATCCTAGTTGTTATTCAAATAGACTGACTCGATCCTCAAGTTGATTGGTTGAGGACAACCCATCCTGAAGACTGGTTCCACCCCAGGATGGAGAATGTCATTTTCTTCTCTTTTCTCTCTCTCTTTTTTAAAAAAGTAAAGTAACAATTTAGTGTCCGGTTTTTAAGGATAAACCAAGTTTGTCAACGAGGCTGGCAAGGTGACTTTTCTATAGGTGTCTTATCTAGCATCAGGAAAGCCTCAAGCATGCAGTAAAGCTAGCATCATTGAGCAGCATTATATGTCTAGTTCAGGTCTGGAGTATCCAGACATTCCTACAGATACCTGAAGGTCCTAGCAAGAATTGATTAAAGTGGCTTAACTACCAGAGAGTTGTTTTTTTTCCTAGGTTAGATTATGATAACTTCTTTGCTTAAATTTATATGCTGTTTTTTTCATCTATTAGCAATAGCAATAGCACTTAGACTTATATACCGCTTCATAGTGCTTTACAGCCCTCTCTAAGTGGTTTACAGAGTTCAGCATATTGCCCCCAACAATCTGGGTCCTCATTTTACCGACCTCAGAAGGATGGAAGGCTGAGTCAACCTTGAGCCGGTGAGATTTGAACAGCTGAACTGCTGAACTAGTCAGCTCAAGTAGGTTGCAGTGCTGCTTTTAACCACTGCGCCACCTTGGCTCTTCCTATTGAAGAAGAGGAGCAGAAGACTTTGGACCATAGTGGCTATCATTCATAGCAGTAAAACACATGCATTGCTTACCAGCAGTTCTAATGTTTGTCCCCAGTAAGATTGGAGAATTGAAACACCAATCATAGAGGTATTATTAATCAGAGGACTAGATGGAAGGATAATTTGGTTCAGTTTAAGGCTGCTTCATACATTGAAAGAGTCTCTGCAATTCACAAGAGCAGCAAAAATGCTTGATGCCAAAATCACACGCACAGTGAAATCCTCAAGCAACTGGCACTTTTATATACTTGTGTCCCAATATTTGACACAAGTAAATATTTTAGTTCAGGGTTCAACTGTGAAGCTCTTGATACTCTCTGACTTTGCTTGCAGATGTTTTATTACCCAACCAAGCAGGGTGGATTTGATTTAAATCAAGTCGATTTAAATCACGTTTTAAAACATGATTTAAATCACTAGTAAAAAGGCTTGATTTAAATCAACTCAATTTAAATCATAATTTTTAAAGAGCAACTGTCATCTCTGTCCTGCAGAGGCTCCTCCTCTGACCTGCTGTTGACTCACCAACAGTCCCAATATTGCAGAATATACAGCCTCATGCTACATAACTAAGCCCCATTTCATGCTGAATAAACTAAATTATTAATGTATCTTAAATAGAAAACTATCTTTAGATAGATTTTTACTCCAAAAGCAAATTTATTAAAATAAATTTAATAAAAACCAAAAAAATCTGATTTAAATAAAAAGAAATCCGATTTAAAGTTTAAAAATCTGATTTTTTTATTTTTTTATTTTTTAAAAATCATTGATTTTTATCCACCCTGCAACCAAGCAACTTCATCAGTGCAATAAAACAGAATTCAGTCCTGTGGCCTTAGACTGCCACCCTAATATATGGGAATAATCCAGTTAAATTCTTGGCACTTCCCCAAATGCTGTTTTTATGTGTTGTTATTATGATCCCGGTATCCCTAAGCTGAAAAGCATATCATATAGCTATATCTCACCAACGATCAAGAACACTTCCTCTATACATAATTACAATACATATCAAACTGATTTCTTGGTTTTTGCTGCATTCTTTGTAGTTGCTGTACTTTGGAGTAGTCTTAAGTGCTGGAGGCCAGGATGTTTCTTTTCCCTTAATATGTCAATTCTTGATGAACCAGCTGGTTCAGACATTATGCTCCACATCCAGGGTCCACCTTCAGAAGTTGGTAAGAAGACTACTGGGAAAAAATGGTTACAAGGTCTTGCTAAACCAGTTCCTGTCTCATAGATGTGAAGACAGAGACAAAAATGAATTTTTTTTCCTAACTGGCTATAACTAAACACATTCAGTCAGTCCCACAAAAAATAAATAAATTCTGAGGTAGTATTTCAAATCCAACCTGTAAATTAGTTGTTTTGGTATAGTACTATATTTGAAGGGATTAGGCCAAAACTATGGTTAAGAAGCCCCAACAGTCAAATCAAAGTTAATGTTTCTGTATGCAGGAAATGGCCATGTATGTTGTTTCTGGTGAGCTGTCTGCTATCCATGTGTGTCTTCTTTATGAATTTTCTCCTGGGCTCAGCTGGTACTTGTTAGCTTTCAGCTGGTGCTCATCTATTCTTGCCCAGGCTCAACACTCCTGCAATGCTCAGTAAACGGTGCCACCATATGGTAGCACTGAAGCCACTTAGAGGTTAGAGTCAATGGAACCTGTTCAGGATCTGAAGAGTAAGAAGGTATGGTATCCAATTTTGGCTCCAGAGCAAATGCTGAGACTCTAGAACAGGGGTCCCAAACTTTTGGACCTCAGGGACCACTACATTCATAATTTTAAATCCCGTGGACCACTAATACGAATCCAGCACACCGCTTGATGAAGCGCCTGGATTCCCAGTGACGGGATGGGGTCCTTCAGGCATTCTCTCCCCCCTCTCTCTCCACTCTCTCTTTCTCTCTCCCCCCCTCTCTTTTTCTCTCTCCCTGCCTCTTTCTCTCCCTCTCTCTCCCCCTCTTTGTCTCTCTCTCATGTCTTTCTTTCTCTCTCTGACATCTCTCTCCCCCTTTCTCTTTTGCTCTCCCTCTCTTTCTCTCTCTCCCTCATCTCTCTCTCCCCCCTCTTTCTCTCCCCCCTCCCTCTTTGTCTCTCTCTCTCATCCCTCTCTCATCTCTCTCCCCATCTATCATCTCTCTCTCTGACATCTCTCTCCCCCTCTCTTTCTCTCTCTCCCCCTCTCTCCCCCCTCTCTGTCTCTCTCTCATCTCCCCTCCCCCTCTTTCTCTCTCCCCTCTTTCTCTTTCTTTCATCTCTCCCCCTCCTCTCTTGTTCTTTCTCTCTCTCTCTCCTCCCTCTCTCTTTCTTTCTCTCATCTCTCTCCCCCCTCCCCCCTCTCTCTGTCTCATCTCTTTCTCTCTCTCTCATATATATATATCTCCCCCCCCTCTCTCTCATTCTGATTCTCCGGCACTCTCTGGGTCTCGCGGGCACTCCTTTGGCCTTTGTTGGTGCTGGACACTTCGCTCCTGCTCTGGAATTTGGAGCAAATCTCCATCCCCCGCCCTTCTCTTCTCAGGCCAGGTTAGAAGTGACTGGGAGGGGAGGGTGAGGGGCGGGCCAGCCACTGGTGGGCTCAGCCAACAGGAAGCCACAGCAGAGGGAAGAACGAGTCGCAGGTTGCTGACACCCATTGCTTCAGCCCGCCTGCACTGCCCCTCCTTGCACCATTACCTCGTTCCGGCCGGCGAGGGCTGCACTGCAAAGTTGCAAGTTTCATGTAACTCCCTCTACTGCAGAGATTTTCAACCCCACCATAAGCTGCCTGGCCGTTCCCATATTCCAGAGCTCTAGTCACAGGACTGGCCATTAGTCATCCCGGAGCAGCTCCTCCACCTGGGTGCGCCGCGGACCACCAAAATTTTCTCATGGACCACCAGTGATCCGCGGACCACTGGTTGGTGACCTGTGCTCTAGAAGGTTTTGTGAGTTTTCAACCTCTCTTTGCTTTTCTTCTGGTTGGCATCTGAGCTAAAGATAACATCATCTTCCTACTGAATTTTCTTTTGTATTTATTTTATTTTATTTTATTATTTTTTCCAACATCTCCACATAAACATCCATACATATACCATAAATCATATCAAGATATATATAGTTATACATTTCTATCCAATAAACCATAAACAAACATCCTAATTTTGAACCTTTTGTACTTTTATCACCCGTCTGTTCCCCCCCAATATTTCATAATACTCCCTTCCCTCTATCTCCCTCTCTTCCCTCTACCTTCTTTTCCCTTCTCTCCCTCTTTCCTACTTCCCTCCTCTTCCTCTCCTCTTCCTTCTCTACTTCCTCTTCCTCCCTCTTTCCCTTCCCTGAGTAAATCTAATCATAATTCATTTTATGGTTAACAGACCGTGACTCAAATCCCTAACTTCATTTAATCATCAGTGCTACTCTTAGACTTATATTATCCCATAGTTATCCATATATTGTATTTTTTCTAGGTATACTACTACTATCATAATGCTACCTCCTTACTACCTATTTTTGTTGCCTGGGTCTACTACATTTAATTTTCCATTTTCTTCCAATTTAATTGCTATTGCTTATCTTCCATGCATATTCATTTTCTCTTATACCTCATTTCATACTTCCACTCCATCCTTTTTGTATTTTTAATCTTAGGCCATACTTCTCTTTTTCCTTAATTTTTATCTTTCCTTATTTTATTTTTATTCTATCTTTCTAATCTCTTTTACTTTTTCAAACCCTCCTCTCACCAATCCTCCTCTTTGTTTAACCTTACCGCTACACATCCATCCATTGGCTGATAATATTACCAACTTTCCAATATACAAAAACCCACTAATTATCAAAATTCTCTTCTACATTAAATCAAATTTATAAATTTTATACAAGTCTTATATAAAAACCTTTTAAGGTAATAGTTATACAAATTTTATAATCTTCCAACAATTTCATCTACTATAATATACTTTAATTCCCATCCTCCTTTCTAAGTTCATCATCAAAATTTAATTTTCACTTTTATAATAGCATTATAATCCAATATATGAAATCCTTATATCATAATTAATTATACACAATTAATAATATTGATGTAATTAAATCTACTAATACACGTCTTATTATCCCTCTTCCTTTCCAATACAAGTTCTATATAAAAAAAACTTTTAATATAATAGTTGCAGAAATTTTATAACATTCCATCAGTTGCATCTACTATTGTATCACTTATTTCCTGTCTTTTTTTCGCATCATATTACAATCTTATATAAAAACCTTATACCATAATTAATTATGCACAATTAATAACCTAAATACCAATAAATCTATTACCATATATCTTATCACCCTTCTTCCTTTCTATTAACCTTCCGCTCTTCATCCATTCTGTTTTAGTCTCTCAGAAATTCCACTTCTTGTTTGTCTTTCCCTTTCCTCCCCTTCTCTTAACTTCTTTTTCTTTCTTTTATTTTTATACAAATAACTTCTTTTCCCCCAAATTCCTTTTCTTCCTTTTTAGTGTATTATTTGCTTAAATCTACTTTCAATTCCTCCTAATCTCTTCTCCCTATTACCCCCCTTATTTTTTATTTGTTTCTTCTGAAACCAATACTCCCCTTTTACTCTTTTCTTATCACTGTAAATCCCAGTGTAATCATCAATCTGCTTTATATTTTCAGTCCCTTTTTCATCAGTGTAATCTCCTTGTTCCTCATTTTCATTTTTCACCATTGTATATTCTAAGTGTTCTTTATGCTCCAACTTTGTTTCTGTTTTCTTATCACCTCTAATTTCCAAAAGGTAAATTTTTATGTCTTCATGAATGCATTTTAACATCCCAATCAATTCTTCATAGATACACACCTCCATATTATCGAATTTACAGTTGTTAAAGTCTTAATTTTTTTAAAGGCTTAAATCCATATGGTCTCTTTGTATTTCAGTGTGACAATCTCCAGTTTTAGTCTATTCCATTCCAGTTCAAAGTCCTATTATCTTCTTTCACCAAAGCAAGACACCATCAAACACAGTAAAACAACACACACTCCTTTCAAATCCTTTCAAGCTCCAAATTATCTTCTTGTATGCAAGGTCAATCACCAGCTGTCAGCAAATTCTAACTTTCCACAAGGTGTTGCAATGTTTTCTTTTAGCCAGCAGATGGCATTGCCGGTTTCCCGATATAACAAGCCAGATCTTTTACGAAAATTTCCAAAATACTTTAAATCCACTTGAAAAGTATTTTTTCCAAATCCATTATTCTTTTTCAAATTTCTCTAGTTTTCACCAAGTCCAATTGCAAATATATCAACAATCTTCTTGGGCTTTAATCTTCATTTATTCAATATGTCTCTATGGTATTCCCAATTGCTAGATAGCCGCTAGTTTCCATTCTGGGATATCTTTTACTATCTCCTTTTAAGTGTTCTTTATCTTTAAATTGGCCAGTCACTCACCCGACTCCAGCACGTTACTTCCACTCCGCTCCTGCACGAACGCTTAGATCTTCTCACCCAGGCAAACCACAATCTCTTTACTTCAATCTTTCTGTTGTGGCCATCTCAGCTAATGGCGACTAGTCACCTCTTCACAGCTACTGGTCAAGAGGCTTGTGCCGGCTTCCTGGGGGGCTTGCAAGTCCCCTGGACCACCGGCCGGTGCTTCGCTTCTTCACCCCCCCTCCAGAGGGTTTTCAGCCCGAAATGGCTGGAAATTTGGTGTTTCCCACAGAGGTCCCAAGGGAAATGTTGTGGCGCCAAGACGTTAGCCACACCTCCTTATATTAATTTTATTGAGGGTTGGTTTTTTTAAATATAATAAAAACTAATGCAAACTAAACTGGAAAGAAAAACCACAGTAAAAGAAAAGTTCAGAATTTGCAGAAAAAAGAAAAATAGTGAAGAAAAGAAGAAAAAAGAAATAAAGACGATAATATAGAAGCGGCTTCCAACTTTCATCGCACCTAGCATAAGCTAATGTAGCAACTTTTAAAATTACAAATATAAACAAAACCTCCTGTTCTTCCCATATTTGTTGCTGTTTTAACCCAGGGTGTCAAACTCGATTTCATTGAAGGCTGTATCAGGGTTGTGTTTGATCTCGTGGGGGGGGCGTGGCAAACTTGACATCACTCCAGAGGTGGGTTCCTCCTGGTTTGACCGGTTCTATAGAACTGGTAGTAAACCGGTGGTGATGTCACAGAGCCGGTTCTGTCAGTGCTGGTCCGTGCATGCCACCATCTTGTTTTGGGCTTTTTTTTTGCTGGTTTTTGCTTCTGCGCATGTGCAGAAGCTGAGTTTTTGGCACTGCGCATGCACCGCCATCTTGTTTTTGGCTTCCCGCCTATTTTTGCTGGTTTTTGCTTCTGCACATGTGCAGAAGCTGAGTTTTTGGCACTGTGCATGCACGCACGCTAATGCGCGCACAGCCACACAGTGCGGGAGGAAGCAAACCAGTGGCAAGGTAAGTTAGAACCCACCCCTGCATCACTCATGTCATGGGTGCCTGTGGCCCGAGCACTCTGCCAGCAAAAACGGGTTTCCAAACTCCTTTTTAGGATGGAACAGCCTCCTGCAACGCTCTGCCAGCGAAAATGGAGCTTGTGAGGTGGCCCTCCCGAGCTCCATTTTAGTTGGCAGAGGCACTGCGGGCTGGTTCTTCGCTGTTTCCGGGGCAGCCCCGTGGGTCAGATCTAAGCACCCTGTGGGCTGGATCCAGCCTTCAGTTTGACACCCCTGTTTTAACCAATCAGTTATGTCCTACTCTTGGCGACTCTATAGACAAGTGCTCTCCATAATATCCTGTCAAGCACAGCTTCTTTCTGTTGTTGGATATTCATCTTCATATCAGATTTGATGTTATCAAGCTGGCATGTTCTTTGCTTGCACCTCTTTCTTGTTCCACTAGCCACTCATAGCATCGTTGCCTTCTCCAATGAATTTGCACGTATGACATGATATTCTTTCCATAACAGAACTTTTATTTATGCACAATCCACAAATCATGTTTTTAGTTCTGGTTCAGCCAAAAGTCCCATTATGGGTTAGGTTACCAGAAATACCAAACAAATAGTTTGGACAAATGCACCTATAGGTTGCTCCTTACCTAGAGCTTTTTAACCCAGAGGATGTAATTAGTGGAGAGATTCTGTTGGCTTATCAGACAGCTGCATAGGCTACAGCTCTTCCTCCTGTTCTCAAGATTATTTTCACCCATTACAACAGTGTCTCTCGCATGCAGCTTCTGTGCTGAAGACCAGATACCTTTAGGATGAAATATAATTGCTTCAGGAACAGCATTGATTCCTTACCTGTCCAAAGTCTCTCTTCAGAAGAAACCAGGAAATTATTCTACACTATCCACAGGTTTCCGGTAATAGCATTCATATAAGCTCATGTTTAGTTTGGTTGAATCATGTCTGGAAAGAGTAGTGGAGACTGTTAATTGATTTCAGAACTGTTTTTCTGATCCAGCAGGCTTCATCACTGAAGGAGAATGGAATTTATTGGTTAGTACTGAATTCGTTTTTCTAAATTGTATAAGGAACTTAAATGTAAAGAGTAGATTTCCTGCTGCATCAGATAATCCTTCAACCCACAAAGAATGGAGGTCAAAGCCAGAATAGCCGTTATGTAGACTGAGGTAGCAGACATAGGCAGAATATTTTTGGGTGTAAATTACATCTTAAAGCAAACGATATATATTATAAAATGGAGGGGAGAGATACTTGTGGGTAACAAAATAACTTGGTTTGCCCCAGATTTGTATGTTCCTTTATCTGTGACTGGGAGTTAACATTTATTGTTTTGCTCCTGGCAGCAAAGTATCTTAGATAATTCTTGGTGACATAGGGCAATAAATACAGTATATTAATAGAATATTTCTATTGCCTATTCAAATGTAGACTGGCTTTTGCTTAGAAAAATATGTTTGGTCATAACTGAATGCTTGCTGCCTCATCAAGAACTGAAAAACTTTTTTTCCAAGTTTTTTTATTTTTTATTTTTTATTTAACATCAGTATCTACATGGACAGTGTATTGTCTGGGTACAGTTCATTTTAAGAAATAATAGTAATAATAACATTCATAACATTGTTGTTGATCACATAATAATAGCAGTATTTGCTTATTTATCTTAGTAAGAACTGAAAAACTTGATGTCCTATTTGTAATCTGCTTAATCAGACAATATTATTAAACTAACAAATTATTATCCATTTATATATCTTGCCACTAAATAGCAAATATTCTGAGACAACATTTTTAAAATAGATATTTCTACAATTGAGAATACTTGTTAAATTCAACTATTTACAATCACTTTATTAGCTGAGGGAGTCACTTAACTTTTAGTACATATCAATAAATAATACATCTAGATTTTCTTCTGAATAAACATGTTCAAGCCTAAAATGAAAAACCTAAAGTCATCTGAAGAAATAGTATTACATGTGGAATGAAATGTCACTTGGATTTGGTAAAAACATATTTAGAAAACATTTTGAAGCAATTCCATGAAGTTCTTAAAACAAGGTTAATTTAATGAATTAAATTATCTGAATGGTGATACTAGTAAAATCTAGTTTATTACGATCATTTTTCATATCTTAATAAATTAACATAACTTTGATTTAACTTTCCAAAAGTTTTGGTCTCAGAACTGTATTTCTAAGCTAAATCCACACTAGAGTTGATATGATAGAAAAATTAGAAGATTTAAAGACAAATAATTTATAGATGCCAGTATAAATGTTTGTGAATTAAGGCATCCCCCCCTTGCTAGTGTCAATTTGGGGACAGTAAAAAATATCTGATGCCCACCAGGGGTGGGTTCTACTTACCTTCCCCACCAGTTCGCATCGCGCACGTCACTTCCCACAAATGATCCTCTGCACATGCGCAGTAGTTAAAAAAAAGCTTCTGTGTTAAGGAGTTATTGTGCTGTTGAGCACATACACAGTTAGTTCAGACAATGCGAAGTTTCTTCTTCTTGCCTATCTTTGTTTAACTAATAAACAAAGATTACAGTTAACATTCAATTCTACACTATCACAGATAGTTAGTCTTTACACAGCAACTCTTCAAGTAATTCTACACAGACACTAAGTCAATTACTCAACAGTGAAGTAGCAGAGTTAATCAGCAGAGAGTCAGCACTCCGGAACACACCGTCAAACACATTAATCACCACACAGAGACACAGAGACATTCTGATCATGCTCTCTTGCTGCCTTATATAGTAATCAGCCTCCGAGCATTTAAAGTGATACATACATAACATTGATTTGTGGCTTGTTCATATATTAGCATACCCAATTGTTTGAACAGAGTTCTAACATTCTGCGCATGCACAGAAGCAAAAAACAACATGGCACCACTGTAGGCACTGCCAAGAGAACCGGCTCAGGGGCGTGGCAGGCCTGGGTGGCTGCTGGTTCCAGTGACCCAGGCCGCCAAGTTACTAATGGTTCTATAGAACCGGTCCGAACCGGGAGGAACCCACCTCTGATGCCCACAAATATAACTTAGGCTACAAAAGGCTATTTAAAAAGAAAGGTTTTTATTGTACCTTCTATCATTTAAGAAGTGAGGGACACCAACTGTACCTCTGGAGGCAAAGAGATCTATAATATGGAGGCTGCACCAGAGTAGATCTGCTTTCTAGGCCATGCCCCTGTAACTTCATGCCATGATGATGTATTGATCAGACCCTTTCCAGATGATCTCACAAGAAATGCAGACTCACTTTATACTAGGTGATGCAGTATGTATCCAGATGTTGTGCCATGTAAGCTTTAAAAGAAATAACTAAAAATTTGAATTGGGCCCAGAATTTTACTGGTTACCAGTACAGCAATCACAAAACATAGGTTCCTTAATAGTGGTTTTCCTCTGCTAACAATTGGCCTCTCCTTCTATATTAGTTTTTCCTTCTGAGTAACATTCAAAGTCAGTGTTGTGGCCCATCCGCAGCTTGTGCAGCCTGGGCCTTTGGAACCTTCAGTACCTCTTGGCAGTGCTGAGAAAGGAGGGGCTACTCCTTTCCTGAATGCAAGAGCACACAGGGCTGCCAAGAGGCAGAAAGGTTTACTCGGGAGGAGGTCTACTCGGGAGTAAAAATTGGGGCTAATTGGCCACTCCCCTAGTCTATTTAAGGTCATCAGTTGCAGCTAACAAGCTGCAGAGAACAACATTTGAAAAAGAGACCTGTCTGATCATAGCTTGCTCCATGACTCTTGTTTTGGCATTCTCTGCATTGGCTTGGATTATCAAGGACTAATTTCCAGGAACTTTGCCAACTCTTGGAAACTCAGTAAGATACCAGCTATTAATGGAGCTTAATTGATAGCTGGTTGCTTGCTGATAACAGTTTGTTTCTAATTGGTGTGTGCATCTTGTTTACTACTAAGACGTTTTATTAGTAGCCTTTGTTTCGTTAAATAAGTGTGTACAATCTGCTTGTGTGGTTGTGTGCTTCATGGGGACAGAACAGTCAGTCCCATGGGAAGTGTGTTGTAGTAATCCAGTGTAGAGATAAGAGCATGACCCACTATAACTAGGGCGTTGTGCAGTGATGGGTTCTAAATCCCATTGCTACCGGTTCACGTGCGCGCACTTGCATGTACATGCAATGCTTCTGCACATGCACAGAAGCATCTGGGGTGGGTGGGCAGAGCCTCCCGCCGCCACCGCTGCTACCGGTTCATAGAACCGTACCCTACTGGTAGCAACCCACCGTTGGCGTTGTGGTCTCGGTAAAGCCATAGCTGGTGCACCTACTGAATCTGGGGGAAAATCTCTTCAGTCACAGCCTCAACTAGTTTTTCAAGCAGCTACCATGACTCCAAGGAGGTCCACAAGTTATAGACCAGCTCCTTCTCAGATGTATGAACCTCATTAAACACAAATGTTTCTTCTTTTGTTTGGACACTGGAGCCAGCAAGATACTTATAAAACAGAGAAAGTGTAATATTCCAAAGTGTGAGCACTTTAATTTGTCCTAAGTGCAAAACGATCTTGTTGAAGTCCTGCTTAGGACTTTGAAAACGGCATTTAATATGTGTTTTATGTGCCTGTGTGTGTTTCTTGCATGGGAAAAATGCAGAGTCTATTTTAATAAAAACACGTAAATGAATTTTTTCCAGCGTCTTTTGAAATAAGAGCGAACCATTTGGGATCAGTTTAGAAAATGAGGACATGGAAACATATGGAATCAGATCACTTTGGCAGGAATAAAATTAAAATTTGACAAGCATTTGGAATAGGATTACTTCATAAATTATGCTCATTCTCAATAATACGTAGCCCAATATATGCTACGTGCAACCACATGATGCTTTCCCCCTTCAAACTCAAAACACAGCAGGGATCAGCATCTCTGTCAATTTAGAGTCCTGTTCTATAATCTTCTGAGCCGGTAGCAGGTAAAGCTCAGAGGTAAGAGTTACTGAAGCACAATGAAAGTATACAGCAATCAACAGCCAATCAAGTGGTGGCTCAACAGATGTTATGGTGCATGGGTGTTTTTTTATTAGAATGTTATTGCCCTTCACCTGTATTAAAGCATCTTTTTCCCAAGGAGAACAGGAGTTGGGCCATAGCTCAGTGTTCAACTCCATGCTTTGCATGCGATGGAGGCCAAAGGCAGAAAAAATTGCTCCAATTGCTAGATAAGCAACACTGAACTGTATGAAGCCTGGCAGAATCCTCAGGGTATGGTCTGTTGCCTCAGTGTCAATGTTTCAGGGAGGCATTGGACTGATGGCTTTGCTTGTTGCAAGGTCACAAAAGCTGGGATCACATGCCCCCAGGATACTGCAACCATCCTAAAGATGAGTCCGTTGCCAAATGTCCCAATTTTGATCATGTGACCATGGGGATGCTGTGATGGTCGTAAGTGTGAAAAATGGTTATACGTCACTTTTTCCTCAGTGCCATTGTAACTTGAAATGGTCACTAAATGAACTGTGGTATGTCAAGGGCTACCTGTGGTGTTTAGAGGTCCAGAGTAAAGGATTGATTTCTTAGGCTAAGTAAATACTCCAAAAGAGTAGTGAACAAGTCTCCTTTCTGTTTTCCAGTAAAAGGATACAACATTCTTGAAGTTTCTAATTGTTCTACTTATCAAATTGTAATCAGCAGTTTACTCTAAAGTTGTACCTTGAAGGGAGGGCATGGAAGGTTATTCTACTAGAATGAAAAATGAATGAATAGGTGCAGGATGTAGCCAAAGTCAGACTCTGTAGACAATTTATTATACAAATTACATTAAATGTTTAAATTGTTTGCCATTTTCTTCTAAACACTTCCTTGTTTGACACATGACTTTCAAACATTCCTAAGTACAATAGCATTTTTTTCTGGGGGGGGGATTACAAAACATTGTGATTGGTCTGCACAGGTTCGATGTTTGGTATATCCTGTATGTATGTGTGTATGTTCGTGTGTATGTATGTGTGTGTGTATGTATACATCATCATCAAGTCAATCATAGTTTAGAAAAATGTGGCTTCAGATCCTTTCTGGATATAATTACCACAGCTTAACAAAAAAACTTGATGAGCAATTAAACCAATATTTATTGTTATTGCTTTTAATTATCTTTTGGAATAGGATGAAAGCATTTCCATCAAAGCAATTTTTGTGTCTTTAATGGAAAAAAAAGAAAGAAAGAAACCCTGAACTTTTTGTGTTGTTTTTTTAAGGACTGGGAAGCTGGAATATGCATGTCTAAGATGGAAACATCCACATCAATGGCTTCTGCGAAAAAAGAAGAGAAAAGTGTCCTCCTGGAAGACAATGGCTTTAATGAACCAACGAAGAAACCAGTTCCTTTGGCAGCTGCAGCCACAGCAGCAGTGGTGACTCAAGGAGGTACTTCGTAATCCTTTGCCTCATTTTGAAAGCAAGCCTGGGCTTCATTTTAAAGGCTTACAATTTCCAATGTCAGAGGTGTACAGGTAGTCCTCGACTTATGACAGCAATAGAGCCCCAAATTTCCATTGCTAAGCAAGATAGTTGTTAAGTGGGTTTTGTCCCATTTTGCAACCTTTTCTCACCACAGTTGTTAAGTGAATCCCTGCAGTTAGCAACATGGTTATTAGGTGAACCTGGCTTCCCCATTGACTTCGCTTGTGGCCAAAGGCGATCACATGACCCCGGGGATATTGAAACCATCATAAGTACATGCCAGCTGCCGAGCACCTGAATTCCGATCACATGACCACAGACATCCTGCAACGGTCGTAAGTAAGAAAAATGGTCATAAGTCACTTTCCTCAGCGCTGCGGTACCCTTGAAAGGTCACTAAATGAATGGTTGGAAGTTGAGGACTACCTGTATATCCTTCTGCTAGGATGCTGAGTTTATTGGTCTTAGTTTCAGGAAATGGAAATTGAGCATTTGCAGATCTCAGGTGATCACAGAATGACTGCATTTGGCCAGACAACTGTGACTCAAAAAAAGTGGAGCTGAAATAAAAGGCTACTTGAGCCTAACATGATTTATGCATTCATTTCCTTCAGAGATAGCACTGATGATCAGTTGTTGCTTACTGGATGCCAGAGTGAAGGGGGAAATTTTAGTCCCTCTTTGGTTAAAGAAACAAACATGCTGTTTTAAAATACTGTAATTTACAGGTTATGCAGTTTGTTTTGACTCCTGAATTTTGTTTTCAGAAGCAAGCACCCTCTGAAAAATAAGAGCAAATATAAGACTTTGGGATGACGATTGGAGCTGGATATCCAGCCTTGTGGCATATAAAGTGTCACAATTCTATTTTCAATGTAAAAAGTTGCCCATTTTTCTTGAGATGAATGTGTAAGAGAAAAAAATAGGATGACTGCAGATCACGAGGGCTACATAATGAGTAATGTTAACCAGAAAGTAACTTGAGGGGAGGGGGAAATCTGAAAAGACTGATGATGCTTCTTAAAATAAAACAGCTCTTATTAATTGAAAGAAGGCTTTGCACACCTAACTTTCTGCAAGGAAGTGAGAAATGTTGTTGGTATTGGAAACTTATGCTGTAAAAAATCAGTTTGAACTTAGGCAGCAACTTGATGACGTGTTTAGATTGCTTTCCTCTAGAGCTCCAACCATGCAAGAAGGTCATTTATACAATTGATATTGTATAAATACCAATACAATTGATATTGGGGCATTTATACAATTGATATCAGGATGGATGAAAACCCCATCAGGTGTTTTCATATATATGGGAGCAATGGCGTTTCATTCTGTGTAGATTTTTCTCTGCAGAGACCATGGTTGGTACTTTTTTGTTATTTATTTATTTATTTATTTATTTATTTATTTATTTATTTATTTATTTATTTATTTATTTATTTATTTATTTATTTATTTATTTATTATTTGTTTGTTTGTTTATCAATTTTTAAAAATTGTCCATCTCCCTCACAGAGGAACCCTGGGTGGTGGACAAGTAAAATATTAAAAATATTTTTTTAAAACCATATAAAAAATAAAAGAGGCAATATAATATAATTTCAGTGATTTTCTTAGTAACCCCAATTAGCATCTAATGAAGATATAAAATGAGTACTGACATTAGTCTTCCTTAACTTGGCATCCACTGTT
Source organism: Diadophis punctatus similis (assembly GCA_023053685.1). Classification (NCBI taxonomy): domain Eukaryota; kingdom Metazoa; phylum Chordata; class Lepidosauria; order Squamata; family Dipsadidae; genus Diadophis; species Diadophis punctatus. The sequence goes on along the minus strand of JALIGW010000001.1, from coordinate 215,657,552 downwards.
GAAGTGCTGCTCAGAATTCCAAGCCGACATAATTGCTATGATCTTTTGTAATTTCATGAGTGACATTCTAACACAACTGAAGTTCACCAGTCTTGGGAAGGATGTTCTTCCTAAACTTTGTCTATTCCTTTTAAACGTGCAGAATGATGTGGCCCTTTGAACTTCACATCTATGGAAAGCTGACTGAGAAAGTGGTGGTATTTGTTGTCTTTGGATGGAAGCAACAAGAAATAATCATAGGATTTTTGCTTGTGTTGGTTCGATACCAACCCACTCCTTGTTTGTGTTATGTGGGATAGAATAACCTTTCACAGCAGGAACTGAAGGAACACATTAGCTGGGACTTGACCAATGGAATGTGACAAGTGGCATCTTCAGCTGTCTATAGTTTTTTCAGCTGCTTTGTGGTCTGTCAAAAATATTTCTCATTGCTGGACCAGCTCTGCTTTAGTAAACATACATTTCCTTATTTTTTTCTCACTTTATATTTACATCTAAACAAAACAATCTAGGAAAATATTTGTTTTCATTCATCTTCATTTGGATAGATAACATTACTTTGGGGAGTGAGAAAGTTTTCCTACTATTTTTCGCTGCAGGGCTGGGTATACTTTCAAAATGTGTAACCTTAGCTTTCCCTTTTTCAAAGGAAACTTACTAGTTTTTGCTCTACAATTCAGTTATTTTTTAAAAAAGATTGGAGGGAAGAAATAAAAATTATACTGCTCTGAGTTATGTCGTCTCTTAGATGACACTGAGTGGAAGAAAAGATATTCAAAAACTCTGTGGAATTTTGAAGGACAATATTTCTTAAAAAGTATTTATGGACTGTCATGTTTGGATTCTAAGTGCAAAAAGGATCCTTTTCAACATCTGGAAAACGTTAATTTGTTGACATGAAGATTGGGGGAGGGAGGGAAAGGACATACATATATGAGTTTTACAGTGTTTTTAAATAGTTCCTCAGGAGAGAAAAACATATTTATTTGTTTGTTCAGACAGCTGAGAGAAGAGCTGAACTCTTAGGCCTGGTTTCCTTTTAACTTGTTTTTAAATCTGTTCATTAATCCCAGTCTTTCTTAAATTTTCTGCCAAGAAGGATTAAAAATTATTTCATAACACATTCTTTATACTTTTCAGATTTTTTTTGCAGCATCATTATACTGAGAATCTTACTATATACATTTCTGATCTTAGGCAGGTTTTTCTCTGTGTGACACATTTGGTCATTCTTTGGCTATCCTTCTGCTCATTAGCTTATGAAGAAAGGCTAATGTAAGCTAGGTTTCATGCCAGGTAATACAGTATGTCACAGAAATGAGTACACCCCCTCACATTTTGTAAATATTTAAGTCTATCTTTTCATGTGACAACACTGAAGAAACGACACTTGGCTACAATGTAAAGTAGTGAGTATACAGCTTGTATAACAGTGTAAATGTGCTGTCCCCTCAAAATAATGCAACATACAGCCATTAATGTCTAAACTGCTGGCAACAAAAGTGAGTACACCCCTAAGTGATAATGTCCAAATGGGGCCCAAGTAGCCGTTGCCCCTCCCTGGTGTCATGTGACTCGTTAGTGGTACAAGGTCTCAGGTGTGAAGGGGGAACAGGTGTGTTAAATTTGATGTCATCGCTCTCACTCTCTCATACTGGTCACTGGAAGTTCAACATGGCACCTCATGGCAATGAACTCTCTGAGGATCTGAAAAAATGAATTGTTGCTCTACATAAAGATGGCCTAGACTATAAGAAGATTGCCAAGACCTTGAAACTTTTTTATCTGAATCATTGAACATGCAGCTAAATTTCAAAAATGTCAAATTGCTTAAAATTTGGAACCTATGGCTTCACTTTCAAAAAGTCACACATTCAGATTGTGTTTAGGTATCTAGCAGCAATTAGGAAATCTTGTTCGTAAAATTCCCAACCAAAGGACTACAAACATTTGGTACCGCAGCTGGCTATTCTGCAGAATTTTTCAAGTTCAAGAATGTTACAAAAGATTGTTGTAAAATATGGTATTGTGTTAATATGAAGGCTGTAGGCTAGCCTAGGAATTAAAGGATCCCAGAAGCAGGAATGTTTGAGGTGGAGAATCAAAATCTTCAAAATGACCAGATCAACATAGTGATTGAAGCCTCCTTTTACATGGTTGTTGGACACAGTGACTACAACACCACACCACCCATCTTACACACATTGATCTCTTCTTCATGGAGGCACTGTCCAGAAAAAGGTGATGTCAAACAATCTGGCTACTACCATCTAGAAAATTTCACAGATATGTTCATGAAATTACCATAAGTCAAGTTTGACATGACAATAACTTGACCTTTGTATTTATATCAGTCATGCTCAGGCCAATTATATCAGGCACACTCAGGCAGAAAGTATGTGATTGGTGCTGCCATTTTGATTTCAGGTTTGACTATATCATAGTAGGTCAAAGGTTCTGTTCCTATTTTGTTACAAATCTATTAACTATTCCTATTCTCTTACTTCTTGGAATCGGAACATGGTTGAAAAAAAACTAACATTTCATAGTTGTTACTACCTAATAATTGGGATATTATATTTAGTATATGACAGAACCTGGAAGTGGTTATGTAATATTTGGATCCCCTCAAGCTGTGCTGTTGCCTTACGGAGGCAGAAAGAATGCTGTTCCTGAGAGTGAAGGATGCCAGGAGCTTATGCCAAGAGTATATACTCCCAACAGGGTGACCCAAGGTGCCCATTGAAAGCAGGTAGTCATCTACTGTATATTACTGGCAGTGACCTAGAAAGATGCTGGAGACAGACAACCTCTTCAGTGTCAACCAAAACAGGAATCAGTTCACTCTACTGTATATAGGAGAAAGCAATGGTAAACCACTCATATATTTTACCAAGAAAACCAAATGAATAATTAAGATAAAGTGATTAATGATATAGAAGTTGATTTCCCCAGGACAGATGGCACTCAATTTGCTACTGAGCTTGGGATTTGTTGGAGTTGGATTTGTTTGTGCCATTATTAGATTAAAGCCTTCGTGATGTGTTGTTGCCATGCAGGAAAAGAAAAATCTGAAAATGGAATTACAGTGGGAATGTGAAACCTAGAAGCATTGAAATGGGCTCAACACAGTGAAAGTGGAAATAAATCAACTAGACATTGACATCTTAGGCATCAGAATTGAAATGGACCCTTTCAGCCATATCATACTCTTTACTACTTGGGACATGAAAACAAGATGGAGTGGTATTGTTTTCACATTGGAAAGGAAATAGCAAGGACAATACTTGGGTCTAATGCAATCAATGTTTGAATAATATTATATAATTAGACCTTGCAGACAACCTTTTAATATGACGATTATGTTTATGTTCCAACTACTGATGCAGCAGGTGATAAAGTTGATTTTATGATCAAATTCTGAAATCAACAGATCATGTAAGCAAGAGGTGATTCTTGCAGTTAGCGAGTGGAATGTCAAAGTTGAAAATAATAAGGAAAATGTAGTTGGATTGTATGACCTAGGAAACAAATGAGGCACGACAGTAATTTAAAAGGGTACACTAATCTAGTGATTTCTTCATTGCTAATCCAGCCTTTAAACCACCGAACAATACATGGGCAGTAGCAGATGGAATACACAGCAATCACATTGACTATATAATTGATACAAGGAGTTGAAAGACCCCAAGATGAAAGAGAAAAGATGTGTGGAAGGCAAACTTTGCACTTTGAAGAAGCGGAAGAGAAAGAGCATTAATGCTTTTGAATTTGGGAGTTAGAGAAGATTTCTGAGAATACCATGGATAGGCAAGAAAACGAACAGGTGGATTATGAAATATGTTCAACCCAGCATTTTCACTGAAGGTACAAATGACCAGATTTAAATCATCATGTTTTATACACATTGGCAAAGACCTAGCTCTTTTGGGTTGTCTACGATGCTGGGAAAGATGGAAGGAAAGAGAAGAGGAGAAAGACCAGCAACAGATGGATGGGCTTAATTACAGCAGCAATGGGTACACCATTGGAAGGCCTAAAGGGCCTGATTAGGGGCAGATCATCCTGGAGAAGGTGTATCTATGTGGTTGCTAAAAGTCAACAGTATCTTGATGGCACATAATCAATATTTAGATAGGATTTCTTGATCTCATAGCATTTGATGGCTTCTATGCAATTATGTTTTATGAGACATCTTATCTGAAGCTTGCCAAGATTAATGCTAGCAAGAGATACCACAGCTGAACTGTTCACATTTCAAAGAACAACTTCACATTCAAGATAGAATCTGCATTGGAAATCTCTTTAAATATTCTAGCTGGTGGAACTGGAAATTGTCATGAATGTATACATATTTGTACAATTTTTCAGCACACGCTTGTTTCAAAGTGTCAAGAGCCTTGTTATCGAATCCAAAAAAACACCATCTTGTACCCCATAATGCTATGCACCCCTCATGACACAAATACCAAGTTGGTAAATTGATGGTGTTTATGTTGGCAGCACTTTTTTCCTGATGTCTGGCTCTGTCAAGACTAATTTTAGCATTTCTAAAGCTGGGTTAAAATATGGCCTCATTACTTTGATGTCAGAGCATGGTTTACTATTAGTATATTCTGGGGTTTATCATTTTAGTCATGTTTAACACGGCAACGGGAGGCATGCACTATTAAATCTGGCTTATTTTACATTCCTGTCCTGGATTATTTATTTGGAACAATTTCCTCTCTATCAAAAGCCACAGCTAATGCTGAGTTTTAATGTGTTATTTACACACAAAATAACCTATTTACAACTTGGTATCTGCCGGAGGGAGAATGAATGGGCTGGTGCTCCCTCTATTCTGTTCTATCGGAGTTTAACAATCTGGATTGCTAATAGAACCATTTATCATAGGGAGGTAATTTATTTTATGTTGGTTACATAGGTCTCACTGCCTCTGATCTATGGAAATACTTGGTGTATAATGAAGTCCAACCAGCCACTTGATGTAAACATAGGAAAACCAAGCTTGGAGCCAGTGAAAAGTCAGGATGTAGTTTTTCCACTGGGTAGTATTTCTCGAAAATTAATGCCTTGTGTGAAGAAATAAAACCCATCACCTTCCACATGTGCTTTAACTGCAGAAGGGGTGAAACGGAATATTGTATAGTCTTTTATATGTGTGCTGTAAAATTGATTTCTTTTTCTGTGTGCTTAAATAGGGAGACCCCTTTTTCATACCATGTTGTCATAGATAGGTAAAACGAAGGCTGTCAGATCGATTAATAATCGTCACTGTCATCATTATCATAATTTAAACTTGCATGCTGCCTGACTCTCAATGATTTTGAATGGCTTGCAATAGTCAAACAAAGAAATTGCACTAAAAATCAATGAAAGGTAACAATAAAAGATGGCAAGTATGAGGAAGAGAGGGGTCTCTCTCTCTTTTTCTCTCTCCCTTACCAATTCAAACGTGATCCTAGCTTTGTAGTTCAGCTGCAAATTCTCTGCAAAGGAATAGATGTGGCTTGGATGCACTCTTGGGAGCATTTTGATTAATGTCTATGGAGATTCTCAGTCATCCAGGTCACGGCTATCCCAAAGGTGCTTTTTTAAGAGGCAACTGGACTTTCTAGTTTTTCTTTGAAAATGTTTCGCTTCTCATACAAGAAGCTTCTTCCCACCATCCAGTCAGAGCTGGAGAAGCTTCTTGGATGAGAAGTGAAATGTCTTCAAGACATTTCAAGAGCTGAGGTGGTGCAGTGGTTAAAAGCAGCACTGCAACCTTCAGCTGATTGCTAGTTCAGCAGTTCAGCTGTTCAAATCTCACCAGGCTCAAGGTTGAGTCAGCCTTCCATCCTTCTGAGGTAGGTAAAATGAGGACCCAGATTGTTGGGGGCAATATGCTGAACTCTGTAAACTGCTTAGAGAGGGCTGTAAAGCACTATGAAGCGGTATATAAGTCTAAGTGCTAAGTGCTATTCAAGGAAAAACAAAGAAAGTCCAGTTGCCTTTTGAAAAAGCACCTTTGGGACCGTTCATTACATTCTCGCTATTTCTCACCAAGCTCTCCCTTTTGTGCAAGTTACTTGAGTGTTGAAGCTGTACCACTGGTGCAGCTGCAGCTTTTCCTACTGGGCTGAGATGAAGAAAGATCCTAGACCAGTGATGGCGAACCTTTTAGACACCGAGTGGCCAAACTCTGCGCACGCACACAAGTCCAAACTGAAAGGTGTGCACAAGCACATGAACAAGTGCACATGTCGACATGCGTGGACATGCGTGGACATGTGCATGCACGGACATGCGTGCACACATGCGCAGCAGAGACCCGAAGACCAGCTGGCCGGTGGGAGGCGGGGCATCCCAACACTGGCAGTGGGGAAAGAGGTAAGATCTTTTTCTTTCGTGAGCTTCTGTTTCATCATTTGCAGGGAAACAGAAGCTCATGAAAGAAACACCATGGAGATCTGACCTGGGACGACGGCGCATGTGCCAGTAGAGAGGGCTTTGCATGCCACAGGTTGACCATCACAGTCCTAGATCAGATTAACAAAGGTCCAGTGACTTTGCTTAACAACAAGAATTATGTTTTTGAAGCAGTTTTTTCCAGCACTGTAAAATAGTAACTGTAATACCCACCCTACACAGGGTAGAAAGATCCAAGAAGGCACCAAAGCATTGTTCCTTTGCTGTAGGGTGGAAAAACGATGGCAGCATTGCTCTAAAATATAGGTAGAACTAGTCCTTGACTTATAACATACAGGTAGTCCTCGACTTACAACAATTTGTTTTGCAACCGTTCAAAGTCGAATGAAAAAAAAAGTTGCTTATTACTGGTTGTTGCATTTACAACCATTGTAACATCCCCATGGTCAGGCAATCAAAATTTGGATGCTTGGTAACCAGTATGTATCTGCAAGAGTTGCATCATCTATGTGTCATGTGATCACCATTTGCAACCTTCCCACTTGGCTTCCAACAAGCAAAGTCAATAGGGGAAACCAGATTTGCTTAACAACCACGTAATTCACTTAACAACTGCAGCGATTCTCGTAACAAAAAAAAAGATCATGAAATCAAGTTAGACTCACTTAAAAACTGCCTTGCTTAGCAATTCTGGTTCCAATTGTGGTTGTAAGTGGAGAACTAAGTGTAGACAAGTGGCCAAGAAAGATTGCAAGTGTTGACAACAATAGGATGGTATGTGTTCACAGAGAAAAATTGTAATTAATTTATGAGAGACCCATCCTTGTTTACACCTCTGTAGTATTGTATTTGACGAGGTCCAGGCAGAAGAAGAACATCATGGCTTCAAAATCTAAGGGACTGGTTTGGACAAAACTCAGCAGCACTTTTTCGTGCGGATGTTGATTAAAGTAGGATTGCCAACATGATCGCCAATGTCCGATTACGGATATGACACAACAACAAGAAGAGAAGTATTGTATTTGATGGTCTTGCTCAGCAAAAAAAAAGTCTGTTAAGTTTTTGCCATTAATGGCCAAAATAAATATGAATGAATAAAATTAAACGAATGAGTGGATAGATACTGAAAGGTCTTAAAAATAGTCATCCAATTTCAACAGTAAGACAGAAGGAGCTATAAAGAAATGTGTCAATTAATACTTCAGGAATCTTTCTGTACTACTAATGGGGTCATTCCCTCAAAAATAGCGAGGAAAGACAGGAAGGTCAGTCGTGTGCAGGGGAAAGAAAAGATGGAAGGAAAACAGAATCTTAGTAGGCCTCACATAAACAAGCCAATAAAAATGTCAACTGTGTGTGTTCCATAGAATTAAAGGAATAAGAAAATAGAAACTGCCACTTAAGTAATCTAACCTACCCTCCTTGGCAGGCCAGTGACTCCTCCAGAGAAATTTTTTCCTAGTTTTGCTAGAAAAGGGAAAGAGAGGAGAGATAGTTATATATTCTGGAATAAGTGGAGGAAATCTTTTAAGCTCAGCCACTGAGTTGTAAGCCGGAGAAAAACTGTGCAAAGGAAATGGAATCTGGTCACGGTGTTTTATATTCTGATTTCATGACCAATTTCTCTTTCTTTTTGATATTCATTACAAACAAAGATTTCATGTAACTTAGTTTCCATCGCATTCCAATTCTTCTCGTAAGTACCATATTTTTCGGAGTATAAGACGCGCTTTCCCCCCCTTAAAAGAGGGTGAAAATTTAGGTGCATCTTATACTGTGAATATAGCGTTTTCGTAGCTTTTTTTCAGCCCTAACGAGGTGTTAAGAGTGAAGCGATGTTCCGTGCTTTGCCTGCTTTTTTCATTGCTTCTCTCTATCAGCTGTGCTTTAGAAGCTGTTTTTTCTCCAGCTCAAAATCAGCAAACTAATGTACTGAAGGTGACCAGTCTAAGGAAACTAGCCAGATGAATACATGGTAGGCAGAATTCCCCCCCCCCCGATTTTCCTTCCCAAAAACTAAGGTGCATCTTAAACTCTGGTGCCTCTTATACTCCAAAAAATACGGTATTCTATATACTTAAAGCCATGCTTCTATTGTAGCAAGAAGAGGAACTATGCAAGAATGGCTAATAAATAGAGGAAATTTGGCATACACTTCCATAGTGCAGGTAGGTCTTCACTAGTGTGGTTATTGAATCCCACAAAATGGTCTCATTATTCAAATGCGCACTATTCAAAGTGATATTTCTGTGGGAAATACAGTAATTGGTTCCAGCTGGATATACGTAGGCAATTAAAATATTTAATTATAAATTTGTATATACTTATTAATGAAATTTATATTATAACAGTAGAATAGAATAACCTTGTAACCAAAGCAAACCTGCCGTTTACTGTATGCTGCTGTAGTTCTTCAAAGCGTGATTTGGTTTTGAGCTATCCTCAAATGTGGAAGCTTCCTTTTCTCCATTTTGCATAAACAATGATCAGCATCTTAAGACTTCACCCATAAATGCGTGTGTGCTATAATCTCAATTGGGTGCTCACTAGCCTTGAACTAACTGAATTTTGGATTGCGTTAAATATGACTGGTATGATTTCATAAATTGCACTAAATTGAATTTTTATACTATTTGAATTCGCACGAATCATGAGCTACTTGTAAGCTTGATTCTGTTGCTGGATTTTTGGTCTTAATCTTTCTAAGGCTGTGGTACAAGTGATGGTAAATTGTAAAGGACGTAGATACAACTCTTTTCCTCTCCCAGAATAACTTTCCCCTTCTTACTGTAACCATGATCAATAACAGAATAACTGAGTTGGAAGGGATCTTGGAGTTCTTCTAGTCTAACCTCCTGCTCTGGCAAGAAGCCCTATACCATTTCAGACAAAAAAAATTTTTTTCTAAGTTACCTAGTGATGCAGAAGACAAATTTTATTTCATAGGTACTTAGATTTGAAGAAGAACCATCCCTCTGTGCATGAAAATAATTAAATTAGAAAACAAGATGTATAACTTCGTGCTATCATCTTCAACATTGTAATGTTTCTGTTCTAATGAGTTTATATTTATTAGGATTTTCTAAACTACATCAGACAATTAAAATGCAATCCTATACACAAAGAACAAGGACACACATGAATATGAAGCTCAATTCTATCTAGATCAGCGGTTCTCAACCTGGGGGTCGCAACCCCTTTGGGGGGTCGAATGACCCTTTCACAGGGGTTGGGAGACTTCGCCTGGACGCCGCCATTTGGGTTCTTTTACCCTCTGCGCATGTGCAGAATGCTTTGCGCATGCGCAGAACTCAAAAGAACTCAAATGGTGGCAGGGCATGGGTCACGGTGGTGGGCGTGGCGGCGGCATGGGTCGCAGTGGGGTCGTGGGGGCGGGGCAGGGCACGGCATTAGGAAGGTTGAGAACCACTGATCTAGATGTTTCAGTCTATGCTTGCAGGGTTCCTGCTAATGGCCATGTGACTAAGCATGAAGTAAAGTAAACTATATGTATATAAATTATCTGCTTACACTAATATGAATTTATGTATGAATAAGCATAATTGGACATAGAGGGTTTTATACCAGTTTAAACAAGTATAGGATCACACAGTAAACTTTATTTGATCAAAGATGCTTATTCTGCAAACTGTAATACTTGCCGAGTATGAGCTCCTGACTCAAACTGAGCATCATATGGGACCACATCTTTTCTGCAAAATAAGCCAAATAAACCCCCTGAAACCACTGTTTCATGTTGGGATTTGCATAAGAAATCTGGCATGCCATTCAGTTGGGGACAGTTTTGTTCTGCCATATTAGTATAGTCTCAATGGCTACTTCCCAAGATTTATTATAGTTGTACGATGATGTTAGTAAGCCTCTTCCAGATGTTCAGAATTCCCATAGAAGTTTGGTATAACAAATAAAATATAAGATTAGTAGCTACTTTGGGAACTCACTGGGATGAAATATGGAAAAAGAGAGATCAAGAAAAATGTCATGGCTCAGGAATATTTTATTTCTCATGAAAATTATAGGCATCTACCGTGTGAGACTTATTTGCTGTTTTTTTTTACTATGAGATCCAGATTTTTGGTGGTGTGCACGGCATCCATTTATCTGTAAAGAGAAGTATAGCTTGCAATGTTACAGTCAACACAGTGGGCTCAATATGGAATATGCAAAACAGCATTGACATCATTGATCCTACAGATGGATAATTCTTATGAATGAAACCAGCTTGAAGCACAGTTTGAACCAACTCTGCCATGACATATATTTTTCAGCCAGGCTTATGAAAAATCACCAACAGGGATTTAGTGGGTTTTTTCCCCTCTCCTATTGAAAGACTGTAGAAGATAACAATAATGTAGGGAGACTGCGAAGTAAAAATAATCACATTATGAAAAAGGCCTGGAGAGACCAATTGTGTAAATCACTGTTAAGAGAGGACAAGCTCCAGATAAAATGTGTTTCTTCATCACATAGATTAAGCCTTTTCCTTTGACACTAAATAATTGATAGACTTTGGCTGAACCTTCCAAAGCTTTCTCTGTGAAGCTGTGGGGTTGCTCTCAAGGTTAGCAAGTGGCAAAGAAAAATGCTCTTAAAAATGCTACCCATTCACTACTGACACGTAGTAATTGCCGTCCTCCCTAAAGGATGGTCAGGATGCCTTGAAAAGAAAGCCCTGCACCCAAGCAGAGAGAAGGGAAAAACTGCAACCCTGCATTTCCTTTCCACCAAAGTATGCAGCCAAAAGTGAATCTGGTTCATTTCTTTACGCATATCATAGCAAACAAGCATAAGGTTAGGAATGGGCATTAGACTGAGTTTCACAATCTCTCTCTCTCTCTCTCTCTCTCTCTCTCTCTCTCTCTCTCTCTCTCTCTCTCCCTCCCTCCCTCCCCCTCCCTCCCCCTCCCCCTCCCCCTCCCCCTCCCCCTCCCCCTCCCCCTCCCCCCCTCTCCCTCCCTCCCTCCCTCCCTCCCTCCCTCCCTCCCTCCCTCCCTCCCTCCCTCCCTCTCTCTCTCTCTCTCTCTCTCTCTCTCTCTCTCTCTCTCTCTCTCTCTCAAAGTATTCTCCGGGGCTCTCTGGAAAAAACTCTGGAATTAATCTCAAAGCCAGAACACTTGAAGGGATTGATTAGGGTGACTGTGATGAAGGCTCTCTGGCAATTTGAAAAGTAGCCAGATTTAGTAATAATACACATCTCACTTCTTCCGTTGTGTAGCATGGATATTGGAGGTGGAGAAAAGAAGGAGAGGAAAATCGTGCTACACACATCATTGACATCATCACACAAATGATATGAATGGTGTACTGTCCCAAGCAACATAATAGGAGAAGGAAGGTGTGTATGATATGTTTGCTGTCTTGAGCTGTTTGCAAAAATAATAAAAGGCATGAGATAGGTAGGTAGGTAGGTAGGTAGGTAGGTAGGTAGGTAGGTGGGTGGGTGGGTGGGTGGGTGGATGGATGGATGGATGGATGGAGAGACAGACAGACAGACAGAGACAGACAGACAGACAGACAGACAGACAGACAGACAGACAGACAGACAGACAGACAGACATCATTTGCATTATGACATCCAGATGTGTGATGATACTATAGTTTTGGCAAGGCATCTGGTTTATTCAGAGTTAGCTCCTCTGAAAAGGAAGCCTATACGACTATAGGAAATATTAATAGTTATGCTGCAAAAGAAGAAGAAAAAAACAAGTAACATTCACTCTGAAGATTCATGTATTTCAGAGCATGCTTTACTCTGCAACCAAGACTTTTACGCCAGAGATATTTTCTTAAATTCAGGAAAGTGAAGTCCCAAATTGAATGGAAATATATTTTAAACTGCTTAGTCTATCGGAGGAAAACTAAAATTAATGATGTGGCTAGACAAGTCACGCAAAACACTAGCAAACAGAGAGCTAGGTGCTCCTGAACTCATAATGCTTGTGCTCAGAAAGAAAAATCTGTCTTTTTAAAATTCTTGCATGTTATATTGTACCTGTCAAAGCAAATGTAGCCCTTATCTCCTTGGCATCAATAGTCCTTAAGTTGAGGTGGCGCAGTCGTTAGAGTGCAGCACTGCAGGCTACTTTACTGACTGCGAGCTGCAGTTCGGCAGTTCAAATCTCACCGGCTCAAGGTTGACTCAGCCTTCCATCCTTCCGAAGTGGGTAAAATGAGGACCCAGATTGTTGGGGGCAATATGCTGACTCTGTAAACCGCTTAGAGAGGGCTGTAAAAGCACTGTGAAGTGGTATATAGTAAGTCTAAGTGCTAGTGCTAGTGCTATTAACTCCTTGGCATCTTAGTAAGTAAGCAACTAATAGTTACTAAGAGTGCTTGCTGCCTGTGTGAGGTAGGTGGGACATTCTCTTCCATCCAGCAACCAACCAGTTTACCAACCTGCCATTGACGCTATGCCATGTGGTCTCTTTGCACCCTGTTGCTTCAGCTACTATCCCTATAAATGGCACAAGTTATTGAAGACCCAAGTGAACTGTAGGACAAGCTTCTCTTGATAACCTGGTGCCTTCCAGAAGTGTTGGGATTGCGATTTCCGGAATTCTTGCGGTTAGCAAAATATTGTTATGCAAAGTTAGAAATAATTATGACTGTATAAATAAAAACAGACGTAACTTGGATTGTTCTTCAGCTGCTCTGACTTCCAGATCCATTCTTAGACTTCTTTTGTTGAGAGGATGTGGAAGTAGGTCGGTTTTAAATAAATCACATTCATTGTATTTAATTTAAATATGCATTTAATTTTATCATGTATTTGATCTGATCCACTCACTTTTTTGGGATTGCAAAATTTGACATGTTCACCCAAAGGTCCCAAGATAAAATGACCATGTCTTTCCATTCCATAGTGCACTTCCCAGCAAATAGTTTTGACTATTAGAATCATTATAGGCAACACTATAATCACATTCTTTACCAATCTAGCAAATTAGTTTGACAGAAATAGCTGGTGGCTCCAAGAAAATGGGAGACATTAGTTTGTTTTTGGATAAGAGTTACTCCCTGAACATTTATTGTTAAATGTGGACATGTGAGATACAACCAAGAGACAACTACTTTGCCCACATGTCTCTCTTACCTCCACAGTTATTACAATGCTCTTACATGTGAGAGGATATGAGGATAGACTTAAAGTCTAGGAGAACTCGAGTTTTGCAAAGTATCCATTGTGAAATATATGATAGAATTCGTCAAGTGCTAAAATCTGTCCTCCATTTTTCCCATTTTTTTCCTCACAAAATAAGTGTCTATTTTTTCTTTATTCTTAGGATACTTTTGAAATCCTTTAGGCTTTCTTTCAGTTGTGTTTTTGAATCTTTTCTATTTGAGTTCTTCCTTGTTACTCTGCTGTCTCCCTTCTGTTGCTTACACATCCTGATATGAAAAATCCCCAAGGGGGGTATTCTTTCAAGCTATCTTCTTTTGGGATCATCAACAAGGAAATTGTAGAAGATGGAAGAAGCTATTGTAAAATGAAAGGTAGAATATTCACTATATTGCTTGGCAACCCCTGCAATAAACACAGTACAACAATCCCACATTCCACCCAAGAGAATTTTGCTATTTCTTTCTTCATTTGGAAATAATAACAACAATTATTATCCAGGTTGACTAATGAAGTACTTTCCTCATAATAAATAAGTGCATTGGAATGAGGAGAGATAGGAATGATGTATTTTTCAGTTCAGAATAAATTCTCAGGAGTGGTGGGAAGATACGCGATAGACCAGTTGGAGATGGAAAAGACTGGATGGCATCCCAGAATAGTCCTATCATTGGGAAAGTTCTAAAGAACTAGAAGGAAGTGATTCATGGTGCTCAGGTTCAGGGGAGGCTCCCAGGTGCTTAGTGGCTGTTTGACCAGCATACTGTTTTCTTATGTAAACATCTTCAAACTTTTAACATCATTCCATTTTTATAGGTTCCAAGGGAAACACAGGCAGACATTCTCCAAGTAATGTCCTGAGGAGATCAGAATGCTTGCAATAGAGCTTTGCAGCAGCTGGAGTATAGAATCCAAAATATTTATGCCAAAAAAGCTTTGCTGCTTTCTGCCACATGGATTTACTCTTGATTCTGAAATAGATCCAAGAAATGCTGCTCACAGCAGATGGATTTCTAAATAAACAGCTAAAGTCAAGGTTTTGATAACATTCATTGTATCAGTGTGGAACTCCAAATGCGTAATTTAGAAACAAAACATGCCATACTGGGGAACCAGTAGAGGGTTTTCCTCCCTCCCTTTTCTTCTAGCTTTCATCCAGCTGTGTTAAAGACTAAATGGTCTAATTCAACCTTCCCCAGCCTGGTATTTTCCAGATGTATTCAGAGAAGTTTCTGGATTCTTCAGCCTCTAAAACAATTCTGGACTTTCTATTCTTAACACTTCTGGAGGGCATCAGACTGGAGAAATTGATCCAATACGAAGTTACCGCATTTTTCGGAGTATAAGACGCACCGGAGTATAAGACGCACCTTAGTTTTTGGGGAGGAAAATAGGGGAAAACAATCTGCCTACCAGGTATTCATCTGGCTAGCATCCTTAGTCTGGTCAACTTCAGCACATTATTTTATCCCCTGGTTAGGACTTAAAAAAACCTTCTTCTGAGAGAGTAACAATGAAAGAGCATGCAAGCCAGTAAGAGCTGGGAAAATCGTTAGCACCTAGTTAGGGCTAGAAAAAAACTTATTCAGAGCAAGTAGAGCAATGAAAAAACCCTGCAAAGACTTAGGGCTGGAAAAACATTCTTCTGAGAGATAACAATGAAAGAGCCTGCAAGCCAGTAAGAGCTGGGAAGACCATTAGCACCTGGTTAGGGCTAGAAAAAAACTTATTCGGAGCAGCTTCAGCACATTATTTTATCTCCTGGTTAGGACTTAAAAAAACCTTCTGAGAGAATAACAAGGAAAGAGCCTGCAAGCTAAAGAGCTGGGAAGATAGTAAGCACCTGGTTAGGGCTAGAAAAAAACTTACTCGGAGCAAGTAGAGCAATGAAAAAAAATTCTGCAAAGACTTAGGGCTGGAAAAACATTCTTTGGAGAGAGTAACAATGAAAAAGCCTGCAAGGTAAGAGCTGGGAAGATCTGTTAGCACCTAGTTAGGGCTGGAAAAAAAGCTGCATTCGAAGTATAAGACGCATCCAAATTTTCAGCCACTTTTAGGGAGGAAAACGGTGCGTCTTATACTCAAAAAAATACGGTAACCTACAAAGTTAACTTTGGGTATTTGTATGCATAATTACGTTAACCTAGAACAGAATGTATCTAGGAGACACAACACTGCAAGAAACTCCATGAAATATCAAAACACAGTGATTAAATTAGTCAAAAGTCAATCTAATCCAAAACATACCATACACAGAATTCTTAATCACTGACAAACAAGTAAAAAAGATTTTCAGAGTTCTGAATCAGATGGCTTGGGTAAGAAATGACACAAACATCCTGCATTTCAATATTCTTTTTGTTATAATTATAATTGATGAATATCTTAAGCATTTGTCTTTTCTCAAGCATAGATATTTGAGGCAAAATGAAAACATATGAAAAATTCCTTAAATATTATCTAGGTCTATCACTGCCTGAAATTTATTTTGTCCTTTTGTTATGGCCACAACTGAATCCTGGAATTTTGGCCGTGAGTCATTGTGGTTATTCAGTGAGGTGATCATGTGACCACTTTTCTCAATTGCCAGAATCTGAGATCTCCTGGTTGTGGCTGTTAAGTGACAGCGTGGGTCATTAAGTGAATGTGCAGTGGTGCCTAGTGGGTGTGGGAGCCCCTGGGAGATGTTGGCTCACTAGGCCCATTGGTGTACAGACCAATTCCCTGCTCCACCATGCCCAGGCCCACTTACCTTTCTGTCATCTTGTTCCAGCCTACATGTGGGTCCTATTCTTATGATGATTCAAAAGCCTCTTTCTCCAAATTGTGAAAGTTGGGAACAGGGCCTTCTGAACCATTATGAGAACAATGGCATTCGGTAGCATTTTCTCCTCCAGAGAGAAAAAAATGGTAACAAAGCCAGCATTCTGAAATGCTCTGAGCCTCAGTGTTCTGAAGCACTGAGGCTCAGAATATTCCAGAATGCTGGCTTTGCTAGTGTTTTTGCCAGATTAGAGATCTGTTCCACCAGGATAGTCCCTCCCTGTATTGGAGCAGCAGAGGGGAAATTCCTCAGCATGCTAGCGGAATGGACCTCAAATCTTCCACCCCCTCTGTTTTGTTACCTTCCCTGCTGGATTCCCCACTGACTTTCTGGGGAAGCCGACAGAGAAGATTGCAAATGGCGATCACATGGTTGCTGGGCGCTTGGCAACCAGTCATAAATGCAAACAGCTTGCTGAGTTCTTGAAATCCAATTGTGTGACTGGGGGGAAGCTGGTGCAAGGTTTTACAATGCCTGTTCCATGGCAGTTGTGACTACAAGCGGTCGTTAAATGCCCGGTCATAAGTTGAGGATAACCCATAAAGAAATAAAATTGGGTGACACCCTCCCATTTTATGCTTCTTTTTCTGGCTCATTATAATGAAAAACTCATTAACTTGCTTTATTGGGGTTTTTCTGCTGGACTTGATTTCCCCTCACCTCACAGACACATTTAATCTGGTAGCCCAGTAATCTATCTGGACATCTTGAGATATTTACTACTCATCTTTTCTTCCTTTCATACAAGCAGGAACGTGTCAGGACTGCTTACTTTCTAGAACCACATTTGGCATCAGAGTGATTCTCTTGCATGCCGGTCTGTAATTAGAATCACTGATGCTCTTTCATAAGTGCTAGAAGCTGAGGAAAATATATTTTTTTAAAAAAATAAACCCACAAAGATGAAGATTTTACTAAATATTTTCATGGGTTTTACTGGAAGAATTTCGATGTACTGTAATAAAGTATCCTTCTTTCCTAGAATTTGCCTTGGGAAGGAATCAAAACTTTTGTTGGCTAAAGCATTAGTGATACTTACGTTGCTTTTTGCAGATGTGGAATGACAGTTTGAGAATTTTCTGGTGTCATCTGCACATGAAAATGGATGTGATCAAATAAAATGTGCTATTAGCCCTCTGACAGACATATGATTTATTTAGAGCCTCAAAATTCAGCCAGTTGTGTGAAATCAAGCCTAGGTTCACAAAATCTGTTTTTAGTTCCTTGTCTATTCCCATATTTCCTGTCTGCCTTTTTGAACAAAATCATCCCATACTTCCTGTTTGATGTTTTGACATTAAGTCCCCTGTGATAGGCTTCCCAACTGATGGGCTCCAGATGTGTTGGACTTCAATTCCCATAATACTAAGCCATCTTGAGATTTGTGATTCAATAAATCTGGTGGGCAACAGATTGAGAAGCTTGACAATGGTAATACGTTTTGGGTACTCTTATATCAAATGAATGAATTTTGTTTCTTTAGAATAATCCCACTAACAACTTGTTTATATTTATTACTTGTAAAATAACACATTTTATTCATTTTTCAGTGTAATATTACAGACTATCATGAATCCATAAAAAGTATTATTACAAGACATGAAACTCTTCCCCCCACTTTCCATTCTGATCAATTGTCAGAATTGACTACAAAAACAAAAAGAATCTTTCACACTTTTCTTTGCAAAGAACCCTAAGCTTTGGCTTTTACTTTCATACTGTGAGAATCTTAAATATGGCCGGATTGGTAATTTTAATTATACATTAGAAATTAAAGTGAGGTTCACCAAATGATTTGCTGAGGTTCCTGAATGTAGGTAAACCTAGATGAATATATGGTTTGTGGTGAAAACCGCATATGAGTCCATGAATTCCACCCTTAAATCAGGTAACATTTAGTGGTTGAACATGAGTTTTTAGTGGTTAAACTCAGTAAGTGACTATATTAAGGTGTGGATGTTACTTCAAAGGAGAGAAGTTTGGAAAAATTGTGAGAGGGCTAGAGGGATGAATAGTGAAACCATACAAATATATATTTTTACTTGTCTGTTATATCTTATCTTCTACCATCTTTTATCTGGGCTATATGGACAATAGTCCCTCCTGTGTTACCTTTCTGTAAGAACAGGTTGACTCAGTATGCAGAAGCTGTGAAAAACATGAATTTTGTGTTAGCTATCATTATGAAAGGAATTGAAAATAAAACCAGCCACATTGCAACGTCTTTTCATAAATCTGTTATATATTCATATCTGGAATACTGTGTACTGTTCTGGTTATCACACTTGAAAAAGGATATAATAGAGCTGGAAAAATGCAAATTTAACACAAGCTGTGATGGCTGTTATCCTAGCTCAGGGGTCGGCAACCTTAAACACTCAAAGAGCCACAAAAGTCCTAATCAGAAGACCCCCATTCAATTCTGGAGCCGAATGGAAGTCCGGTTCCCCCACCATAGAGTCTCCTCCTAGCGCAGTGTCCTTTTTCCTCTACCTGTCCTTACCAAAACCCCTATCAATTGTGGAGCCGACCGGTGACAGGGAGCTGCAGCAGAGGGATGAAAGAGCCACATGTGACTCCAGAGCCGCGGGTTGCTGATCCCTGTCCTAGCTGGTTTTAAAGAGGAGTGGATATATTCAGGGAAAATGAGTCTATCAAGGAGTTTTAGTCCTGAAGACTCAATGGCACCTCTGGATGGGGACACTATGGCTCCAAATACCTATTGCAGGAAAATAATGGAGAGTTTAACTATATCTTCATCCTGTACTTGCAAGTATCCCAGAAGCATCTGGTTGGCCACAAAGAACAAAAAAATACCAAATTAAGATGGGCTTTGGCCTGATCCAGCAAGATGATCCTCATGCTCATCAGTTCCTCAGAGTGAAGACATGCATTTTATTTCTATGTACACTGTGCTGTTTAATTTGCATGTGTACATATACATTGCTTTTGCAAATTGTATGCAAATCTGTGACTCCTGTTCTCTTTCTCAGTGATGAATATTCTCCCTTTCCGTCTCTTGGCACTAGGGAACTTCCTAGCAAAGCCTTAGATCTATTTCGGAGTCCTAGAGTGCTTCTGTGACTGCTACAATTAGTATAAATTATTATATTCTTATTGTTAGTATGTTAGAACAATTTATACTAAAAACAGTACATAATTCATGTTAACTGAGTAAACAAGACGAGGAATATCCAGGGAAGAATGGATGAGTTTTAAGTATTTCAGGCTAATTTTCCCTCAGATTACTTCTTTCTACCGTAGAATAAACATGGGTTATTGTGGTGTGTTTTTTACTATAATTCAATGAACACTAGAAAACCTGGTTGGAAAGAACTCTGTTTAAAACAGCTATATGCGGACTGTGGTTGATATACCATTGATGGTATTTCGAGATCTGCCAGGCAACCCCCTTTTATATCTTGGCCAGAAGTAATTCTCAGCCTCACCCACCTCCTTGTGAATGTTGATATTCACAGATATTCAAGACTCTGCTGGCTTTCTATGCCCCACCTGTGCCAACAGGCAGCTTGCAGGGGTCAAATGTCAGCTCCAACAGGTAGACCAGCCTAGGATTCAGCTTCACAGGAAGACTAAAACTACTGTTATTTTCAAAGTGGCTATAATAAAAGAATTTTGCAAATCTGATTGCACTATACCTCCTCCACCTTTTCACACTTCTGTAAATTGGGTGGGGTGGGGTATCTATCTTCTGAATAACTTCTGTTTGTTGGGAAGATATATTTCTCCCCTTGCCGCTTTGGTAACAAAGCTTGCATATCTCCATCAAGGTCATCTTCCTTACTCTCTACACCTGCTCAAATCTTATTTCCTGATGTTCTTGGGAAGCCAGCTAGTTGACAAGAGAGTATCAACGGCTGAACATTGCTTCACTGAAGTATTCAAATGATCATACAAATAGTAATCTGAGCACTGGTAGTAGTGAACAGGGCTAAGATGCAATAATTAACTGTGAGTCCACATGTGTTCTGCTAACCAGAACTATTTTTTGTGCAAACAACCCAAAAGAAAGTATGAAGAAATGATATGTTGATCAGGAGCAACAGTTGGGGGAGTGTTGCACTCTCGTTTGAAGGAATGGGGGTTCGATCATGCAGTTGAAACCTCCCTCTAGGCCTTTTTGACACCTCCTCCTAGATGCTGATGAAGTTGGTGAACATTTCAACATCAAATTCTATTGGATTAGAGATTCACTCATTCGCAGCCTATTAATATTCAGATATTACACTGAAGAACATTCTTGACCAATAGGATTGTGTTAAGAGTTGTTATTATGGCATAGATTGCATAAAATAATTCAAGTGGCAATTAAATACTTCTAATTAATTAAATACTGCATTGCTGATATGAGCCCCCAGGGCTCATGCTGTCTGGGTCCTCTTGATTAAACAGTGTCATCTGCCAAGATCCAAGAAGTGTGCCTTTCCTCTCATGATACTTACCCTCTGGAATAAAGTCACCCAGAGGTCCAGATGACTCCTACCCTGATGCTATTTCAGAAAGTTTTAAAGACCTGACTGTTCTCCCAGAACTTGAGGATAGGGTATTTTAGTGTTGGTTGTCTGAACTTGCCATGTTGTCTATTTATTCTGTTGTGTTTTGTTTTTACCCTATTTTTGTCTTGTTTGCTTTGGTAAGAATGAAGGACACCAAAATTGAATTAAATAAATAAAGTATTTTGGATTTTGGGGAAAAATATACAATTTAATTTTAAAGTGCTTTTGAAAATGGAGGGGATTAGAAGATATATACAAATAAAACTGTCATGATTTATTTTCGGCACTGCTTTATACTTAAACAAACATGCAAGGAACCATTTGTTAAATTGGATGATCCCTACATTTTGTGGAATGTTAGTGGTCCATTATTGCAGAACTTATGAGAAAAAACAGAATTAAAACACTTATTTTTGCTTTTAAGGCATTAATTAGAACAATTAGACTCAGTTAGGTGTAGGTTAAAGAGCTAATATAGAAACCAGGAGACTGATTCTAATCACGTCTTAGGCATGAAAGCCGGTTGGATGACTTTGGGCAGTCACTCTCTCTCAGCCCAATTCACCTCACAGGCACATTGTTGTGGGGAAAATAGGAGGTGGGAGAAGTATTAGGTATGTTCATTACCTTGAATTACTTATAAAGTAATAAAAGCAGGATAAAAATGTTATTTATAGTAATTAACAAAATGATGCATGCAGGTTCTACAGGTAAATACTATTTATCATTAATTGTCTGAATGGGTCAGTACAATATATGCTAAAGCTGATTTTATAGTTTATAGAACTGACTAGAACTGTTTTCCAGCAACATCTGGAAGTCACAAAGTGTCACAAAGTCCCCAGCCTCTGAATCAAAACACATTTATTTCTGGTTGCTAAAAATATATAGAACTAAATCAACATTTCCACCATTAAATATGTGCATTATAAAGATATGTAACAGCTGCTATAAGATCATTTTTTAAAAATCCCTTTGGGGATGTGAAAGAGGTCTTTTGAGGAGCAAGTTTTAATATAGAAACTGTGGGTCATAAAATATGTTTCAATTGGAAGCAATAGAAGAAGTATTTTTCTTATTAAAGTTGTGAACATATTTCTTTTTATGATCAGTTGAACGGCTCTTTAAGAGCCAACTTTAGGGTTGGATGCAATACAGACTATGTTCGTCATTAATTAAGTTCTATTGATATCTACATATCTTCACGTCCATGTGACTTGATAGTGGTGTGAGAAAAGTGAGAAAGTAGCAGAGAGTTTGGGTCAATTATCTTAAAGTAGAACATCACCAACTATTTTTCCCTAACATCATCAGCACCAGGGGTGGCTTCCACTTACCTTCGCCACCGGTTCGCATTGCGATGTTTCGCGCGATCGCGCATCCCCTCATGCAATTTGGCTTCTGTGCATGCTCAGTAGCAGGAATCAGCCCGAAACACAGCTGAGGAACTGATCAGTTGTGCATCGGGCGAAGAAATAAAGGTCAGTATTAACCCGGGGGTGGGCAGGAGGGCCCTTTTTCAAGCAGTGGAAGAGGAGAAGCCATCCAAACAGGGAAAAATTCGCAAAAAAATTCAAAAAAAAGATGGCGGCACCCACGGACTGGCACCAACCTAATCGGATCCATGATGTCACCAGCGGGTCGCTACTGGTTCGGGCAATCCGGTCTGAACCGGGAGCAACCACCCCTGATCAACACTCTTTCTCTCTCAACAGAGTCAGAAAAAACTGGAGAAAGTCTTCAGAAAGAATTGTGACATACCAACAGGGATGTTGGGTGGTGATGATCTGCCCTAGATACAGGCAATAGGGGAGATGCCATGAAAGACAAGAGGACGCTGTGGCAGGTGTGGAGTTGGGATGTTGCTGTCTGTTTGTCAACCAGCTTTTTGGCGAACAGTGTTGGCACAGCCGTGATGCAGGAAAATGCCGTGCTTCAAGTCAGTTTTGCCTCCTGGTGGCTGTCTTGCTGTTTTCTTGGTAGATTTTTCAGAAGTGACTTATCAATTCCTTCTTCCTAGGGCTGAGAGAAGTGACTGGCCCAAAATCATCCAGCTGGCTTTGTGGCTAAAGCAATGACTAGAACTCACAATCTTCTGGTTTCCAGTCTGATGCTGTAAGCACTACACCAAACTGGCTTTCAACAATGAAAGAAGGGGTGGTTTTTTTTTTTTTAAAAAAAGATCTGCTTCAAGTGTCAAAATATGCTATGTATGCCACTGGGAGAGACAGAAAGAAAATGTGTTGTGACTCTGTTTACTGCTACTTCCATCCTGTCCACCATCAAGAAAAACCTCCATATATTACTCCTAAGCAAATGGAAAGCAAACAAGCAAATAATAATTTGACATCTCCCCAAATAAGCCATAAATAAGAAAATAAAATACATATGAAAAAGGTAGCTTAACGTTTATATGAGTGGAAGAATGAGAGTCTCTTCTCAAAGTGGTATCTTAAGACTAGATTGCAGAAGTACTATTAAAGTTTCCAATGTTGGAAAAAAACATTGATCCAAGTATATAAGAGAGGTTTATATAAATATAACATGTGCAAGCAAATGCACATGTTCTTAAGAAGTTAAAACCTAATTTTTCCCTGAGTTGCATTACGTTTAATATAGTTGACCATAAAAAGATGTTTTCGTGTGTTCCACAATGTATGTCTAAAATATAAAATATTTTATAATATTTTATAATATTCTGAGAGTCTGTTTCTATTATTAACTTTCAGTTGATTGGTGTTCTTATATCCTTAGGTGTCTAAAGGTGAGGGAAGGGTAGGAAAATGATAATATGTACATCATGATATGATGCAAACTGCCTTACTTACCTGTTTCTGTCTGCCAGTGGGATGCAAGTATAAAACGATCTATGTATTGTGACAAGATTTCATAATTTTCTTTTTCATTGTTGTAATTTCTACTGGATGCCTAAGTTTATTTTTTCTACCTTCCTGAATGTCTCTCAAGAGATATCCCCCTGCCCCCGATAGATTGCTCACCCATCTCATTCTTTGGCATGTTAGTTACTGTATAAGAATGAATCCTGGTCTGTATTCAGGTTGTAACACCATTACTTCTCCCTGAAGGAAAAATGACATAGATAGAAATCAATAGTACTTTTAGCTAATAATATAATTAACCTGCACATAGCAGTCATTTGTAATAAATGCTATGACAGGAAAGGGTCAGAAACGCTTCAGTGAGCAAAGACAGCCATTCCTGACCATCAATTCTTGTTTTCTCATCCTGATCTCTCATTGTCCAAAGAACAGCCAGCATCTGCTTACTATCTCAGGAGACAAGCTAGGGAGTTGTTGCTTTGTGGGAAGCTGGAGACATAATATGACACCTAGAGAAAGGGAGTATAACATGTGAATTTTAGAGCAGGGGTAGGCAAGTTCCAAACATAAACAAAATGTCACTGAAGAATCCTTGGCTTCTGGCTCCACAAATTTGAGAAAGGAACCCATTTTTATAGATAACATAATTCTTCTTCTCCAACCCATCCCCCAGGCACTTTAAATTTGCAGTGTTAAAATTATACTGAAATACTCTTTGTGTCAGAGTTTCAACTATGGCAGTGAAATCTCTCCCTCTTTTTAAAACTCAGCCAGCACTTAGGAACTAGCAATGGTAAAATCAAAGATAAAACTCCGATAGATATGTTAGTTTTATTGCAGTCCTATGAAGCCCTAATCACAAACCAGATCAGCTCCTGCGGAATCTGATAATCCAGCCCACTCTAAAAGTAACAATGCCAGAATTTACTCTTAATATCTTTTTCTCCTTCTCTTATGTGATAATGGATGTCTTAACCATTCATCTCTGAGTGTTAGATGTAGAGGGCATCTGGACTATATTTCTACATAACCACGCCATTAGTAAGAAGGAAGGGGCTGGTTTCTTTATTTGTTCATTGGTTTGATTTATTTATCTTGATCCCAAGACCACAAGACAGCTTACATGAAGATCTCCATTTATTTCATCCCACAACTACTTTGTGAGCATATTAAGAAGAAGTAATTGGTTCATAATTTTTCATGACTGAGGTAGACTTCAAACTGGGACTTCTTGATTCTAGTCTGGCAACTTATCCATTGTTCCATAATTCATTTCTATGTGACAGAAGTCATGTTCCATTCTGTTTTTAGTTCATTTGGGATAAGCTTTTCAAGAAGAAAGCCACACAAGAACTAGAACCTAATTGGTTGATCAAAGAGTGTCACTTATGGACCTAAGAATTATCCCACACATGAAATGACCAAATTAAAGTCAGAGGTGGGCGGGTGTTTTTCAGTGAGCTCTAGTAATCTCAGTGCTTTTTTATAAGAGAACTAGTAGCTGGATACCCATGCTTCACTACAAAACTGAACTCCTTAGCATGGAGTAGAATGTCTAAACTCACAGCCCGGAGGCCGGATGAATCACGTGCTGGCCACGCTCACTGGCAGTTGGAATAGAGTTCTTTTCAGGTGGGGAGGGGGGGGTAGAAGGTTTAACTCCTTAGCATAAGAGGTGTTAATAATAATATAAGTAATAACTAATGATCTGATTGTCATTTCGAAAAATCAAAATGCTTGCTTTCTTAGCAAGCACCTAGAAGCCAAGAGGAATATACATGCCAAGTTTCAAGTTTGTAGGCTTTACGGTTCTAGAGATTTCGTAATGATGTGTGAGTGGCATTTGGCTTTTATATATATAGATAAGAGTATTTCATCCACACTAGCTCAACTTTTATCCCATCTGTATTTCACACTGCAAATATTGAAACAAGGGCTTGATTGGAATGAAGACCAATTCAATTCTGCAGTTCACCTGAATTGCCAAGAAATTAATCCCGAGAAATAATGGACTTTTCACACTTCGGTTCAGTGATGGCATTACAGCACATGTGATCTGGTTTTTTCTTATTCCGTGTCTTTCTGACACCTTTTATTTTTTCCTCAAATCCCATTAGTGAGACAAGCTTACATCAACTGCAGCTGTCCCAATATCATCTTCCCTGTTAAGCCAAGAGCATCCAGTAGCTACAAGGTGTGTAAAATCTATGTTGGAGGCAAAGTGAAATGATCAGTAGTGGATGGGTTCAGAAGATGCTTACTGACTATTTCAGGCTGATGTGATCATGACTCTTCCCCTCCAGTTTCCCCTCCAGTATTTGCCACAGCAATACTATAAATGCTTTAAATCTGTGTCTTTACAATTTAGCGCAGGGATGAAATGGTATAAAACTGGAATGATAGAACCAAGTCTCCCCCATTGCCTCCTAAACAGAACACAGAGGAATGGGGCAGCTGGTATTTGTTGCTTATATAGAAAAAACAAACTTTAAATAAAAGGGTTGCTTATAACTCAGCTCACTTGGTGACTTCAGACTGAATTTTAAAAACAGTTTATTGAACATTTGTTTATTTATCAAATGTATATGGTCCACCCTTCTCAGAAGAAGTGATTCTGGGTGGCATGCAAAATCATATTTAAAAAGCTATATAAAGCATCATTACAAAAACATATTAAAGTTTAAAATATTAAAAATTAAAATATACAGACCCCAAGGCACAAAGAGAGTGAAAATATCAACCCCAATAGTGGAGCTATCTTAAAATGTTACCAATTCCCTGGGACTCCCAAGCCTATTGGCATAACCAGGTCTTGAGGAACCTCGGGAACATGAGTTGTGGTTTAGGGCGCACAGGAACACGAACAGAGAGAATAGTCCTGCTGGCAAGTCAGTCTCACCCTTCTGTTTCACTGCCCTGATGGGTGTCTGCTTTTTCCTCTGGCTGCAACATCCTGAAAAAGAAGAGTAGCAAAACTGGAGGAATCAACCAATCTTTTTGTTCCTCAGGTGCTGCACTTACATAATCAGAACAGTACTATTGGAAATACAGAACATTCATAACGAAGGAAGGGTGGGATTTCATACCAATGTCATTTTCTGCTGACCTTTGGATGGATGGCTAGTACCTAACCCAGCAATATGATAAGGGCAGTTGGCCCCATCAGAGCTGCTTGCAGTAAGAAAAAGATTTCTAGCATAAACACAGCTGCTTTAATTGTCTCTGCAGGTACTAAAATAGCAGCAGTAACATCCTTTCCCAGCATTGTGCCTTTCAGATGAGCTGAAATTACAACTCCCATATTCCAAATTCAACACAACCGTTCTGGATACGAATTCTGGGAGCTGGTCTCAACACATTTAGAAGGTGCCAAGTTAGAGAAGACTGACATGGTGTTTTATCTCACCATGGGCATTGGGACAACATGTTTTTTTCTTTGTCCAGGACTAGCACATACAAGAGTTTTGATGAAACTGAGGCTTGCACACTTCCTTCCCCTAAGCCTCCTTTTCAAATCAGGGCTGTAAAACTCTCTCCATGAGTCAAAATACTTAACTTGGTTCATCCCAACATCAGTGTCCTTGTTGGTTGCAACCAGGCATGTGACAACCGAAGCAAAAGGGGAAGAGGCAAGAGGTAACCACTGGGTCTTGCTGGTAGACAAGTCTTCAGAATAATAATGAGGAAGATCCAGTTTGCTTACGTAGTTTCTAAGTATATGTTTCAAAATCTGTTTATGACTAAAAAGATTTTTAAAGAGGATGTCATCTGCTTACGCTTACTCGTAACTTCTGTGTGGCCTACAAGTGGTTTCAGATGCTCAGCGAAAACCATATAATCTCTCTTCATGAATACGCTCATGCTGCATTCTTTCTTTTTTGATCTGTTCTTTTGTGTGATCTTTACACGATTTCCTTCTCTGTGTACATGCATGTGTGTTCCCATGCCTCTCGGAATTGAAGTTTTGAGATTTGGGAGACCACTCTGGAATGCTAGTGTTACGATGAAACAACTCGGACGGAATAAAGATTTGCCCACTGATGATTATTAATATCATAAAATCCAAAGGACAGAAAATGTTCAGAATTATGGAATTCAACCAATACTTTTGTAAATGAGAACATAAGAAATACCGTATTTTTCAGAGTATAAGACGCACCAGAGTATAAGACGCACCTTAGTTTTTGGGGAGGAAAATAGGGGAAAAAAATCTGCCTACCAGGTATTCATCTGGCTAGCGTCCTTAGTCTGGTCAGCTTCAGCACATTATTTTATCCCTTGGTTAGGACTTAAAAAAACCTTCTTCGGAGAGAGTAACAATGAAAGAGCCTGCAAGCCAGTAAGAGCTGGGAAGATCGTTAGCACCTGGTTAGGGCTAGAAAACAACTTCTTTGGAGCAAGTAGAGCAATGAAAAAAAACCCTGCAAAGACTTAGGGCTGGAAAAACATTCTTTGGAGAGAGTAACAATGAAAAAGCCTGCAAGGTAAGAGCTGGGAAGATCTGTTAGCACCTAGTTAGAGCTGGAAAAAAAGCTTTGAAAAAGCTACATTCAGAGTATAAGACACACCCAAATTTTCAGCCACTTTTAGGGAGGAAAAAGGTGCGTCTTATACTCCGAAAAATACGGTAATAGGCAGGTCTAGAACTCACGGTCTCCTGATTTCTAGTGTAGTGAAGCCTTAACTGATTCACCAAACTGGCTTTCATCCTAACAATATCAATGCATTTATAAAAGTGGTCCAGGATTTGCTAACTTCTTTACAAATTCATTTGATGAAATGGTTACTATGTTAATTTCTTTATTATTTAATAAACCAAGTATTGTGTAAGGTGTGATTGCTATTCAAAGACGGGAGTCTGCTGAGAGGCAAATCCACTAACTCAAGGCAACTCTGCTTATTTTAACCAGTCTTTATTCTGAAAGCATAAGAGGAAAAGGGAAAATCATTAAGGATCTTCCGGTATGAACAGTCAGTCTATTTCTGTCCAGTATGAATTTCACACTTTTCCATACAACTTTTGTAATTTAATCTGTTGTTTTTGTTTGTTTGTTTTTAATTAATATTGCTTGAAAATTTATATTTGCATTTAAAACTGCCTGAAAGTTTTGATAAATGCAGTTAGATTCCTTATAGCTAACATCGATCTTTGTTTTTTTTTCCTTGCACGTGTATTGATATTTATATGACTATTGCAAAAAAATGCATCCTCAAACTCAGAAAAGTTCACAAATATAGGGATGGGGTTTTTATCCTTCATTACCCAGGAACGAACATGTTGGGTCAGTTCATTTTTGTTTTGGATGTCATTTAATTGGTTTTGTCTGGGCAGCCATGTCCTTTTAAATTTCTACTACTTCTACTACTACTACTACTACTACTACTACTACTACTACTACTACTACTACTACTACTACTACTACTATTTTAAAAATGTAAGCTGCCTGGTGTCTTCATGAAGACAGGTGACCTCAAAAATCAAGCAAGCAAGCAAATAAGCAAACAAAAAACATATGAGGATTTGATTTCAAAGCTGCAAATGTCTTCTTATCTGGTTGTTGATAGGTAAGAAAAATGCAGTGAAGAACGAATCAGCCTGCCAGCCATATTATTTATATTCTAGGTGTATCACTGTTTCAAAAGTTCTACTGCAATGTTGACTGTGTGTAATCTTTTTGGTATGCCATGTAATCCCCAGAGTTAATGAGTTCTGCAGGGCTGCACCATGGTGGCAAAAGATCATTTACCTGAATTGCTTTTTAATATCTAGAAAGGGAAGTCACTTGTACAGCAGTATAATTATAATGTAATTTACAGCAATTCCAAGTCTATAAATTTAGTTAAGATGGGACCTAGGAGGTTAAAATAATCCCCTTTATTAAATTATATCTGATACACCAAGAACTAAACAATAAAATGAGAGGAGTTTGAGAGATGTCAAAGCATCCTTTAGAAATCCTGTGCTATAAATTATTCGGTCTGGCCTAAGACTCTTGCGCTGAAGCTGACTTACTGAGGTGACAACTGCTGCAAAGAATTCAGTCTTTGCTACCTTATCTGGGCATCCATACTGAGGCATTGTTGTCAGTTGTGGCTATACAAGTGAAAAAAGCTCATCTGTATACTGCTTCTTAAAGCCCTGATTCTGTTCACTTGTAACACTAAGCCAGGGTTTATTTATTTATTTATTTTAAGAAAAAAGGGGCTTGCTGAAGAAGCCATAGTGGCAAGGTATACACATTACATTGTGCCACAATGAGTGGTTAGCACATCCGACAGTTTAAAACCAAGTTATGTGAGAGCAAGGCCTCTTTTGAAACTTCTAAAAGTATCAGTTTGAATGCCAGTATTAGCTCCTGCTAAGTTTCTCTCTTATGTGTGTGCATTTATTTAAAAATATGTACTGTATGTTGACCATTTTGCATTTATTTATTAAATTGTGAAACCACCCATCTCCCTCCCAGAGGGATTCTGAGTGATGTACAAATAAAATATTAAAACATAAACACAGTATATAAAAAAAGGCAAGGATGATTGAAAATCAATGTTAACAGTTAATTAAAAGGCGAGGAAGGGAGGACTTTCGGGGAGCTAGCCAGCCCCATGGCTGCCTGCTCCCCTGTGAACCCCAAGCAAGGCCACAGAGCCTCGTTTTCACACCTTTCTGAAAGGCCAGGAGAGTGGAGGCCCGCCTCACCACAAGTTATAATATCTAAAATTAAATTTGGGATTGAATGCAGCCATTAAAATAATTGCATCCAGCAGAATAAATAATGGTAAGCTAAACGGTCTCCATAAAAAGAGAAGGCTTAAGCCTCTCTTAAATTAAGGGAGGTGGGGCCAACTCCAACTTTAATGATAAATTGTTTGAAGTTATTCTACAGTAACTTGTGGCCAAGAAAGCCTATACCTTTTCCAGTATGTCTAGAGCAGCAATTGGTCTGCAGTTGACTTTTGACACCTGTTCCTTATTTCTAATTGGAGACCAGAAAGGATCATCAGTACTAAGGATACCACAAACCTCACTCATTCCATAGTTATGGAGGCTTGGTTCTTGTTAAGAGGAGATTGATTTTTGGTAAAGTAGGAAATAGCAATAGCAATAGCACTTAGACTTATATACCGCTTCACAGTGCTTTATAGCCCTCTCTAAGTGGTTTTTACAGAGTCAGCATATTGCCCTTAACAATCTGGGTCCTCTTTTTACCGACCTCGGAAGGATGGAAGGCTGAATCAACCTTGAGCTGGTGAGACTCGAACTGTCAAACAGCTGGCAGCAGGCAGTCAGCAGAAGTAACCTGCAGTACTGCATTCTAACTATTGCGCCACTCTTATTAGGTTACAATCTTACAAACACCATCTGGTTAGTGTTTGTATGCTGTATATTTAGGGACTATCAGGGAAGGATGCTAAATTGGGAAGTCAAGAAAATATCTCAGAAAGGCTGATGGCAAACTATTTCTGTGCTTCTGTGAGGAAAGCAACATGGACATATTAATGAAGTCACCAAAACTTGAGCTTAACTTGAAGGAAACTTTGCAAGTCCCTTTTCCTTTTGATATCTTCACAACTTCCATCTAAAGGGGAACCATCCTTTGGCGATATCTCTACGGTTTGAGTATCAATGTAACCTTTCAACAAAGAACTAGCTGAAAGAAATATTTTGTTCCATGCTTTCTCAGTTCATAACCAGAAGTCTGTCAAAAATGAGCAAAGTCTAGTATTTATTTCCAAAAACATATTTTCTGCAAAGATGCAGTGCAATGCCTTGGTTAAACAGACAACTTTAGACTGGCCAGATCTGCGTTCAATTTTTCTCCAGCCATAAAGTTGCTGCATCGTTTAGCTGGGTCATTCTCTCTCAGCCAAACCTACATATCAGGGTTCATGTGAGGAAAATAAACATATTGAAGTTAATGTTTTATCATTTTATTATTTCTAATATTTCCATCTCACCATTTAGGGCACTTCCCCAGAAGGTACTCTACATGCAAATAATAACAATAATTGTTTTCCATTCCAGAATCATTGAAAGAAACAATTTAAATCATTTTATAAATCAGCCATACATTCTTCCAAAATTAATATAAATAATTGAACACAATCTCTGGAGATTATATAGATCTTCTAACAGTGGTTCTTTTTTAAAGGAAAAACAAAACCATCATTTCAACATTTTAAGCTTTCCAAAACAGATTGGCTTCAAAGCCTGGCTAGAAACTACCCCTGTTAGAACCAAACATGTGATACTTAAGAGGAAATTCGAAAATCAGGATCCATCACAAGGAAAAAGAGTTGTTTGTGAGAGAAGTTGACTCCCATAATTTAATCTAGCTGCCTGAACTGAATTTCACAGGATTCTCTGTGTAAAGTAGTTTAAATATGGATGACCACAGTAGGAACTGGATTAATGGATTAGGCAGATCTTTGGTGTGATCCAGCAGGGCTCTTTCTGCATTAACTTCAGTGAAAGCTTGGAGAGGCTGTCTTCACTGTGGATTAGACCATAGCAAACTGGGAAAATGTTCGTTCTTTGGGGAAGTGGTTTAGTTTAGTTTTTAACACATGACTTGCTAGTGTGTTGAGGTAGTAATGTAAAATGTAACTCCATGCGTAGGGAAAGGGAGAAATCAAGAAATGTATTACTAAAAATAAAGGTTCTCGCTTAAGAGAAATATGCTGTAAATGGCATTCTGAATCAGTTGCTTCTTTAATGGTTTGCTTTCAGACAATTATGAGAACCTTGAATGAGCTTTATGATTATTTCTTATATTTCTTAGAATCAGCACTGTTTATTGAACCTGTTAGTACATTTTTTTCCACCCATTTCCCTCCCCCCCCAATAGATTTAGGACTCCATGAAAAAAGAACAAAGATGTAAGCAGAAATGTATGAACGTTGCACGTAGTATTCAGAGCAAATGAAAAGCCAAACAATGTATAAATACTTCTTCTGTAGAGTGACACAGTTTCTTGATTTCTCGTCCTATATATTGATCTCAAAGAAAGGGTCTGTATCTTAATTTTCATTTTAAAAAAATGTTCTGTCCCTCTTAGGACTGAATAGGTTTTTATTTTTTTTCCATTGGAGCTGCAAATATTATTTTTGGAAGTAGCCATAAAGGGAAATATGTTGTTATATTTGGGAAGGATTATATACTGATAAGTGCATTGCTAAAAATAGCACATCCGTATTTATTTTCTTTCTCAAGTGCTTAAATAGCAACATTAAGGTTTGTCAAGCGAGGAAGTGCAACTGTATAGTTTTTGAGAATAATAGAATTTTTCATCATCATCATCATTAACATAAGAGAAGGTAGTTGTTCCTTTATTTGCTGGGTAGTTGTTATTTTAGTAGCTGAGCATAAATTTGTTTTGTGTGACTGGGCAGTAATCTGTATTAACTGATGCTCCCCCTTTTGGTTTAAACTGTGCCAACTAGCTTCTCTTGTGGTGATGCGTGTGGACCAGACTTGAGGTATAATTCCTTCTTTTGA
Organism: Diadophis punctatus similis; assembly: GCA_023053685.1. Taxonomy (NCBI): domain Eukaryota; kingdom Metazoa; phylum Chordata; class Lepidosauria; order Squamata; family Dipsadidae; genus Diadophis; species Diadophis punctatus. The sequence continues at coordinate 215,624,320 of JALIGW010000001.1, read as the reverse complement.
TACATTCTTGGGACATATAAAGGAGGGGAGTGTGCACCATTGATGTGTGCCCCCCCTTTTTAAACTCCTCCCATTTCTTACATCATCTTGTTTGCATGGATAACAGCTTAACGGGTGGGAATTAATTTTATTCACACTCCAGTTGACTGATGTTCTTATACTTCAGCTGGCTGGAACTGAAATTACATTAGACTTCCTGCTTCTCATTGAAAAACTTCTTTAAAGGCACTTGGTGAAGTCACTTGAAGGCCCATCCCAGTCCAGCAGTTGGCCTGGATGCCTCATACTCTAATTGGCAGCAATGGTTTGCTTCATGGTGGACTTAACAACAATCTATCTTGCACCCCTTGATGGTCCCCCAAAGGTGCTTTTTCCAAAAGGAAACTGGACCTCCTTCTTGTTGCTTTTTCCTTTGAAAAAATTTCACTTCTCATCCAAGAAGCTTCTTCAGTTCTAACTTCAGTGGAAAAAGCACCTTTGGGACAACCATGACCTGGATGATTGAGAATCTCCATAGACACCCCTTGATAATTTTCCCCCTGCATAAGTACTACTTTTTTGTTTCAGTCAGCATTTTTTTCTGTCTGAATCTGGATCCTTGCCATGTACCACACCAACTTGGCCTAACGTGACAGTAAAAGACAAGGCCCTTTTCTCTATATTTGTGCACTAGCTGCTCGCTTAATCCACCCATTTCCATTCTCTGACCACATGAAATGAACATACTTATAACTTATTTAACTCACCCTTGGAAGTACACAGTTCAGTACTCTTGCTTTATCTCCTTTGCTTCAGGGTTTTGAGTTTTTTTGTGGGGGGGGGATGTTTGGTTCTTGTTGAAAAGGTTTACGTGCAGAATGACAATCTACACATTATAGCAGCTCTATTGGAAAAGAGCTAGAACTCACACTCTTGGCTAGAAGCCAAGCCATACCTGATGACAGTTCCTGCTTTCAGTGCCTGAGCTGTACCTCCTCAAGGTATAGTTAAGCTGTCAGAAATCAACAAGAAATAGTAGGTCTGAGAACATAAGCATGCAAAAGACTTATTATTTAGCATTGGGAACTCAAACATATGGCTCCAGCTGTTGAGCGGTTTGCAGAATCGATTTAATATAGGTTAACCATGGATCACCGTAATGAATCATGGCTTCAGTTCATCGATTTTTCTATGTGTCTGCTTTTCTATTTTGTGAGGGTTTCCCCCCCTTCTGTTATAATGTTGTGTATTCTTTTTCTTCTTCTTTTGTATTTAGTTAGAGATAGTCATCACTTAACTGTAATCGGGAACAGCAGCACCCTCATTAAGGCAGCACACACGCTTGTAAGGTGTGATGCAGGGGCGGGTTGCTCACTTACCTTGCTACCAAAGCGCTGTGCGCGCATCGCCACGTTTGGTGCATGCACGCGCTCGCTACGCGCACATGGCCATCACGTGTTTTTGCTTCTGCGCATGCGCAGAAGCAAAATCTCGCCAAAATCTCACAAGTAAACATGCACATGCACGATTTCACTGAGATTTTGCTTCAGCGCATGCGTGGAAGCAAAATCTCGCCAAAATCATGCACATGCACGTGTCCCCTCGCAAGATTTTGGTGAGATTTTGCTTCCGCGCATGCGCAGAAGCAAAAAAGCCCCAAAATTCGGCACCAGAGCGGTCGCGTGCAAACAGCGCCATCTCATGGCTGCTACCAGAACGACAGAGTGGAGCGCACCGGTAGGAACCCACCATCACTGGTGTGATGTCACGGTGACTGTGATGACTTATTGTGGCAATTGCAGGAGTCCCATGTTGCTGTCATTAGGTGAAACCTGCGTGGCCACAGCGTCACACAGTCACATGCTCACCATTTGCAACCTCCTGCCAGTTTCCCCATTGACTTTGCTTTTTGGAAGCTGGCAGTGAAATCACAGATGTGCTCATATGACCACAGGAAGTTGCAACCGTCTTAATTGCAAGCCAGTTGCCAAATGCCTGAATTGCAATCCTGTGGCCACAAGGTCACTGCGATGGCCACAACTACAAGGATCTGCTGTAAGTCCATCTCGTTCGATCCTGCTTTAACGTTGAATGATTGCTGAGTAGGTATCATTTAGTAAGAACAACCTGTAACTAAAAAAATCCAATAAAACAGAGACAGAGCCTGCATTAATAAGGTAGAAGCAGTAAAATATTAGAAAAGAAAATAAGAAAATGAGGAAGAATAGTCAATAAATAAGAAAGGAAATAGAAAAAGAAATTAAAAATTAAAATTTATTCTTTAATATTTGTTTGTTTGTTTGTTTGTTTGTTTGTTTTATATGCCACCCATCTCACTATCCAGAGCGACACTATATAAAAATGTAGGCCTGCAATGATCATCAAGAAATATCATAAAACAACATGTAGCTCACAGAACTGTTCTTAATTGCAACTTAACTAATTTACAGGCTTTGGGGTTTGTTTTTTTTGAAAGACTGTCCAATCTAGTTGAAAGAAAAAGAGCCATAAAAAAAGAGATAAAATTGATGTTGCAAGTTAGGTATCAGCCAGGAATTAGCAACCAGACCGCAAACTGAGCAGAAAGCCAGTTAACAAGGCCTGCATATGTCAGTTTGATTAGATATTTTGTAATTCTGTTTCAGTTGTAGACATCATTTCTAAATGTGTATGTATTGATCTAAATTTCTTTCATCTCTTGTTTTTCTTTTTTGTAGCCAGCCTAATTGATAATCCCAAAATAAAAAAAATAAAAAAATAATAATAAAATAATAAAATAATAAAATAAATAAAATAAATAAAAATAAAATAAAATAATAAAATAAAATAAAATAAAATAATAATAAAAAAATAAAATAAAATAATAAAATAAAATAAAATAAAACAAAATAAAATAATAAAATAATAAATAAAATAAAATAAAATAAAATAAAATAAAATAAAATAAAATAAAAAAAATAAATGAAAAAAGAATAAAAGAATAAAAGAATAAAAGAAAAGAAAAATCAAAATCAAAATCAAAATCAAAGAAAGATTTAACGTCTCTGTTTCATATTGTTTTCAACCAGCTGATATTGGGCTATGGAGTCAGATGCTGAAAAATGTGATTACAAGTGTGGGGGGGGGGCGGTTTCAGGAGAGAAATCTTTAATATTAAAAAAAAATGATTTACTGATTTTACAAAAATGAAAGTTCTGTTGCAGAATCAGGCAGAAATTACCATGTCCTGCTGGCCTTTGAAATGAAATCCAGCCCTTCCTCAGTTTCCTTAATGTCCAGATGGGGAATTCCTGGGGTTTAGGCTAATCCAGGCAAATCTGAAATCTAACCCTGTAGGGAGGAAACAATGTGGGAAGCAGACCCGTCCTGAAATCTGCTTTGTGCCTTGAAAAGTGATTACAATAAGTATTTCAATAGAGTATTTCAATAGAGTTGCCAAACACCCTGGTGCCTGCATGACACAAACTCCTTTCTTTTGGTCTCAATCCATGAAACAACAGATGGAACTGATCTGGTTTCATACCAATAGTAATTTTGCTCTCTCTTAAATTCAGTTTTGAGAGGCTGATAGGTTACTATTATCTTATCCTACCCCGCTCCAAATATAACAGACATTCCTAACACTTGTCCTCCATGTTTTCAAAAATACGGCCTATAAGCCTCAAACGCTATGACAGGGATAATGACAGTTTCAGTCCAAAACGTCTACTGACAGTAACAGAGCTCAATAGGTTTCTTTGGCCACGTCAAAATAGCAAGGGTTCTTTCATTTCAATATGATAGTTCTATGTGCAGGAGACTTATTATGTGCAGGAGACTTATTATGCATTTGTTTCTGATTATCTCCTTTTTCTAATTTTCCCACATTGCAATTATGCTGATCATTCTGATATGAATGTTGTATTTGATCTGAGTGAAATGTTTGGATTCGTAAATTGTTTGCAGTGTTATTTGTGAGTTCTCTGAAGACGCGTGAGTTTTAAAGTGTTGTTGAGCAGTGATATAAAAATTGAAATTAATTCACTGTTACTTAGCTATATTAATTTTGGAAATGGATATGTTTCCAAAGGCAATACATATTTTAATTTCTAAAATTTGAAATAAAAGCATAATGTGTACCCATATACACATGTGAACCCATATACACATAAATAAATGGAACTGCGTGTGAGAACATGAGCACCCACCCCCCGTGGAAATGGAGCTGCATGTTTGAGCGCCTGCCAATTGCATAAATGGAGTTGCGTGCATGCCCGCTGTTTGCCCACTACTGTTGTATCAGACTGTATATTGATATCACTGGTGTGACTGTGTAAGTGGAGGATCTGTTCACTTCTCATCAGTTCTACCTAGGAACCTGTTCCCTGAACACGCCTATTACGTTTAAAGGGAATTCTATGTCATAAACAGCTACAATGATGAACATCTTCTAAATCTCACATAATCCTCTTAGAAACTTCTTACAAACTTTCCAGAGAAAACATCATATTTTATATATAATATCTACAACATTCACTCACTTTTAAATGAACTAGTTTTAGAAATGGTCTTTACCAATGAGACCTAGAAATGTTACTTGTAACACTGTTTCTACCACTGTTTTTCTGCTCTTGTCTACCCAAAAGTTAAAAATGATTTACTCCTAGATAAAGATGTATAAGATCATGCATTACTTCTATTTGATTTCTCTCACCTGTCGTCAATCTCATTGTACACAAGATTGCTTCCTGCTATATGATATATAATGTAAAATATTCCTATTACATTTTCTGTATTCCCCCCACGGCCCCACCCCAAAGTTAATGATCCAAATGGAATTCAAACAGAAGTTGAGGACTGCTTTGAAAAGCCATATAACTGGTCCAAAAAGTATGAACAGCACATAGCTGCAAATAATGCATCTTGTCATTCTTATCCTACTTATCATGGATAATTACTGTTGCCTGCAGGTGGTAAACCTGCCTGCTGCTTTGTGTAAATAATGTTGACTTGAAAAGCATTTGCGGTAGTTATGTTCTGATATAGAGACCATACATTTGTATTTAAACTAATGATGGTTCCACAGATTTTGAGGGGGATAAAACAATTTGAACACTAGTGTTTGGTTACTAATCATATCAGGCAGAACATAACCTGTAGCAAGAGGAGGGACAAAAAGGTTTCTCAGATATTAGTTATGTATAATCTGTCACCATAAGTAGCATCTTCTAGGTCAGTGATGGCGAACCTATGGCACGCGTGCCACAGGTGGCATGCGGAGCCATATCTGCCGGCACGCGAGCCGTTGCCCTAGCTCAGCTCCAGCGTGCATGTGCACTCCAGCCATCTGATTTTCGGCTTGCACAGAGGCTCTGGGAGGGTGTTTTCGGCTTCCGGAGGGCCTCCGGTGGGCGGGGGAGGGCATTTTCACCCTCCCCAAGCTCCAGGGAAGTCTCTGGAGCCTGGGGAGGATGAAAAACGGGCCTACTAGGCCCACCAGAAGTTGGGAAATGGGCCGTTTCTGGCCTCCAGAGGGCCTCCAGGGTGGTGGGGGAGGCCATTTTCGCCCTCCCCAGGGATTAAATTATGGGTGTGGGCATGCGCGATAGCACGTGTGCACGTACTTTCGGCATCCGAGGAAAAAAAGGTTCGCCATCACTGTTCTAGGTGTTGAGTCCAACAATAATTCAAGGACATCAGGTTGTTCATTTTTGGTCTGTAGGTTTCAGTAAATTAAGCCTTTCCCCAACAGATCTGTTACTCCCAAAATTTTAATACACCATAGTCAAATGCTGGAAATTGTCATCCCAACAATCTGAATAAAAGATGTTTTGTTCATTTTCAAATGCAGGTATTGATTTTAAAAATATATACATTTAAAAAAAAATAGCAGATTTCCTACTGAAATTATAGGAAACTTTAGGTTAGCTGTGAAATTTCTTCTTTGCTAGAACTGTTCTACTTCTGCAAAGGTAAGACTGTGATGGCTTCAAAATGCTCCTTTTACAGCGCTGCATGGGTAGGTCTTGCGGTGCGCAAAGCACGTGCAAAGTGAACTGGTAGCAGATTTCAGAGGATAAGCATAGACTCTGAGGATTTCACCCCTGGCCATAATAGGCCTAGGAAGAGAGCCTTCTCTGCTATGGTGTCTGCCCTTTGGAACATCTTCTCCCTGAAGCTTAAACATGCCCTGACTCTACTGAATTTATGGAAGGCTATAATTTGAGATCCGCTTGCGGTACAGAGTTTGCTCAGTGACTGTACTGGATGTTATGAATGCTTGGTACTCAGCTGCTGATTATATTTGTGTTTCTAAATGAAGTTTTTACTACAGGTAATTGTTTTAGTATGGCTTTTATACTATTCATTTTTAAAACTTGTATTTTTATTATCGATGTTTTAAAACTGTTTAATAGCAATAACCCTTAGACTTATATATCACTTCATAATGCTTTACAGCTGAGTCAATCTCGAGCCACATCAGGATCAAACTCCAGGCTGTGGGTAGAGTTTGCCTGCAATATTGTATTCTAACCACTGCGCCACCAGAGTCTCATATGCGAGATGGATGATTTAATGAATATTGTGTTCTGCATCTTAGAAATTGCTTCATGTATGCTGTTTGCAATGGACACAATGCAATACCTCATCATCCAAGTGAAAGATTTTTTGGCATAGGCTCCCTTTTCACTTGTACAAATTAAGAAGCTTGCCAAGTGCAAAAGCTATTCTACACTTTTCTGGCTTGTATCACAGTCATAATGGGAATCTCTAGTTTTTACCTTGCAGGATACTCGCTGCCAAGAGCAACAGTCATGATCAAATTACCATGGAGATTTCTGGAGTTACCCTGTCTCATTCTTTCCACTCCAGAAATGAATAAACCAATCACACACAAAAAAGTTATAAAAGCAATAAAATGACCATCAAATCACAGCATATAGAAAATCATGTACTGGCAATTCAGCAATTCAACATAGCATTCAGATTACTATTTGAAAATTGCAGCTTTCTGACAGAAATTCTGGAATGGACAATGAACTCACATCGTTCAAATGGGAATTAGGGGTTAAGGTTTCAAAAACAAGGCATTTCCTGAAGAGCTAGTTTAAAAATTCTAGATCATGTCTTCAAATCATGTGCATTCCAAACTTTACCTGAAAAACAGCCAACTATCTTGTCACAATAAAAATGCCCCAAATTCTACTTTGACAATTCATGTAAATGTTTTGTGTAAGCAAGAGAATAACTCATCTACAATTCTCAGGGTTGTTCCACCGCTGGAAAATGCCCATTGAAAGATGGGCATTTTATAATCACTGATGGGTGATTATAAAAGATGGGCTTTTATAATCACTGAATTATGCTATAATCCTCAAATTGGTTCTGCTGACATAAGCGCCGTGCGTTATAGGCAGACATGTGCAAGCACTGTGCTTTGAAATTGGAGAGGCCTGTTGCTATGAAGCCTTTAAAAATGTCACTTAAATATTTGACTTTTTTGAGAAAATATACTCGGTACCGTTACTTTGTGTATGAACTATAAAAACATGTCATGGTTCTTTGAAGAGCATCTGTGTGCTACATTGTTTGGGTGCCTAAGTATTTTTACGATACCAAGATCTGGAATTCTAGGCAAGTCTGCAAAATAACTATTTGCATTTAATATGGTTTCACACAGTGTCTTTTATTCCCATAATAAATGGCTTTCACAGGCATTCTTTCATTTGGGTCAGTTTAGAAGACTTAGAAATCTCCTAGTTTGTAAAAAAAAAAAAAAGGTTCATGTGCATAACAGCACAGCTCTTTCTAGAACAACAGTTACAGTAGTTTCCAATATTTTCAAAACTCCATTGCTAAGTGACACGGTCACATGACCACACTAACTTGTATCAGCAGTTGTGGCAGTACCAGTTGCTGTGATGGACAAGCCCTGCATAGTCTCAGCATGCCACCGTCATGTGTTTGTCATTTGTGACTTCCTTCTGGTTTCCCATTGACTTGCTGCTGGCAGCTGGCAGTGAAGATTACAAATGGCAGTCATGTGACTGTGAGATGCTTCAACCATCGCAATGGAGAGCCAATTACCAAGCACCCAAATCGAGATCACATAAGAGCAAGGATGTGGCAATCCCCAAATATGGGGATCCATTATACGTCCCCCTCATTCAGCACTGTCATAACTTTGAATGCTGAATTAGTGGGTAATCAATGAGAACTACCAATACTTACCTGATTTCTGAACAGGATCATGATTACATGTCAAGCAGATTTGAAAGAATCATGCACCATATCTACATTGTTTGATCAAAGTAGGGAACTCAGCCTGGTGACTCGGAGAGGTCTCAACGAAACAGAGTCTCTGTAAGTGGAGGAAAATCACTTGTAATGATTTGGTGACAGTTTCAGCAACAGTGTCATCCAAAACCCAAAACCATTTTCCAGTTCTCATTCTCTCATCCTATCAGGTACAAGCAACCAGAACCACGCGTGGATAGGCCCAAGTAGATATTTTCTTGTTGATCACCTAAATTAAAAGAATCTCGCCAGACTGTCTGACTTCTCTTGGGACCTAAGGATTTGATCCCAGATGTTTCTTTCCCCAAACAGACTCTAAGCTAGAATGTCTCTTTATACCTCCTACAGGGGATCCCTCACCTTCAGCCAGTGGTTCCACCACATCACCCCAACTTTTGTGCTGTCCTGCTCTCTCTCTCTCTCTCTCTCTCTCTCTCTCTCTCTCTCTCTCTCTCTCTCACACACACACACACACACACACACACACACACACTCACACACAGCTGTGGTTTAGTGGGTTTATTAATATTCCCCCTCAAGTCCCTTCACCAAACACCCAGAACTGTCCCAATTAAGTCCAGCCACAAGCAGACTGATGCTAGTCCACAGAACAATGACCAATGAGTCCGCAAGACACTTGAAAGTTTCCCAATCAAAATAAATCCACCAGGCAAAATTAAATCCACAATACAAGAGGGTTCATGAGGCAAGAAAAATCCAGAGTTCACAAGGCACGGTGTCAGTCCAAAGCAAGGCAAGAATTACAACAACTGGAAAACACTAATCTTGGAAATGAACACATTGTTCCCAGCATCACTTCCATCTGTCTGCTGTGCTAAATAGGCAGCTTCTGGTGCAGCCCATCAACAAGGGCGAGGCTTTCTCCTCGTGAGTAATCTGGCTGACCTTCTCTGCTCCTTCCTTTTCTCTGCCCTACGTATTCTTGGATCGCGTGTAGGAGGCAGATCCTCTTTCTCATCACTGACTGGCTGCAGCTGCATGCTTTCTCCACCTGACACTTCAGGACTGTTCTGCTGCAGCTGTGCTTCAACCAAATCCCTCTCAGACAGCTGCTTGGAGTAATTGACCAACTCCCCTCCAGAAGTGCCTGGAACTGGTTCATCTTCCTCCGAACTGACATCTGGAGAGGTATCTGGGGAAGCATCCGGAGGAGTCATCACAACTTTTAAACCAGAAGGCCTCCTAGATGCAAAGGGGGTGCTTGAGAACACCCAAACGTTTCCTTTTTAAATGTGGTCCTTCAACAATATGCAAATTATACATTAAAAGCTCAAGCAACAATGCAATCTTGTTTCTGCTTTTCTTTTGGTTACCCAGTATGACTTTTTGTGTATTGCGCATTAATTCCAACAAGGTTATGTTTTCTATCGCTACATCCAAATGTGACTTTTGGAATGTTTTACCCTTTTCTCAGGGCAATACTTTTTGAGTAGATTTTCTTCCTTTAAGTAACAAATGATCTTTGTAAATCAATCCCTTCTCCTGATGACAAAATCAAATACTCAGACTCTGATTAGCAGTGACATCCTGAATTGTAATTAATACTTAATTACTTAAAATATAGAACATTTCTTTCTTCACTTTGTCTTCATTTGTGAGATTTTGGGAATATCTGTTCTTTGTGCAGATTTACCAGTGGCAGCAGCTGTCCTTCTTTCAGTGTTAGACGGTATTGTTGAATAGCCTTTCTTCTAACCATGAGCAGAATCACCGATTGTAAGGGAACTTCATGATAGATGCTGACTTATGCTTCCCAGGCACTCTTCCTGCATCTTTTTTTACTAGCTTTCATCATCCTGTGCCACATCGGGCCCTGCTTCAATAGACTCTTGTTAACTGACATCTTTTTAATCTTTTTCTGTAGCTCGTCCTTATGTATCATTCATATGCCTTGCCCTGCCTTAAGCAGCAGTCCGTACAAGGGTGGTAGAATAGGCCCACTGTACCTGGTTTGCACAAAATTTAAAAAGTCACTAGAATCCAGCAATTGAGTTGATTTAGAGCTGCATTACCGGGCAAGTAGCTTGAGTGTACAGTACATTTATTGAATAGCCCGAAGGCCTTTTCAAAAAAAGAAAAACAGAACAAACAGGTACAGAAACAACCGTACAAAAATATATATGGTACATGACATCAAAATTCAACGATATTAAAATTCAGTAACTAAATTTCTAAAACTAGATAACCCAAATAAAATATCTCGTCTCTAACTCAGCTCATCTTTCTTACAATCAATGAAATTCTTTTCAATGTAGCTGGCTCGTATTGCTGTCATCCTATTAAGATAGCGAGTGATAGCCCTTACCAGGGGAGGAGAGTCTGCCTTCAATAGAAATGTTAATTTATGCCTTACATTCCAGTGGGAAAATTTATTTATAATTGGGGACAGGTATTGTTTTCTTACTTCCTCATACATTCAAATATTTTATGCGCCGTATCCTCGACAACATTGAGTATAGGTTCATGTGTGTATGCAAGGCAGAATGTAGAAAAGTTCAAAGAAGCAGTACCTGGATTATCTCATATTTTCTTTTACTAAAATGTATACAGAGCAAGGCCTCTGTCTTTCTCCCAAGTTCCCTAGAGTAGTAAATTCTGCCAACCGGTAGAAATATTTATTTATTCAATTTGTATTGCTACCCATCTCGGGTATGTGATCCTGGGCAGCTCGCAACCATTAAAAAACAATAGCAGGAATGCTGAAAAATATAAATGAAAGTAACAGCCATGCAACCAAACTAAAAGTGTTTAAAAACTCGGATAAGTTTTAAAAATTCAGTTAAACACAAAACATAATCTGAATCAGCAGATAAATAGAATCAGTACTTTCAATTCAGTATAAGCATTGGAAGCCTATCACCTTTACTAATTCCCCAAGCTCAGTGGCACAGCCACCTCTTCAGGTACTTCCTAAAGAGCAGATACCACAGCAGAAAAGGCTCCCTTCCTGGGTTCTCTCACATGACATTCCTTAGCAGATGGGACCTGTAGCATTCTTCAAGTGCTGAATCCAATGGGATGGGTAAATGCAACTCTTTGCGTTTGTTTGTGTGTAGATGACAGATAGATGGCTGATAAATAGACGATAGCTAGATAGCTAAATGGATTGATAGCTAGATAGATGATAAATAGATGATAGATAGATAGATAGATAGATAGATAGATAGATAGATAGATAGATAGATAGATAGATAGATAGGTAGGTAGGTAGGTAGGTAGGTAGGTAATAGATATATAGATGATGGATGGATAGATGGATGGATAGATGGATAGATGGATAGATGGATAGATAGATAGTTAGATAGATAGATAGATAGATAGATAGATAGATAGATAGATAGATAGATAGATAGATAGATAGATAGATATATTATACTTATGGATAATGTATAGTCAACTCTACATCCAATTTCCTATCCTCAAATCCACTGAAGAACAGAAGTGACTTTGAATACCTCTTTGGAGTATTAATATTCAGATACCAGACAATTTCAAGATAACAGGCAGACACTATGGAAGTTCCAGTCTTTTGTAATTACCTGCGTCTTGGCCTTGGGGTTATCAACTTTATTTTAGCTTCCTATTCACCATCTTCTTATTGGAATACCTACCCATTGTGTTTAACAATTCCAAGTTGCAAAGTTTTGATAGTTGTTGCAAGCCCAGTGCCAGACATGGAACAGCAATGTTAAAAAGATACTGCAGTGGAAATCCATTTGATATAATGGCAAGGGAGATCTGGGTTTAACTGTAGCTGTAGAAAGTGGGTATGCAATTTGGGTCAGTTGTATTATTTCTCTACCTCATCAGCTGATGTGAGGATAAAATGAAGGGAAAATCTTACTGAAACTTGACTTGCATCCTAAATCAAATTTACAATATAAATTGCCATCGTCATCATCATCATCATCATCATCATCATCATCATCATCATCATCATCACCATCGGACTTGCAAGAATAACAATTTGAGCAGGAACAATCTGAGGACTGGCAGGGGTAGGGGCTGTACAGAACTGCAAAATTATAAACAAATAATATTTCCTGATTTTGCCTATCATTGAATCCATGTTATTGGTAGCACCAAGGTTTGGTAATATGCTCTTTAGCAGTCACACGGCTTTCTTCTGGTAGCAAGTGAATATTGTTCTACTATTTCAGCTATTTTAATTTAACATCATGTTTGTGCTTTTAAATCAGCTTAGAATCCTGTTCCTTTTCCTCCTGCTATTTTTATTTTTCTCAATATTTATTAGATCTGGGTTTACTGTCTATAGCCGTGGTGGCGAACCTATGGCACGCGTGCCACAGGTGGCACGTGGAGCCATAGCAGCCGGCACGCAAGGGTTGCCCACCGGCAAACCGGAAGTGCGGAAAAACGCACTTCGGGTTTGCCGGTGTGCTGTTTTTTGCACTCCGGAGGGTTCAGGGAAGCTCCCTGAAGCTCCGGAATGCAAAAAACTACAAAACGGACAAACCGGAAGTGCACTTTTCCGCACTTCCCGTTTGTCCGTTTTGTAGTTTTTTGCATTCCGGGGCTTCAGGGAGCTTCCCTGAACCCTCCGGAGTGCAAAAAAACAGCACACCGGCAAACCAGAAGTGTGTTTTTTTGCACTTCCGGTTTGCCGGTTTCGACGTCCCAGGCTCCGGTAAGCCTTTGCGCGGGGGTGGGGGGGTGTGCGCATGCGCAGGGGGCAGCATGGGGGGGTGTTGTGCGCATGCGTGGGGGGAAGGAATGGGTGTGGGCACGCGAGCGCGCGCGAGCACGCCCCCCCCCCTTTTGGCACACGAGCCTAAAAAGGTTCGCCACCACTGGTCTATAGTATGTTCCCCAATGTGTATACTATATCTACAGTTTGTAGAAAAACCTCTGGGAGACCTACCTAAAAATACTAGAAATCACAATAGTATCAGTGAGGAAAAACTATAAAAGTAAACATCATCACAGTGCAATACAGACATAAAAAAGCAACTAACTAAGTATATAAAAATGATTAGAAAAGAGTGGATTTCCACATTCCAAATGAGACTTGCTGCATGGTAGAATTTGGTTTCGTATTTGATGCAGAAATGAAAGGGATCATGTAATAGATGACTGACTCCAAAATCTTTTTTCAATTTTTTTTTCATTTTGCTGCTCGTCTCAGACTTTCATCTTTTGGACATTCATTTGGATTTTTCATTTAACTCACTTAGATTTCTAGTTAGAATATTTTCCTTTTACCCTTCCCTCTTTCTGTCCCCCTGATTCTTTATCTCTGTGTTATACTTTATTCTCTAGTCATGTCAACCATTTATTCTTCAGCTTGCGCTGAGGCTATGTTTGCCAAATAAAGTTTGTGTTGTATATTTGACATTGTGATCTGCAATTTGTATTTCCTTGGCCATAAAACTTCCAAGATTTATTCCAATAAGCAAGAGCATGTTACCTAGCAGAATTATTAATACCAAGTAGATGCTGCAATTTGTTTTTTATGAGTTCCCCTTGCCAGTTCTTCTTTATTACTTCTCCATCTTCCCTGGTGATACAGAATGCTAAATAATTGCACTGCAAGTATAGGAATATCTGTCCAGCCTATCACGGTAAAAATCAGGTTAAGCCAGTCAAACTCCGAATGCTCTCTATCTAACTCCTAGAGGAATGTCTTTCTTCCCTGACTTCCATCTGTTCCCTTTCTTCTAATCCCACCCCCCAATATTTAATATTTTCTAGGTAGCCATGACATGACATGCTGGGAATGTGTTGACCCATTGAGCTCATTGCTATGACTTACTGAAGCACTTTTTGTTTCCCGGGACACCGTTATGACCTGGGGACCCTGACAGTAGCCAGACTTTAGCTTCTGACCCCAGATCTTTGTTAATACTGTCAGAACAGTCAATAAAATTGAAGCCATACAACTGTATTATAAAGGTTATTAATTTCCTCATGCACATTAAACTTTCTTCACTCTTCCTTTTGCCTGTTCTATGTAGAAACTTCATTTGTCTTATCTAGGAGAAAACTTTTGAGCCTTACCACAAAGGGATTTTGGAAGGAATGAGGAAGATGAAGAGGAGGGAGAGAAGTATGGATGGAATTGCCTTTGGGAGCAGCTGTTTTGGCATAGCAAGATGGTGTCTGTTTTTTAAACACTGATGTGCCAATATGAATAAAGCTTAGCCAGGGATCCTGCCCTTCTCTGCTTTGCTTTCCATCTTTTTTTTTATCATTTGATTTTCAAGAGATTATTTTTTGATATAGAAAAGGAGAGATAGAGATTCAGATGGCAGTAATAATTCCTCACTAGTTAGAGCTCAACTTGCAAAATCTTTCACAAAAATCAAGAAACAATCATTCCAATCTTGTTGAGAATTCGATGCTACCCCGCTTCTTTTCATAGTTAACAACTTAACAACTACTCTAATTTTTATGTCCCCAGTAAAGAATTCAGGAATCACACGCAGGTTTGGAATAAAATGTGGGAATGCGCATTAGGAAGTCTTAAGATTTCACATTGAGGTAGGACACTGGAAAGTCAAGATGCAAACTGGAAACACATTGTTAGACTACAAGATGCTTCAACAGGGCTGTTTTATTTGATATTTGTACTGCATTCTCTATAAAAGAAAATTAATAAACCTAGGAAGCTGTCAGGAATAGGACTCGTCCACACCACTGGAAGGAGCTCACTCTCTATTCTCCTAAATTCCATATATCAAGATAGAGAACAGGATGATTTGGTGTCCTGGTTAGGTGGAAAGGAAAGCAAACCTAACCAAGGATGCTTTGGGCCACATTTCTTTCAGTGCTTTTGAAGAACAACTCAAACAATTTAAAGGTTACATATAACCAAAATAATACTAATCACATTCTGAAATTCTTAGAAATAGGCCTTGATGTTGATAAGGGCCTGTTTGAAGAATTCATCGGCATTAGATACACAACTCACATAAAACAGAATTTGAACTTAATATGGATGATCTAGCCATAAATGAAAGTAGTTCAACTTTTATGTTTAAGATTTATGTTTAAAGTGAGCATGATTTTAAACTATAATTGAAGTCAATCCTTGATTTGCTTGTCAACTATTTGTATAATCAAGGTTACTCTTCATGTTTAACCTGTAGCTTTGTTTGATTACATTGTAAGTATATATAGGTATATTGTTTATGACACATGGCAATCTCCATGCTATAAGGACCACAACTTCAGTTCCTTTGAAAGTGTACTGTGGAAGTCTGGCACTGACTGACTGTAGGATGACAAAAGAGGGCCTCTGAAAAATGTATTCAGATGGTAAAACAGCGAGTATCTGTAAAATATACAGTCAACACAACACAGTGCAGTGTTTCCAAAGTCAAGTTCTCCTTTGCATTAGTGAGCATTTGTTTTAAGCTGTAGCTTGGCTAATAAATGATTCATAATAACCACACCTTTGTACACAGCCGTCCACTTGAAGTTCAGTCCATACCAATACATCAAGAAACCTCATGCGTGAGCTCAACATTGCATCTCCCAGTAACTGTGACAGGAGTGAAAGGCATCTTGGTAACAAATGAGAAGGCAAAAGAAAAAGTTTCTCTCTTACTTCTTAAAAGTGCAAATTAGCAATGCTTTTTTTTCTTTTTTTCTTTTCTTTTTTTGCAGCCTGAGTTAGTCGCAAGCTCCTGAGAATCAAGATTTTTGGAGGAAAGTCTGATCCTAGGAGAATTCTAAATTTTGGGAAAGAAACTTTTACATTTTTATTCTACTGATTAAAACATCTTATGGGATATTCAACAGTAGAGTTTTGCCAGATACATCTAAAGCCAAACCGTGGCTGTCTTTTTCCTCCTACTTTTATTTTATTCTGCTAACATTGAACATTTATTGCAAAAAGATGTGTCAGATGCTGTACAGAAACACACAAGGCATATACAGTAGATCTTAGAATTTATTTCCAAACAAAACAGAGATATGAGGGAGGGAATGTCAAGAAATCTGTAGAGACAGGATTTCGTGTAGGGGAAAGGAGAGCAAACTTATGAATTCCCCTTTCTAGAAAGAAGGAACTGCAATGAATTCTATTAATACCTCTGTTGCAGGATCTGATTTGTATTTGGATGAAAAATCACCAGAAAGTCCCAAAGCTATAAACTGACTAACTTAAACTGGGAATTTGAAGAAATCCCAGAAAACTATGGAAGATCATTTTGACATTGTTGCCAGGAAAACCACATGGGGCATTCAAGCTCAACTCAAGAAACTTTCAACCCTTATTAATAAGGAAAATACATATTGTTGACCACAGAAATGACTACCCCACTCTTGCATATTGAATAGAAAAGTTTAAGTTCAAAACCCGAATCAGCGAGGATGATGCATTGTGGCATGTCTCCCCATGGCATTTTGAAGGGCATGTAAATTAATTTCTACCACCGCATCCAGGACAGCTAAGTTGGAGGACTGGCTTCTCAAATGTTTCTCTGTTGGTATCTTTCATCTACCCATACATTTATTCATGAATAATAAGCATAATGTAACTTTTCAAGGACAAAGTTAGTATAATAGAGACTGCCACATATAAGGGGCATAGTTCAGTTGTATTTGTT